>CALSBV010010391.1:1416069-1497073 GCA_943590825.1 Bovichtus diacanthus
ATCCTGCTGATAACACTGACAGCCGCGATGGGCTTGGCTCTGTAGCTTCACTGTTAGCTAACATCAGCGTGCGTGCCTGATATAAACACCTCGTGTTCAAATACAAATGACATAATTCAACGTGTTGAGCGTCAGTCATGATTTACGACGCTAAAATGAAGAAGATACATACTTTATTGTCGCTGTCCTATTCCTTATTCAGCGCACGTATCATCAGTGGAGCCACTTCCTCATCCGAGCCTCTGTGGGCTGGACCGGCTGCACAGGAGCAGGTTCGATACCTGCGACGCAAAAATAAAACACATTTCCGGTTTGACGTCAAAATAAAACTTTTTTTTCGGCGTATTGCATTTTCTTCTTTTCCAGTCAAACAATACTAATAATAAAACAAACATGTAAGCAACATTAACGGAACTAAACAAACAAGGTTAGGGGAATTGGTCTAGGTAGTTTTCTTCTGTTTTATGTTTCTCCTTACAGATTTCTTATTTTTTTCATTATCTGATTTTCCAATTGTGCAAATAAAATAAATAAAAGGTTGCAAGAGTTCAGCTTCAGGAGACTCCTTGTAAAATAATGGGAGAAGAATCAAGAAAATTCAGATAACCTGCTGCCAGACTTGATCTGCTTTGGTACGTAGATTATTTGTAAAATATTCCAAATATAAATGTACACTAACCCTTAAAAGAAGGGCCTTTATAACTTGTCCACTGTTAATAAATATATTTATTCTAGCATCAAAAGTAAGAATGTTAAATAGCTAATCAAATGACTAAATAACTTTTGCTAGGTACAGTAGCTATATTTCTACTTCCGAGGGCCACAATCTAAATCTTTGTCAAAACCTTTTTCCATCTGACAAAGTATTTCAAACGAACACTTCTGTAATTTATGTAATCTAGGACCATACGCAATTTTTTAATGTACCTATTTTGGGTTTTACATTTTAGACACAGAAGAGAAACGGAGGGGATCAAAGAATGCCTTCAGTATATCTTTTTGGCGTAACTCCAAAAGTCCTTCCATGTTTCCAAGACATAATCTTATTGCAGGTGGCTTTATTGATTAATACCAACATCATCATTATCCCCATATATTTTTAAAACTGCTAGCTTTACTTTAGTATTTCTGCAGTATTCACTTTCTTATTTACCTCTTTGAGTCTCCTTATGTTGCCTTTTTGTGGCTATTATTTCACGAGACTTCATGTCTTGCTCCTGGTGATTGCTCTACATATAACTCTGTTGGTGGGAGCTGATGAATGCTGAACTCTAACTGTACACCACTTATGGTTTTATTTGCATGATAACACACACGTTTCCTTTTGAATCGTGGCTGCCTGCAGTAGCTTGATGGACAGGTGGGCGGTGGAGCGCAGTGCAGCAGCAACAACAGGGAAACAGTCTGCTGCCGCCTTCTGGTGAAACATGATTAATACATGTGGAGCAGGTCCGTCATGCTTCAATCATTTATTATATTATAATGATATATTATATATATATATATATATATATATTTTTTAATCAAATCTACATTTGCAACAAGTGACATTAATACAATACATTTAGGCATCATAATGAAATAAGGACAAAATAACATAGGATAACTGTAATATCTTTTTTTTAAGAAAAGAAAAAAGACAATAATTTAAAAGTAATAACTTAACAGAAGAGGTAGGCAATAAAATCCAAAACGTATTGTTAATAATTTACTCACAGTAGCCTATTTCCTAAATTCAATCCTCGATAATTCGCTTTATGGATGTGAAATTCTCCCAGTAAATCGATAAATTCACTGTCCACTTTCTAGGTTTGTTTTCATAGTAGAAATTTGGGGTTATTTCACGTTTACAATAATCATATTTGCTAACAAAAACCACAATTGTTGAGATTAATTTGTGGGTGGGAAAAATATTTTGTTCAATTTTGTAATGTGGCCGATTTCCTTCGATTTGTAGGGATACCACATTTATATGCCCCCCCACCCCCAGTAGAGTAATTTTCCTTTTGCTGAAGAAATAATTCCTTATATGATTATTAGCACATTTGTGACTTATTTATTACGTTATCAAAGAAAGCATGTTCCACTTCCGGTATCATAAGTGAGCGCACTGACATGACACTGACGCAATTCAACTTCCGCTAGCATTAGCGGCCGGTGTTTGTTGACAGCAACGCCGCTTAGCACAACTCTACTGTCGTAGTTTTATCGTGTTGTCGGGGCAAAATGGCATCATCTAACTCTTACAAACTCCGGTGCTCCATCCCGGGCCACGAAATGGATGTTAGGGGACTCGCATCTGCTGTTTTTCCTGAGGGAGCTTTCGTGTCTGTGTCCAGAGACCGAACTGGAAGAGTCTGGGTACCAAACTCAAGGTAGCTAGCATTAGCCTGCTACTGACTAACTAATTGTGATGTCGGCGAGGATTTACTTCAGTTTTTTAGTAACTATGTTGTCAGGAAAGGTGCCTTGACCAAGAAAAGTAGCAAGCCAATCAACAACCCGAGTAAAGTCGCTTACTTGTTGTACATTCGTGTTAACGTTGGTAACGTTAGCAGAGTTAGCTAGCTGAGCGGTTTGCTAACGTTTACTCAAATTAGCTTTGTCATTCGTTCAACTGCAACTCTCAATGTAAACAGCGCGGATCACCGAGTCCACCAGATTTAGATTGGTGGTCTGTCAGTTCATTTGATGACCTTTCCTGCATTTATCAGCCACACACATTTCAACCACTTGTTCCCACCAGTGGTGGAAAGTAAATAAGGAGGCTTTTACTCAAGTACTATAACAATGTTTTGACTCTTGTACTTTACTTCCATTCTCTGCTGCTTTATACTTCCACTACTCTACATTTAATTTGAACATTTCATTTAACTTTTTATTCCTCTACACTTATTTGATACTTTAAATCACGATTTACTTTACAGATTCAGATTAATAATACAAAATATAGACTTTATTGATCCCTTGCTACCTGGCAATGTGTACAGAAAAAACTGCAACATTAAATAAATGTACATTTTAATCCATCAATAACTATCATTCTGGAGTATGATATACATTATTTAAAAAAGGGCCATTCTCTATAGTGTGTACTTTTTGTACTTTAAGTATATTTTGATGTTAGTACTTTTCTACTTTTATATGAGTAATATTTTTAATGCAGGAATTTTACTTGTAACAGAGTAGCCTATTTTTACACTGTAGTATTACTACTTTTACTTAAGTAATAGATCTGATTACTTCTTAATCCCACACAATTAACTACATTCTTTTCTTTCTTTCCCACTCTCTCGACAGCCCAGAGAATGGTTTCACAGAGATGCATAGTATGTCTGGCCATTCCAATTTTGTATCCTGTGTATGCATCGTTGCACCCAGTGAAACATATCCTCAAGGACTTATTGCCACAGGTGGAAATGATAATAACATATGTGTTTTCACACTGGACCAATCACAGCCCCTATTTACTCTCACGGGTCACAAAAACACAGGTGAGTTGTGCCTCACTGTAGACGCCCAGGACAATAGCGTTCTAATAAGCACCTTATTTGCTGTTATTTGCCATAATGTCAAGAGATCTTTGCAGTTTATCTGGTTCCATCTTTATAACGCTTAATCCCCACAGTTTGCACCCTGTCTTCTGGGAAGTTTGGGACACTTTTGAGTGGCTCCTGGGACACCACAGCCAAAGTCTGGCTCAATGAGAAGTGCATGATGACCTTGGAGGTACGCTGAAGCTTTTGTGATGTTTCTCTGATCATCTCTTAAGGGGGTTTTCCTAAGAGGCAGTTTCTCAAATTTTTCCTTCTTTCACACTGACTGTGGTTGACATTTGCTCTCTCACAATATGTCTTGACATTGATTTAATCTCTGCAACTGTAAAGAGCCTAAATATTATTATATGGCGGTGTGACAGAGCTAAATCTCTGCTTGTTCATTTTGCTACAGGGCCACTCTGCAGCAGTGTGGGCAGTGGTCATCTTACCTGAACAGGGCCTTATGCTGTCTGGGTCAGCAGATAAGACCATAAAGCTTTGGAAAGCTGGTCGCTGTGAGAAGACGTTTACAGGTGAGAGTTTGCAAATGGTGACATAAGTGAACAAATCATTTTTTGTCTTTGGTTTCTATTAGATGTGTGTGCGAACAAAATTGAATCGATTGTGGCCGTCGATTAGTAGGATTGTTGACATAGAGAGTGCCCCAGATGAACTGTCTCAAATTTGCCTCTGTTTGCATGTCTGGTCTTTGTAAGCAGTATTGTAAAAACTTATTTTTTACCCAATAAAACTTGTGAAGTAGGGTGAAAATCAGAATGTCAGATAGTGTAATGTAAAATGTCTAATAGTAAATGGTATCATTCATGTGTTCAAAATTATTTTGGCTAATCATTTTTTATTTATTCAACCATAATACTTTAAAACACCTGTCTTTGGGGTTTAATCATTAAAAGCAATGAGTTCAACACAACCTGTTTTCTTCCTTTTTAGGTCATGAGGATTGTGTAAGGGGACTAGCAGTGATCAGCAACACTGAATTCTTCTCATGCAGCAATGACACAAGTATCAGAAGGTGGCTGGTGACGGGTGAATGTGTACAGGTTTATTACAGCCACACCAACTACATCTACAGCTTAGCTGTCTTCCCCAATAGCCAAGGTTTGTTTATTTATATTGATATTTAAATGTCTATGAAAGAGGTGAATGGGAGACTTGTAATGTGTGTGTAAAGAGATGTTCATTTCTTGAACCTAAATTGATTGACTGATTTTAGTTTTTGATTACCAGAAAGTGAAAACACTTATTTCAAACATGGTCCCAAGATGTTACAAGACAAAGTCACCACAATTTAAGAAAAATACAAAATAACTCACAACAAAAAACAAGGAAAGCTAACATAACAATTTCATTGCAAATGCCACTATAAATCTGTTACCCTGTTCCAAAGAAAAGCCCTAATCTGACTTAAATAAACCCTTCTCGAATATAAAGAGTTGATGTGAAGGCTGTTCCATGACATGGTACCAGTTTTGGAAAAAAAGGAACTTCTGGCTACATTATTCACTCAAGCCACTGGCCCTGGTATTAGCACCCATTTCTTCCTGCTGTAAGATGGTAGCTGGCTCACCCTAACCTCTTACTGATGCTTTTCCCTTAGATTTTGTAAGCACGGGAGAGGACAGGACTTTGAGGATATGGAGGCAGGGAGAGTGCTCTCAGACCATCCGTCTGCCCGCCCAGTCTGTCTGGTGCTGCTGTATACTACCTAATGGTGATATAGCCATTGGGGCCAGGTAAGAACATTTCCATGATCGTGGTGCACCACAAATATTTAAATGCCTTTTTCTTCACTCCTGCATTCACACATCATGGTGCAGATTCTCACATGAACAGACACAGTAAGTCATTTTGTTCTGCTCCTCTGCTACAGTGATGGCTTAATCCGTGTGTTTACGGAAGTTGAAGACCGCATGGCGAGTGCAGAGGACCTGCAGGCTTTTGAGGATGAACTATCTAAAACCACCATCGACCCCAAGACAGGCGACCTTGGAGACATTAAAGTGGAGGATCTTCCTGGAAGGGAACACCTTGATGAGCCTGGTAAGAAATTTGACTGACATCCATTTTATCCTATTTAAAATCATTCTATCTGGTGTTTCTGCTTCATACCTTTTGCACAATTCCGTCTGATGATGAAAAAGTGCCAATGCTATTTCTACATCAAGATTTGTTTGCTTCCTCAAGGGAATCGTGACGGACAGACGCGTCTAATTAAAGATGGAGAGAAGGTGGAGGCATATCAGTGGAGTGTCAGTGATGACCGCTGGATGAAAATCGGAGATGTGGTCGGAGGCTCAAACCAACAGATCTCCAAGAGCGTGGTGTATGAAGGAAAGGTAAGACCCTAAGCTAGTTGATAGGGCTGCAACTAATTATTATTTTCATCATCTATTCATCACTTTGTCTATAAAATGTCAGAAAAATGTCTACCAGTGTCTCAAAGTCTAAGGTGATATCTTTAAAATCTTTTTTTGTTCAAGACTCAAAAGTATTCACTTTAAAATAATCGTAAACAGAGAAAAGTCTCCATTTTTGAGTGTCTGAAAGCAGCATTTTCTATCAAAAATAGTTGGCGATTATTGTTCTGTCCATCCACTAATCTTGCAGATCTCTTTTGACAAGGCAAACGAAGCATGAACTCATGAGAAGAGTCATAAATGACTCCTGATCTTCCCTCAGGAATATGACTACGTCTTCACCATTGACGTAAATGAGGGAGGGCCGTCCATGAAGCTTCCTTACAACGTGGCAGAGGACCCTTGGCTGACAGCGCACAACTTTTTGCAGAAGAACGATCTCAGCCCCATGTTCCTCGACCAGGTTGCCAATTTTATAATAGAAAACACCAAAGGACATGTGGTGGGACCAAACCAGCCCGCTGGAGGTGACCCATTCACTGGTGAGGCCAAAACATAGACACTTGTTTTTCTGCCTCTCTGAAACAGTCAATGTCTTGTGATGGTATACTGTTGTATATGTCCAATACAGTATTAAAAGTTATTGGACTGTGTTTATATTTCCCTGAAGGTGTTTTATCTCTTCCTCTGACAGGAGGAGCTCGCTATATCCCCGGGGCTTCTGATGAAAGGCCAGGTTTCGGAGCTGATCCTTTTACAGGTATTTACTTTAAAGATTTTTCCCAGTCTGACCATCACCAGAGATGTTCTTTTCACAGCTGTTTGTTTTGGTCGCCACAGGCTCCGGTCGTTACATCCCAGGGGCGGGTCCAAACCCAAGTGCTCCTGCTGGTGTGGCAGATCCCTTCACAGGTGAGTTAGTGACTGGAGGAGTCTCTGAATTAATGTGGACAACTCTCAGGATTCATTTGCAGGCTTGGGGAGTAACATATTTAGTATACAAAAAAACAGGTAAATGTATCCTGTTACAGTCACAGGAAAAAAAATCTAAATCAGATTACCAATACATTTAATAAAAATGGGGATTATTAGAAGGATTGTAATTTTAAAATACATTCTAAAATAAAGAATGATGTACTACCATGCACATATGCACACATTACAACACCAGCCTCACACAATGGCCTCTAGCGTTAAAAGCTGTGAGCGTGTATGTGAATTGCATACAGCAAAGTAGCGTTCCAATTATGTTGCAGGCAGAGACACGGGCTGGGATGTAGTTTCACTTGTAGCCAATTTATTTCTCTAC
Organism: Bovichtus diacanthus; assembly: GCA_943590825.1. Taxonomy (NCBI): domain Eukaryota; kingdom Metazoa; phylum Chordata; class Actinopteri; order Perciformes; family Bovichtidae; genus Bovichtus; species Bovichtus diacanthus. The sequence goes on from CALSBV010010391.1 coordinate 1,423,296, forward strand.
TGGAGCTGGGAGATATGGCCAAATCTTCGATCCCGATATATATCATTTCATATCTCGAAAACGATATATATGCCGATATAACATGTTTTCTGAAAAGTAAATAAAAAAGCCTGTTTGTAAACTCATGTGAATTAAATACTTGACAAATGAAAAGTCCAATTTTAACTTTAGTGCAAAATTACGTAATTGTGTATCACAATATCTCGTTATATGATTTCATCACGATACATTTCCATTGACGATAAGTTTTGAATTATCGCCCTTCAATGTTGAGTTACTCTTCCCTACTCGGCAGGCGGAGGTGCCTACTCCTCAGCAGCAGTCAGACAGACGCCAACCAACATTTACTTCCCCAAGACTGATGGTGTGACCTTCGAGCAAGCCAATTCCTCGCAGATCATTGGTGAGCATTTCAAGTTTGGGTTTAATGACGTGTCTCTAAAATCCACATGTCAGTTGAGCTTTATTAAGGGATTTTGAGTGTCAAGCTTCTTTTCTCCATCAGCTTCTGACTGAGCGATTGTCTCCTATGTGAACACATTATTTTCTGCCACAGTTTTGCTTGTCATATTAGAGACTTCTGTATTTATATATTAAATCTCTGTGCTCTTCTTACTAGTTTGAAATGAGAGGAGCTCAGTTGGCAAAAGGTGATTTATCAATATTTGAATGAAGTTCTGATGCCAGTTGGTGGGTAGTTTTTGTGCTAAAGTAAAATCTGATCAAAGTCCTGATGAAGCAATGTGTTAAACTCTTAATAAATATGGTCTAAATATGTTTTTTTACTTTGATGTTGCTCATTCTAATCTACTCAAGAATATATCATGTTTTTAAAAAAATGCATAAAATGTGATACAACATTTTAAAAGGGAATTTGACAGTCAACATTTCCAAAGTATTTTCTTGTCATGAGATATTGTATGAAAATGTCCTTTCTGTTTAAAACCTTTTTCTGTGTTGGGGTCAATGATTGATTGGGTCTTTCCTCACCAGCTAAGATAAAGGAGCTGAATGGAAGTGCCCCTCAGGAGCACAAGCTTTCCCAAGAGATTCTGGAAAGCCTGGTGAGGCTGCTGGTGTCTGTCTCTGAGCCCAACTCCTCCGAGTCTCCCCCAACCATCCAAGAGATCAACCTGCTGTGGAAAGCCTCTCACTGGCCTGAAGGTACAACAGCAGCTTTCCAACCCGATAGATGATGTAATACAAAAACAGAAAAGATGAACATGATCTAAAAGAAAACTTCTCAGGGTTTCCAAGTGGTCTTATTTTTGGCGCCACTGTCGCAAAAACAACCGGATCATTTTCCGTTTTGCTCAGAGCCTACTTCTACTTCTAGCGACAAATTTATTGTCTAAATTGTCAACATAGACAATCCATATGACAAAAAGGATATTGTGATCATATATGAAAAGGATGGATCCAGGAGGATGTCAAAAAGCTTCCAGGTTCCTCCAAAAATAATAACGTGGTCGCCAGGCAGGACCAGGTGTTTTACACGGCCTTGTGCCGTAAATGGAGGCTTCATGTTCCTAGGAGATAGTAGTCAGTGGAAGACTGAATTACAAAGTGAAAGCGAGGCTTAACTAAGCTAAATGCCGATGGTGTCATTATTCTGAAGCCAGTACTTTGTGCAATCAACATTTACTTGATAATGATAAGTTTAAGCAAAAAATATGTCCTTTGCCACTTTAGGGTTCTTCAGTTCATTACTGTTTACTAACCAGACTCCCTTTTACTTCCCCCTGGATTTTAGACATCGTGTTTCCTGTCCTGGACATTATGAGGCTGGCAGTGCGCCACCCACAGGTTAACGAGAGCCTCTGCGGGGAGGCAGAGGGAGTCCAGCTGTGCAACCACCTGCTGAGCCTGATGAGCCCTGAGGGCCGTACTGCCAACCAGATGCTGGCGCTGCGGACTCTGTGTAACTGCTTTAGTGGCAGGCACGGCAGAGCCCTCCTGCTGGCCCAGCGTGAGGCGGTGCTATCGCGTGCTGCCGACCTGGCCAACATCTGCAATAAGAACATCCACATTGCCCTGGCCACTCTGGTGCTTAACTACGCTGGCTGCCTGCATAGCCAACCTGATCTCGAGGCTAAGGCTCAGTGCCTGTCTGTGGCCAGTCGAGCTCTGGAGACGGTACAAGACAAGGAGGCTGTGTTTAGGCTGCTGGTGGCCTTGGGAACCACTGTGGCCTCAGACCAGACAGCGCAGGACCTGGCTCGCTCCCTGGGGGTCAACTCTCAGATTTCCAAATACTCATCAGTGTCTGATCCATCGAAGGTGGCCGAGTGTTGCCAGCTGGTTTTAAAAGAAATACAATGATGTGAATGATTAGAGAAAAGAGCACTTGTTTCTTACTATCACTCTGTTCTGCTTAATCAGTTGTGGTGGAGAATTAAATACTTGTATGTTCTGCAATAAAAAAGGACAAATAAATCTCTTCATATGCTTATCCTGTTTTTTTTTAATCACTGCTCCACCTTTTTAAAGCCCCTTGAATATTTTGTTGGGTAAATGTAGGGTGAATGCATGTAATAATATTTCATACACATTTATAAGCAAATAACAATACACTGTAAAATTAAATCTATATGCAAATTGAAACTTTGAAGAAACAACTCTGGTGAGGATAATATTGTGATTTCTGAATGTTCTGACGGTTGAGGTGGTTAGTAAATTAATTGACTGCTACTATGTAACCTGTAGATGACTAATTTGGGGAAAGGGCTCTATTTGCAATATAAAAAGAAAAATTGGAGCATCAAACACTTATTTTCCAGCATTCTGATGGATTTTGATGCAATAATTTGCACATTGTGCATCAATTTATGGTGGAAAGTGTTATTTATGTCAAAGAAAACAAAATGTAGGTGTTTTGTTCTCATTTAATGTTATCCCTGCCAGCACGTGTAGGCAGTGATTGTATTTTGTTTGGGGGTGTAACCTCTTTATATGTGCATGTGACATCTATTCACGTCAATGATAAATTAATTATTAATAAATAACCCTTGGACTTTAATAACTCATGTGCTTCAGGAAGATTTCTGCTCATGCTCCATGCTTGTACCGCCACCTACTCTACCGGAGGCGCTGTTGTTCTCGCGGCCCTCCAAAATAAAAGTCTTCTGCTACTTTTATTTCATTCACTTTTAGTGCAGGGGAAAATAGACCTTTTCTAAATGTTGAGGGGGACGTGTCACATGCAAATGTCCAAAACCTACAGCTCTGTAGTGCAATAGAAACTGTTTCGAAGTGCATTCGTTTTCACTCACCGGAAGTAGTTCTTAACAACATCCGGGTGATATTGAAAAAAAATTGGCGGTTTGTGTTCTTGCTGTTGCGGGTTCCTGACAAAACTTTGTGAGATTTTGTTTAACAAATGTGAACTCCAACGTAACTCAACTGGACCTAATATTACAACACGTTTAACCTTTCCTCTGTAGTGTTTGTTGATTGGTTTGTTTAATGTATGCTGACAAACTCAAAAAAAGTTCAATAGCTAGCGTAAGTTAGCCAACAGTAAACTTTGTAGCTAGCAGCTAAAGCTAGCTGGCTATCGTTTTAGTATCAACGTCAGCGAGGCACCAGACTCACTTCTTCCATCTCTGGATAATGGCGAACCCGGCAATGTTGCAGAAAAAGAATGGGAAATATCTGTGGTTTGCTCTTCTTGGGCTCGGACTTCAACCAGACGAATTCAACATCAACGTTAAACACATCAACCTGGGACCGTGAGTCTGCTTATATTGTTGATCGCATATTAATACAGTTCGCTAACGTTGTTGTTCTGTGTCGCGTTGATACGACCTCTCCACTTCGGCTACATTCACCTGAAGTTACATTTAAGTTGTCATTCACACTACGTTACTCTTGACTATTCTAAGGAGGTTAAATGTTATTTTATGGCCAATAGGAATATGTTCGACAAACCAAACAAGGATGGCTTCTACATAGTGACCCATTTCCTGTTGGAGAGACTCAACCCGACACGATTCAATGACGCATACAGGTAAAGGTCGATATGATCAGCTATAATTATTGAAAATTAATAGTGCTTCGGATTGATTGTAAAAACAGTTTAAACTTTTCTTTTGGGTCAGGCACTGCTGGCCTGTTTTGGGACACAAAGCAGATGCGGAGTTCCGCAAAATTAGCTGCGCTTGGCTGCGAGAAATAATGGTGAGCATCTCTCCCGTGTTCAGATAGTATACACCAGTTATGTCCTCACAAATGGGAATTTGTGTTCATCTTTTCTTCCTTTTTGTCTTCATTCCTTCCTTCTTACATACTATCATATAATGTTTGTGCACAGCGTTTTGTAAAACATAAATTGGACTTAAATCTGCATATAATGACATCAATCCACTGCAGGTAAACATTAAACTCCCTGTCTCACCACTACGTCACCTTTTCTTTTTGGGTTTTTCAGGAGATCACTTCAAGGACAAATGTCTAAAATCTTCTGTCGTTTAGCATACTACATCATTCAATGTCAATCATCTGTTTTTAACTGTGTACAGGATGAAACTGCAAATGCAGGATCCAAAGTGGTCGCGTCCTTGTTCCTCTCACCCGGAGGCCCCAAGTTTGTCAGCTTGATGCTTCATTTGGCCAATCACGTCATGCTGCAGGAAATGAAGACTTTCACCACAGGTAGGTCTAGTGAGAAAAAGTCTTTATAATCATTTCTTTTCAATGTCAGCAGCTCGTATTCACAATTTAACTTCTATCCATAAGTGTAGAGGGACACCGCAATGGCCAGGCGCTTAATTTTAAATTTAAATAAAGAGTTGGCACGTAAAGACTATAAAATAATCTTGAATATTGTCATTGTCAGATGCCAGCTGGTATCCTGAGGCTGCAGCGATGCCCGCGTCCTCCCTGGACATGGCAGTGAAGAGGCTCAACCTGATTCATACCAGGTTTCTGAACGCTGCAGTGGATCAGGATAGTTTTCTTCACGAGTACCCTAGACGAGCACAGTAAGTCCTTGGTAGTCCATCTTGGCTCCTGGACAGAACTAGATGTTATTTCATATTTACATTGGCAACTTTCTACTTCACTAATGCAGTAAACCTAATTAATATACAATTTGTCAGCTCAGGTTATGGCAATGAAATCCTATTTATATGATTTGCTTAAGTCTGAAATGTTTAGTAAATACAAAAGTTAGCAAAAACAATAAATTTCATATTTGTTGTAAATAAAACATAAAATTATATGAAATTCAAATGAAAGGGAAAAAAAAGATTTGGTTATCATAACTTTATTTACTCAGAAGTAGCAACAGTATTGTGAATACAATGTTGTGCATTGCCTATATATTCATTACAATAGTTTGTGCACCAGTAAATTATTTAAGATGTTTTGCCATTACTTTTTATATACTTAAAAAAGACTACATAACATGTTGAATTGTATTTAATAAGACATGCTTAATGTATTAGCAGTATGTCCTGTTGTGTGTGGACATCTTATTTATTTTATTCTTGTTATATTGTTTGTATTTTACCTTGCTGAGTCTTATTTTCTATCACCGCAGGAAGTGTTTCTGTTTGAAACTTTTGTCACTGCTCTTGACGTTTCATTGGCTATTTGTTTTAAGCCCCACCCCTTTCTTGTGAACTCATTGGTAAACTTATGGTTAACGAGAGCAGCTGGCAGCTGCTGGAGGTGATTGCAATCAGACATCTTAACTTGCCGTTGCTGGAAAAGCACAAGTGAAATGCATTTCGTTAACAATGGTCATGTTCCATGAAGTGCCCCAGTTCATCTAAATCATAAATTACACCTGTGTTTTTTCTGTTATCACATGTGCTGTGGAAAAAAAACACGTGCACAGATGGCAACATTATGTTGCAGATTGTAGAGGTTTGCGGTTTAATTAAGCAGTTTTCTTCTGTTTTCCCTGCTTTAAAGGCTCCTGGTGAAGTCTATGAGGGACAGCAGAGCTGATGGTGCCAAGTACAATGAGCTACTCAAGTATGTATGACTTTCTTTTTTTCCCCTCAATACTTTGGACTTCATTGTTTTCAGTCCAGTTTGTTCAATCTGTCTGTCGTTTCTACTTTCAGGCGTCACAGTAGTGACTCTACACAGCAGGGAGCTTCTCCAGCTGAGAAGACCAAAAGGGTATCTAATGTTTGTGGAGCTCTACAAACCATAACACGTGTTAAGAATGTTTAGTTTTTAAAAGGCTCACAGAGGTATTTGGTTGTGTTAAGGTGCGCTCCTTGTGGTCGGACATTGATGAAATGCTGTTGGTTAGCGAAGAGGAGCAGCATGGAGTGGAAAGTGTTTTGCAGGGGGATGTAGATCAATACATTCTGGACGGGACGGCTCGAGTCCTCAACATTCCTCGCAGTCTGCAGGAGAGAATTGAACAGCTCCCACATCAGGTGAGAGTAAAGATGAGTCTGTTCACTGTTACTGAAGGCCTTTACACCGTCGATGTGGCACCAGTGATTTTGTTTGGATGCACAATATTTCTTCTCACACGGTATTGCATCTTCAAATTCGCAATGAAAGTGCACGTTCAGTCCAACCATCGATATACAGCATGTGAATTAATAATAACATTGAGGAATCTCACCGGCGCCTTGGTTTGTCTGTGTTTTCCAGTTGAGTTCAGGGAATGTGTACGAGTCTGGTCAGCTGAACCTCCTGTGTGTGTTGGAGCTGACGAACCATGCGCTGCAGCTCCTGAGCGAGGAGCGATGTCTGCTCTTTCATGCCCCCAAGCCTCAGCTCAGTCCTCAGCAACTGCAGGAGAAATGTCAGCAGATGGGCCGTGCGCTGCAGAACCTCCACCTCATCAGGTATACATTTACCCATCCTGCAGGATGCACCTTCCACAGCCTGGTGTGCTGCAATGTTACTTGGTGTTTTATGTATTGATATTAATTACATTGTTTTTATTAGCGGATAGATTTTCTCAAATGTACAGCTTTTATTTTCAGGTTTCTGAAGTTTTATATTTGCATCTATAAACCTTCAACTATTTGTGGTTTGGAAACTGCGATGGTTAACGGAACATTTGTAATCATGGGGAAGAATTATCAGGATTGTACTTGCTGGCTAACTGAAAGTTGAGTACCATTGTTTTAACCTTAATTATTTTTCCCAGACAAAGGGTTTCCAAAGAAGAAATTCCTGAGGTCAGGAGTACCATCAAAGAGTTGGAGGCTGCGTGGGACAGGAAGTGGATGGATACCCTTAAAGACGCACCTCTCGTCTCTTTTTTGAATGAAGATCCTGTAAGTGGTTCTTGGGATTTCTGAGTTTGTCTTGCTAGTCACGGTATGGTCGAGCAGTATACTTAAGAGGAACAAGAAAGAATAGGTTTGTCACACTAGTTTCTTTCAGAAGGCAATCACAGTGCCAACATGTTTGCAAAAGGGGTTTTACTGTAGTTGCATCTCTTAATTTCATATTTAAATGTCTGTTTTTAGGCTCTTGGCTTCCTCTCACCAATGGCTCCGCTGTCTTTTGAACCGGCGGTGGACACGAGTTACATAAGTAGTGTCTTCTCCCAGTACCCTGCAATGCTTCTTGGTGAGCAAAATCAGATTTATTTTAAGCCATGTATTCATTTGGGTATGTCAAAACATTGCAGTTTTTTATTCTAATCATGCATCTTACAATTTCAGAGGAGAAGCCTGGAGAGAGTAAATCACAGGAAGCTGCCCCCTGTAGTTCTTCAAACCTGAAGAGGTAATATCTGTCTTTGAGCAGCTCTTAAGGGCAATGTAAACATTTCTAATTTTCACAGAAGCGTGTATGTGTGGTGTGTGATGGGAGGCAGATACCTGGACAGTCCTGAGCAGTGCTCTGTCCGTCACTAGTCCTCCCTACAGCATCCCTGCTCTCTGATGACCGAGGCGAAATGAGAGAAATCGCCACGGACAGATACGGAGCAGACACTCATTCCTGCATTACTTTAATATTTACAAAGGAATACAAAAGTGTCAATCAGAAATTCTCTCAAAATGGAGTTGGCATCTCAATATTATGACATAGTATAACAAAATAATGACTGTGTCCTGGTAGGCCTAAGTCAAAAGTATGGAGTTTCTCATTATTTTGGTATACTAAGTCAATATTTGAGAACCTTTTATCTATAATGGCTTGCAGGATCTTTTTTTTTTTTTTCTTTTCTCTAAAAGAGCAGAGTTTTGCATGTAGCAAACTATATTACACATGTAGCTTCTGAGTGCAGAAGGCGATTTATCAGCCCCCGGTTTTATTACAGGTTTTCTTGTAAGCATTGTAGCATTACTGGGGTAAGTAAAAGGCCTCTGTGGTTGTCCGATCGGGCAAGTGAGAAATAACTGATCTTTTATAAATTTTTCCATTTTGAAGCATTGTATTTTTTCTCAATTTAATAGTTTGCCTCCTTTTTAAGAACAAGTGAACCAGAGTCGCTGATTCTTGGAACAGTGGAAAGAATAACGTTAACAAACAGAACTGAGCACTGGCGCGTTAAAATCCTAAAGGTCTCAGTTGAAACGCGCAGCATTCAAATGTTTTTTTCAATTTGCTTATCAAAGGTTATGAAGGCACACTGCAAAATCTGTGTTCTAGAATAACAAATCCAGCTTTTTGTCTTTTTTTTTTTTTAAAACAGCTTTAGCCCTGTAACAGCTGAGAGGACTGAAAGTCCTGTCATCACCACTCAAGCAAATACCTCTCTCGACTGGCTTTTCGACACGCCTTCATCCCCTCCTCCGAGGGCTCCATCAGTGCCACCGCCTCAGGCGCGTAATTCACCCAACCTGTTTATTGGAGTCACTTCGCCTCTTTGAAATTGTGTGCACCTGCTCCTCTGTTAAACCATATTTAACAAAGCTGTGCTTGGTTTTTAGGCCAGTGTGAGGAAGATGGCCCGTGTTCATCAGAATGTGGCTCCCATGAGGACCAAGACTCAGATATTAGACATGGAGTGTGATAACCTCGCTGATCAGGTATAGTGATGATTTTCAAACTAATGGAAGAGTTGGAGGCTGCAATATCGAAGCTTGAAATGATAAATACTGTCTTGTATAATTGAGAGGGGAAAAAAACGTAACAGTTAAAAATCTGTACAGCATTTATAAAAAGAAGCTGTATTATCATAAGTCTGGAATGAGGGGAATTGACCACATGAGAAGCACTGTTAGGATTTTACAGTAATGTTATAGCAACTAATGTATATTTGTCTGTTAGTTTGCAGATGCTGTAACGACAAACAGTCCCACAGAAGGCAGGGTCGAAGGTCTGGACCTGGATGGCCTTCTCGGCACTCTTCATGGAGACCCCTTCTCTACGAGAAAGCAGCTGCCACGTACACCTGAGAGCTTGAGTAAGTCATGAGCTGTTGCATTTGCCCTCAGCCTTAAATGTTAACATTTCTCATTTTCACAAAGGTGCGTGCATGCGTGCGTTTGCTTATGATGGGAGGCAGATACCTGGACAGTCCTGAGCAGTGCTCTGTCCGTCACTAGTCCTCCCTACAGCATCCCTGCTCTCTGATGACCGAGGCGAATTGAGAGAAATCGTCACGGACAGATACGGAGCAGACACTCATTCCTGCATTACTTTAATATTTACAAAGGAATACAAAAGTGTCAATAAGAAATTCTCTCAAAATGGAGTTAGCATCTCAATATTATGACATAGTATAACAAAATAATGACTTTATATAATGACCTGGTAGGCTTAAGTCAAAAGTATGGAGTTTCTCATTATTTTGGTATACTAAGTCAATATTTGAGAACCTTTTATCTATAATGACTAATGACAGGATGTTATATTTATTTTACTGGTGAACAATGGCTTCCCTAGAAAGGGATGGGTTTATTTAGACTTGCATGATGATGAAAGACTGAAGAATGTGGCCTCATAAAACTGGCGTGGTGTGAAAAATGTGCCGTTCGATCACAGTTGGTAAAAATTAAGCTGTATTCCTTTTTGGTTTTTTCTTTTTTTTTAATTAAGTTCGGGAAGTGAAGAGCTCCTGGCGCAAGGCAGTTGAGGAAGACAAAGCTGAGAAGATTGGGCGGTTAGCCAAGTTTAACGACAGCATTAAAGGGTTGCTCAATCCCCTCGACGAGAACATGGAGTTGCTGAGTCAGCAGGGAGTCAAATCCACTCTGTTGTGGGACACCGAGGCCCTGGACAGCCCGAGTGGCACAGGCAGCAGTGCGGTCCAGTTCACCCTCGACCAAGAAACACTCCCCGAAATGCTGAGCTGCGACAGTCTGCTGAGCCTCGACGATGACGCGGTGGATATGCTGAGTGAGGATGACGATGAGCTGCTGATCCCCTCCCTGAAGACGGAGGAGATGCAATCTCCACTCGCCAAATGTGGTCATCTGGGTCAGATCCAGCAGGCGTGCAGTGATGGCTCCTTTATGGAAAGCAGGAGGAGGACACCTGAGTGTCTTCTGTCGGGTCACACAGCTTCTGGTTTGGACAGAGACTGGCTAATGGAGCCTGTGAAGTCGGTGGAAGCCACAGGGACGCTCTTCTCACTGGATTTAGACGCACTGAAGACGCCTTCACCGCCAAAGAAGCAGGAGTACAGCCTCCCAAAACTGATCACATTCTCCCCAATGGATGACATGAAGTGTTGACTACAAACCACTATTCACTGATTTTAAATAAGTATTTGTACATAGCTGTAAAATAACCTACTTCTGTCACATACTAAACTACTCTTCTGTGTTTTATTTAAAATGGTAAGAAATGAACTGCTTTAATAAAATTGTAAAAAATGGTTAATTTCCTGTTGTGTACATAATTAGGTTTGCTAACTCCAGTGTTTGTCTGTGTAGGAGAACAACATGAAACTTTTTATTTTTATTTCCAGGATATGGTTTTCCAATAAAATGTTGGGTAACTAAATTTGAGTCTATTGTATTCATGGAAGCTAGTCTGCCTCTTACCTTAACATTTGCATTGCACTATTGCCATGGTTTCTAACCACACAATGTATTTACAGGCTGTCTGTAGAGACCACATGAAAGGGATCATGGTCGTCAGGTTGCGCAAAGCTGCAATATCTTGACTGTTTGATTTAAACTGTTCGAAATAAAATATCTTACTCGCACTATAGGATTCTTGATACTGGTTTGAACTCTGAATTGGGAAAGGCTTGATCGATTTTATATTTGTGGCTTTCATCGAGAAGTCCAATTTGCCTTTTATGTATTGATCATTAGTTGTATTTAAGTCTTAAAACCTGAAATGACAGCAGTGACAGGTTCGGTGCAACTTGTGTTTTCCGAGGGAGCAACAAAGAAATTTGAAGATTTTCTCGCACCTGTTGCTTTTCTATAACTTCTCAGTTTTGTGTGTGTGTGTGGTGGGGGCTGAGAAACCACGGAGCAGAAGGAAAATAAGCGAATTAAGGTAGCAATAAAGTCAAACACCGGATATCAAACCATTTCACCTTCAAAATAAAACAAAACGTGCCATTTGTGGAAGAAAATTGATTGATTGGCTGTAAATTAAATGTTTAACTAGGAAAGACTTTTGTTTTTCAGTTGTTGCACTAGTGTGAGACTTGCATTGCAGAAACAATGTTAACATATCACTTTCATTACATGAGGGGAAATTCACAGGTTAAAGCAATACAAAAAAAATTCTTAGGTGATCTCAGTTTTATAAATAAAAACTAAAATACATTGGGGAAAGAAAGTCGAAAGTCGCATACACTGCAATACTTAAGCTATCTATAGGATTTCTGCATTGTAAAAAAAAAAAAAGTATATATATATAATTACACTAAATAATATACTATATGATGTACAATATATTGTAATAGTCGTGTTAAGTATGGTACTTCTATTTGCTTGGGGTTTATTATTTTACTCATTTACTTACAGTAATATTAATGTTTACTTATTTATCAAGCTCAGGCCTGTAACACATTATTTTATTCATTTACTTACAGTAATATTAATGTTTACTTATTTATCTAGCTCAGGCCTGTAACACAATTATGTTATAAGTTATGTTATCAATTTACTTCATTCAAAAAAGTTTGGTATTTTTACTACCGCTCATATGTTTATTGACAAACAATTTCCTTTAAGTGTTTAGAAAATAATTAACTTATTCTGAAAATTACAACACATTTGTTTGCTGTTTTTTTCTTTCATTTGTGTACAAACAGCCACACCATACAATTATGAAAGAAAGAACAAATAGTTACATCAGAAGGTAGTATAAATAATAATCAGAAAGGAATCATTTTAGTGACAAACACATCCGAGTACATTTTAGCTACTGACATGCATTTCTTGAGACTCAAACATTACATTTTCAATTAAAAACAACAAACGAATTATACTTTCTTGTTCAGAAAGTCCATGTGTTGTTAATATCTCAAAAGAAATAAACATGTTTGTTGGATATATTTTTCTGTAATACTGCAGATGCTATTGAGGGGTTTTACTTTGAAGGGACACACCGGAAGAAGCGGGTTTACTGCAGGCCAGCTTGACAGCCGCGAGGCTCTGCTCAGCCTCTCCGCTGCTCTGGGCGGTTCCAGTCTGAAAGAGACGTTTGGGAAGAAAGCAGCTCGCTCACCAACAAAACTATCAGCGCAGACACACAAACATGGCGCCTGCCTCCGCCGACAACTTCAGATGAAAGTGTGGCGAAGAAGTTCCCCGCAAAGTTTCTAAGGAGTATTTCGAAGTGCCTTTTTTTTTATACATCTTTTAACCTGTTTCGGTTTGCACAAATAGAAATACGGAATATACCAAGCGGGTAAAAACAGCAAGTTGCCTACATGTCAACATCGTCTCGCGCTGCAGTGTAAACAGCTGGTAAGTGCTCGTGTTTTTTTGTGAATACGGAGATAGCTTCGCAGAGTTTGTCGTGGGAATTATACATATCAGTTTCACTATTTAAAGGTGACTTTAGCTGTGAATAAGTGCGGTAACTCGCTGAAATACATGTTCCTGGTCTGCTCCTCTGTTCATCGCGTGTTCTCCAACCGCGGAAACTACAGACAGCCACGTATCACTGCACAGGCTGATCCCAGGAGGACGCTTCTTTTGTTATATACGCCGTGATGTGTGTTTCCTTCATCAAATTTGACCTAATTATGGGTCGGATGCAACAGTTGGGGGGAATGTACCCCCCCCTCCTCTTCCTCTCTCCTCCCGGCCGGGCCCTCCTTGACCTGACGCCAGATAATCTGCTGTCCTGGAGCCTGTCTCACCGTGCAGGTGTCTGCTCTCAGACACACTCACACACTGAATTTCCTGCTTGAAATTAAAGAGCTATTAAGAGGAGGGGGGGTAAAGAACTGTTAGCCTGACTGCTTTTTGTGCCTTGCTTTTATCCAGAGACTTTATGCCATGTTTGCATTTGTGTGACCCTGCAGCAGGACGTGAAGTTGTGTAAGGTGCCTCTGTGTGTCGGGTGAGCACTAATGCCATTGAATGCATTGCCAAGGTGCTCACATATCTGTGCCTCAGCACTTGACAGTTTGCCAGCCAGCAGCAGTGTAACCCCTCAGGGCAGCAGAGTCCTCCCAGCTCCAGCTTCACATCACCGTTTTGGTGATTCATGGCATGCATGTGATGTTCCTGTTATGACAGCCATGGCACAAGTCCCAGCAGAGCACAGAATGGCACTTCCTCTTGTATTGTACTGATTCATATTTTAACTTCGGTGCTTTGCCACCTGAGATGGTAGCCGGAATGTCAGATAATAACAGAACATTTGAGGCTTGTTGTAGAGGAAATTGCTCTTGCAGAATTGGCGTTGACACGTGGAAACACAACAGAAAAATCTCTTCCTTGACCTTGGCTTGGCCTGACAGCGGCTGGAAAAGGGGAGTGGAGTGAATGTTGCCTCCTACTCACTGCCACAGGCAGCAGCAGCAGCAGGTATAAAGTAGGTCATGGCTTCACTGTGGCTTTGTGTACATTGAACTTGCACTTTGTCACCACCGCAGGGCGTCCAAAGGCTCTGTCAGGTGACCAAGGAAAGGAAGTTGGCCGAGGGAGCAGCGGGCTGCTGAAGGACTCGGTGGTTGCCTTGGCGAAAGTCAAATTGTATTTTGACGAGTGTGAGAAAACTCAGTAATTCATTCTGTGGGACAGTGAGAGGAGGTTTTCCCAGGAGCAATGAACGTGACTGCTTTCTGAAACGTCTGCTGTGACACATGAGTGCCGATCTTTTCTCAACTGTTTCTATCTCTAACTCTTCAAATGACAATACAGCTGCTTGCACTTCAGCCAACACTTCAACTGACATCGTCTTTCAGTTTACAGCTGGCTCTAATTTCTCTCAACACTTTCACTTTCACGACCACTGACAGGTCGATTCATCACCTGCACTTCCTTTGACTGGCTTGAAGTTCCACCAAAACGTCAACACTTTTCAGCACTTCAAATTGACCTGCTAGCCTTTTTAGGTAGAGGTCGATCGATGGAAAAATAATCAGCAAGACGGCAACTATTCTAATAATCAATCAATCAATAATGAAAATAATCTTTAGCTGCTGCCCTGCTCACATCTCAGGTCTTTACCGCCTTTGAAGAACAAAAAAAAACTTCTTTTAGCTTTTCCACCTTCTCCAGAGCTGGCAGGGAGTCATCGTCTGGCTGAAGCACTTCAGCGATCTTCTTACTCACCATTGCTTTTACTAATGTTTTTAATTGGTGTTTCTAGCTTTTTGGGCTTGCTGAGCCAATGCCTTCCTGAAAAACTTCAGTGCATTTTGTTAAGCTGCCTGTTTGCTGTTTATTAACTCCAGATAGTCATTTCTAGCCAAAGAGCCACAATAGGGATCTTGTAAACCAGCCAGAAACCTACGTCCTCCACCCAACCCTTGTACTCCGCTGTGAGGGGCCAGTTAGTGTTTTACTCGTCGTCTTTCATTCGGCCTGGGGATGAGCTCTAACTTTTCTTTTAACTTTATTTAACCAGGTGAGTCCCATTGAGATCAAGGATCTCCAGTAGAGACCAGTAGAGTTTATACAACACAGACTTCATTGATTTCACCATAACTTTAAACGCATCATGGTTACTATAGTTTCAGATCTGTCTGTAGATTCTTCCATGCAGAAGGTGCAGACAGCCTAAAAACGTCCCAATTATTCAGAACAACAAATCGCAAAATGTACAGAGAACAAAGATTGTGATTTCCACGTTTGAAGTTTTAAAGGATAATAGGCCCAGCTAGTTAGTGAGGGCAATGAGTTTGCCCTCTCTCCCTTCTCCTCGGAGTGGAAAGAATGCTCCCTGTCCGCCGGGCTGTCACGCTCCAGGAGGGAGGAAGTCTTGTGACGTTTTGCTGAGCCGAGCCTCGCTGCTCTGAGCCGCCTGCCATCGTCTAACCTACCCACGTCGGTTTTACTTGTGCAAAGTCTTTACAGCCAACTTAGTTTTACAGCCAACTTAAAATAATTTGACTGGTTTTGCCACTGTCCTTGTTCAGCCCTCTTTAAGCAGGCAGCAGTTGTTGTTGACACAGTTCTGAAAAGTGTGTCTCTTCCTCTTGAAAGCACACCTGCCTCTTCAGTCACATGCGCAGCTCTTTGTAGAGGGAAACTACAAACCCACAGTGAGCCAGAAAGAAAAAGTGGACATTTTCAGCTTCACTTATTAGTCACTGGTTGTTACCGGCCACTTTGATGTTATCTTGACGAAACATTAAACAAAGACCCAGTACTGCTGGACTGACAGAGATGTACAGCGATAAAGTACTAAAAGGGGAACAGTTAGCGTGACAGACTTTAGTTGGATGTCTGTTGATGAGCTATAGAGGCACGGGACAATATGAAAATGGCCAAAATAATTGTGATTCAGTATGTTATCCAGATAATCATAAACATATGATTTAAAGCTCTTAAAATGGCACTAAAACATACTGGAATCACTTTACATTTGTATCTTTATTTAGTGAACATCCTTTCGTGAAAACCAAACAATCTTAATAATAATCCTAAATCACAAGGTCCCCCTGCATCAATACAGGATTTATAAAGAAAAGAATTTTAACAACATGGCAGACATATTATACTCAATTCAAGCAGAACAGCCTCTGCCCAGAGGAACAAAGCCTGGAGAGAAAAACAACAAACATGATCTGTAATCCGTGTCAGATGTAGTCAGATTCCTTTTCTGAGGAGCGTATTGGCGGCGATCGTTGGTTCCTGAATGAAACTGGGTTTTATGCATTGCCTCTGCCAGGGTTAAACAAACATGAGTGAGGAACAGAGTTCACCGCGTGTCAGTTGCGTTGTGCAGGCGGTGCGGAGCTGCGGAGAGGTTGTTAGCATATGGATATGATAATGCCAGACTATCACACAGGCTTATCTGGAGCCAAGAAGCAGATAGACTGTGAATGCTCCACCTCTCACACACTCTGAACAGCAAATATTGAACAGTTAAATACATTCCCTGCCTGTTATCAAGTGCGTGTTTTTGTCAGCATTTTGATGTATTTTTCTGCATCGTAAACTGAGCGAGGCTGTTAGTCTCATCACAACACGCAGTTAGGATTAATGAGCAGAGTGAGGTCTTCACAGACTGCAGATTAATAGCCCACTGTGTGCACGCACACTGTCGCTTGCACATATGAATTACATCAGACAGTAACGCAACTGGCTTCAATTTGAGCTCCTCTCACCTCTAACTCACACTTCAGAAGAATCGCAGAGCGCGGGTCTTTCTGCGGTCATCGCCGCCTTGTAAAATGGAGGCTTTGTCACCTCATTGGCACCTTGTACTCGGTCTGGCCTTCAGCCCCTACAGCACACTGTGATGACAGGTGGCACACAGGCCCACTTTGCTCTTCAGATCCTCCAAAGCTTAGTGCTACAGAGTGCCACTTGAGGTGCCACTGGAGATGAAAGGATAAACTGTTGGAGGTCGGCATGGCATCACGATCATCCTTACCAAAATAATTACAATTCTCTATTTCATCCAGATAATCATCAACATTAGAACTCTTAAAATGGCACTAAAACGTGCTGGAATCACTTCACGTTACCTTTTGTACCCGACAGGCACTGGTCAGTTTGGAGAGTTTTGGTTCTTTTGCTTCCATCACACGTCTTCTTTCAGACTAGTGGAAAGAAAACATCCAAAATACACATTTAGGAGTTTATTTTACTAACTTTGTCTATTTGTGTCTGTAGATTTCTCCTTAATTCACCGAAAGTTAGCATTAGATAATACTCATCTGCATATTTAAACATAACAATTGTACATATCTAATAAGATAATGCCTAATCTACATATTTAAACATACAATTTCAGAAAACGTGTAACATAAAAAAGAATTGTCTTAATATTATTAATCAACTGGAGAAGTTTCATGGTGGGTCTTTACCCTTCTCACCAATAGTGTCTCTCTTTAAGAAACACTTCATTATTTTTGCATTACAGATAGGACATGCATCTTTTTTCACTATTCATTTCTCACTTGCATGATAATTCCTGTATTTATTTTAAATTAGGCTCTATTTTTCACTTCTCTCCCATGATGGTCACTCGTGAGGATGTTCACATTTATCCTCATAAAAATAAATACCCACGATCAACTTATTTTCACGATCCACGACAAAGTCGTATATGGTGCCGTTCCTTGTTGAAGGATAGTACAGCTGAAATATTTATCCCTTTTTCTCTGCAGGTTTTTGCTTTTGACAATTGTTTGTGTCAGTAGGCCGACCTGAGTGCACTTCAGCAGCCCTGTTGCATGCACATAAATAAGTAGCACGTGCACAGACGCTACATGTGCACTTGTCACAATAAAGGAGTTGATGTGAAGGATCATAACGTATTTATAACCACAGGTCAGCCTGCATCTGTACAAACTCTCATTGCTTTTTATTCTCTTCTGCAGTGCCCAAGGTTCAGTACATGGCAACTGTGTGTGTCATGCTCAGCTGCTGTTTCAGTCAAGCTGTGAGTGGATCTGCATGGTGAGGCTCCTGCTGAAGTAACAGACAGACGCAGCACTGTCTGTTGCCCAGCATTACACACACAAACACTCAGACTTGTGCATGCGCACACACACGCAGGCAGGCTCTTTCACCCCTGGGGAACAAGCCTCCAGGCTCTTTTGTGTGAAAGGGATGAGATCATTGTGGGCAGAACATGGGGGGATGGAGTGAGGGGTTCCACTCTGTGTACTTTAATAGGGAAATCTCTGTTTCTATGTCTTGAGCTTTCACCTTTATTTCTCTCTTTGAATTTGGTACCTTGGAAATGAAGGGGCTGGCCGAGGAGAAGGACCTCCCTGGTTTTATTTATGGCAGTCGAAGAGTTTTCCTCTGCCCTCGGGGTTGTTGGGCTGCATAGCCAACCTTTGGCACATTTGCAAGCAAGTTAAGACCAGTGCCACAGACGAGAACAAGACTTTAAGTGCAGGGAAATCAGGGACCTGGAGGAATGATCCAACCAGGGGTTTAGAACTAGGAGTGATCACAGATTTCATTTGGATTGGTACTTGTGTTACTTTGACTTGATGATCTTAAATGTTAAGGTATTCCTCTGTACCACTAGCTACTGATGTAAACAAGAATAGGCTATTGTACTGGAGGCAGTGAGTCATTGCATCTCCTTGTATTCCATTACACCTTGTCAAATAGTGTTGTCTTATCTTTAAAAAAATCTGGATATGTCTCCCTCCTCTGCGTGCCCCTGAATGATCATCAGAGCAGCTCAAAAGATCAGATAATAATAATAATATTATAAACAAGTATTACTGCTTTGCAGTTGTTGTCATTGCTGATCATCTGCTCCAGTCCCTGGTGGGATGGGGACTATAGTGAGATGCTCATGCATTAGAAGTCAAGCAGCAATGATGGATTATTATGCAGAGACATCATGCTTTGGATGGCTTTATTTAGTTTGAAATATTATTATTCAATAATTGGTAATGAATGTTAGCCCGTTGGGGCATCTGTAGTGCTCTTAACATGGTGAACTATTGATAAATATTGAAAAACTAAAACATGAGGAGTGGTCCCATCACACCAGTGAGGCCTGAAGTGGAAAACCTGTTCTGTGCATTGATGACCTAAAACGTTTTGGACCGTTGGCTGGTTTTTCTTGGCTTTTGCTCCCTTTCTTCTCAGGCTTATGGCACCGAGTCGTGCCATATGTTGTTATTTTCAGAGTAAGTTAGGACACTGAGAAATGCTCTTATTTGGCATGTCGGTTTTAGTAAACACGCTCTGGATTTTTCTTTTTCTTTTTTAATGAAAGAAAAGTTTCACACAACTTGAAATTATAAAAGGATTTATGGACATTTATCAGCAATGGACATTTTTTTTAGTGTGTGTGTGTGTGTGTGTGTTAAATGGCCTGTGGCTCCAACCCTAAATGGAATAGACCTTCCTTCCACACTTACGATTTTAACTATAACAATTTACGACTTTAATTGTTTTATAATACCTGGTTTTAGGAGGTATATTTAAAACGGTATCTGCAGTTTTGCAGTATTTAGTATTACCTTGAAAGTGGTTAAAAACAGCTTAAATTTTACCCTTAAAAATACTGTACAAACCCTGAAATCAAATCCAAAGAACCGTTTCATAATCATTATGTGCCAACCCTAGCTTTAGCTTATTGTTGTGATGAATAAACACTGTAAAAAGTATCTCCTGTGTGCATTATACATTAAAACTGAAAGCTGTTCCACATTAACGCTCAAGAATGAATAAAAGTCGTAAAGCAGTTTCAGAGTAAACGTGTCCTCTGAAGCGTCATAGTATTTTTGTCGAGGTTGGTAGTAACCCCTGTCCCTGAATGCAACCCAGACAAAGAGCGTGACACTCGATCATCTGGGCAGAGGACAGAGGAACAGGTTTTCACATGGGAGGGGCAGAGCACAACCTTTAGAGGCAGGGGGCTCCAGTTACAACACAAGACTTAATACAGTGGAAATTTAATGCACCAGTTCGTTTACCATTTGACTGGAGAAGCTTCTCAATTTATGGAGGTTTAGAGGTTTTCCTGAATGTTTTCCACCCTGCATGCTGTCACAAGAAAGGCGAAAAATCCTAAATGTTATGTTCACTTCTGTTTACAACAGCTTTAAAGCTTTTAGTCTAATCCACTGTCAACACCAGCGCGCTTTATGGCCACTACCATGTTTTATTTGCTCGGCAGATATAAAAGTGCACAATAAAAACGAGCCTTCTCTGCCACTTACAGACTACAGAGAACATGTCGGCTTTACTAAATGTACCCTTGAAAGACTTGGAGATCAATTTCCTCAGCTATAGTAACACTAGTCGTAGCTCAGGGTCGCGCAGCCTGGCATTGTTGTGCTGGGTTGCCATGGCAGCGTCAGTGTTTGTCTATTATGGGCTGTCACAAAGAGATATTTGTATGGTTGTGGCGGGGTGTGTGTGGCGCAGGCAGAGGGGACTGTCACACATGGTTCCAGCCTGAAGAGTCCCTAACATCAGATACATGTTATAGTATCATTTCAGTATCAGTGGTCGTCATTTGTGACTTCATGTTAGTCCAGAATATGGCAGATATCAGCAATAATATACCAAATGCCCCCCCCCCCAAAAGAAAAAATTTTAGATATCTATATCTATATTCTATTGATGTGTAAACAAGACACTAACTGTTAACCAGTTCGCCATATCAACTTAAAAGAGGATAATAAGTCGATGTTGGTTACCGATTGTTTCGTTTCCCTCACAAGGCCAAAAAGTAAATGTAGTAGAATGAAATCCACAGTATTCCTGTGATGAGACATTATCGGTGCAGGTGTAACTCACTAGTTGACCTGGACTAGAAGAAGCTGGAACTCCCTTCTGGTTCGATGCCGGATGCACACAGATTGGAGCGCTTGCTGTGGTTTGTGGGCTTCTCTATTTGCAGTAATGTCGTCTATAATATAGTCAGTAACTGTATTCCGCGCAGAGACATCTGCTCTTAACAGCCACCTGTAAATACAGATAAAGACCCAGATGCATGAATTCAATGAATAGTTTATTGATTTCATTCTTCTGCTCCAGTGAAACGAGTTCAGCAACATTCAGACCATCGGAGCACATTAACTGTCCAGACTGGTGAGAGCACATTTAACATTGTGGTGTGTTTATAAAGCAAATATAGTCTGAAAACAGCATTTTGCTTTTGAATAGGGTTTTTGACCGGTGAGATGTAACCATGGCGACAGTGCAGTGTCTCTTTTCAGAGCAATAAGTCCTTAAACTGTTCTGCCGTTGTGCATCGTCATAAAATAAGAGCTGGATCCAGCATGTGGAATAAACATTATTTATTGTGTTGGGAAAAACCACATCTGGAATCATTTGGGCTTTTACGAATTAAACTTACAAGAACAAATAAGTTTCAGTGACTTTCCTCAGAATGAGTAAATAAAGCACTTAAATAAAGTGAATAGTAACAAACATACTATTCAATATTCAGTGGTAACTATTCGACTTTTCTTCAGAATAAAAACAAGGGAAATATATATGTTTTAAGTCGCATAAACTTTTATTTAACATAACTATCCGATTTTCTATAATTTAATGAGGATTTGAAAATCATGACCCATCCCTAATATCCAGCTGAGCATTTCCCTCCTGCTTTCCTTTAGCAGCCGTGAACCTGCTATCATCCCATCTTCATCCGCGCACTTTTACTGCTGTGTTTGTGTGTGGAGAGTGGAGGTCTGCGTGGATATGATGCGAAACTCCACGTTTTTGATGCTCGTGTTCAGAGAGTTGCTCTTTGATTTTCCCAACATTGTTTTAAAAAGTCAAGAAAAAAAGGGGGAAATATTCTGGGCAAATATCCAGCTACAATTCTTCAAAGCTACCTGGACTGTACGGCTGGCAGGATACTTGAAACATCCATTTTGGCTTGTTCACAAGTTTCTAACTAAAAAAGCAGAGCTGCCTTCATCATTCATCAGATAAGGGTTTAAATGAAACATTAACTCAACTCTTTTTACACGTATAATGCCATTGTTGTGCAAGGCTGTATAGTTGATGGAAATCTAAATAGCAGGCTCAAAGTCTAGCACAGACTTTTTGTTTTGTGTGGAACATGTGTGTAACTAACGTGTGTCAGCTGTTTGCTGTCTTGCTGAATAGTTTCCGTCCCAGACGGGTCAGTCCGCCTCCTGCTCCCACTCCTCCCAACAGCGGATGTCCTGCACCGGCAGGCGACGTTAGCATGCACTCCTGCCTCCACCTATAATGCATGGCTAACATATTGTTATCAATCAATCAAGTCCAGAGAAGAAATCAGAAAACAAACAGTATTTCTTCATTCATGGAGTCCAGGGCTGTCTGCTCGCTGTTGCCGTACAAAGAGGCTTCTTTTCCCCTCCAGCCACAGCTGACTCACCACTGGAAAAATGTAACTTCCTGTGTAGGTTTCTTACAGCCCTTTTGAAGGCGACGTGTGTACGTGTTTGCTTTAAGTTTCTTTTTCTCCTCACACGACCAGTTGTTCTCTGTTGTTTCGGGTCAGGCTGGTCAAGTGCTTTTCGTTGGCACAGGGAGACGATTCCTTTACAGCATAAATGATAAACAGACGTTTTTATGTCATAAGAGCTTAATTTCCAATGTAATCCATAACTGAGTCATCGAATGCTGGATTTGGTGTCATGACTCAAACATTAAGTAGGAAACAGAAACTTGCCAATATTGTACCAGTGTTTTATAGACTTTGGCGTCTACTTGATTTACGCTCTCGGTGGCATTTCCGAGCATTCCTCCGAGCCCGGCTGCTCTCCCATGGCTCCTCGTAGCCACCGGAGCTTTAACTCTCAACATAATTGCAGCGCTGCGGTGATATACAATGACAAGAGTGTTTGTGAATGTCAACAAATCCAGTCCCTTCTGTACTCCTCGTGTTTTCCAGTTTTTTTGCCTCATTCTTTGTTTTTATTGCCTTTGCCCCAGTTTTACTTAACATTCTGTGTATGCTTGTCATCTATCCCACTGTCCCATAGTGAGATGGTTGCAGTGATCTTCTGCCTGAATACAGTATATGTAGCAAGTGTCGAGCAAGACTGTGCTTTGCAAGCTTTTAACCCCAGCGGAGAGCAGAACACTTTGATTCCTACTAGGATTTTGGTACAAAAGGTTTATTGTAGGGCTCTACCGAATGTCATTGTTTTTACATTTTAAAGCTTCTGTTGAGGTTTTCAAACGAAGCTTTGAATGTCTGCTGTGATATGTTATGACGTCATCACCCTAAAAACAAGTGGTTGTATAAATATAATTTATGGTGCTGTACCATTAACACAGGTGTGTTCTTATTGTGACTTTTATGTTCATCTTTTTCTTTTCCTGGGCTTTATTCTTTACGACCTCTTGGTTTCAGACACAATATTTTGTGTGCAGCAAGTGGGAGAGCAAAACGAGGAAAAAAGTTGTTTGTTTTACAGCCTCAATGCCAACAAATAATGGTTTTACATCTTTTTTCATAAATGTTGACTTTTAGATTTGACAACTCTCTGGAGTTATTGGAAATATTTGGATCCAGTCTGAAACAATCCTACTGCTGGAATCTAATTCTACAAATAGTATAATACTAATAACTCGGCACTAATCATTAATACTAAGCCGGGTTTAAACACAATAAATAGACGTGGAAAAAGGTTGGGCAACATTTTAAATGTTGATTTAGAAAAATTCCAGCCCTAGTTTATTGTCTAATTGACAAAATAAAATTACTCAAGTCTATATAAACTTCATCCCTAAATAATCTCATATCTCTATTTTCCTACTTGCAGGTACGCCCAGCCATGACCGAGGACAAGGGTCACCGTGTGACCGACTACTTTGTGGTGGCCGGGCTGACGGACAAGTCCACGCCCCTGGAGCAGGACCTGTCAGAGACCAAGTCCAGCGGGCCCAAAGCGCCCATCACTGACTTGGCCGTCATCAACAGGTCTGCAGGAGAAGTGGTGCCCGAGGGCTTCACTTGCATCGACAGCACCTACAGCGGCCAGCCAGCCAACCTCAACCACGGCAGTCTGAAGAGCCCCGAGCTGTTTCTGTGCTACAAGAGGGGGCGAGGGAAGTCTCCTCTCATTGACATCGGGTGAGTCAGCGTTTGTAGCGTTCACATGCCTGCAACAGAAAGAGACCAGAAGTGCATTCATTGCGATTATCTTGGCAGATTTTTAGCAGATTATTAGAAATTCAATTGTATGTTCATAATAATGCATTGACTATTAAATACCTTTGGCTACATTTTCCCCCAAACTGCACCAAGTTATAGGACCTTCTTGTTGTCAAACCTTGTTTTTAAAGTTGTTCCTCGTCAATCAAGGGGTCAGACCAGTGTCTGTCTGTCTGTCTGTCTGTCTGTCTGTCTGTCTGTGTGTTGTTACTGTCCGTACCGCTGTGTACGCGACGTAAAACTGTCATGATAAAAACAAAAACTTCCAAAACCTTGACTCTTGAATAGGACAGTTAACGTTATTAATCTGTGTTTAATTTAACTGTGATGACATGACAAAACATTTTGTCAGAGGTGGAAGGAAGTAGGTGTGTCAGACTCCATTCTCTCGCCCTGCGAGTTCTCCCTCTTAGACCTCTTGGCTCTTAACCATTGATACAATTGTTGTGCTTGTAACTCCGTCATGTTTCACTTCATCCACTCCGCTAAGCCTAAAGCTGCAACTGCTCTTACTTATTCACAGAGGGGGCACAACGTTATCTATGCCGGAGGTTCTTCAGTTTAGTCTTTGTCTGAAGCCTTCTTGTGTCTCCCGCTAACAAACTGGAGTTTCCTGTTACACTCTGCTCACTCTCTAATAGGATACCCTGCTACGTCGGGTTTTCATTAAAGCTGGTGTTGCTGTTTAGCATACTGCAACACATTGACTGTATTCCACTTGTTCTCTGATGAATGTGCTTCATGTCACGTGTTATTAATGTGACTCCCTCCTGCTAAATGTAGCTTTAAACTACGCAAATCCCTCCCTGCAGCCGTCTGTGCACTGAGCATAAACAGAAGACCGTATGTCAAGTCATGTTTCCCTTTAAGATGTTGCACAACCCTGCTTAGCATGCTAACAGACGTATGGGGTGGATGAAGTAGAAGCAAACTTACGTTCAAGTATTCACAGTCATTGTCAAGCTGCTTTAGTTTCCTTTTTTCTTTGGTTGAAGCAGCGACTCAGTCATGTGGTTTAATGAGGCTGAAGATTTCACAAGCTTCTTTTCTGTGTTGCTACAAACAAACAGAGATATTATTGAGAAACTCCTAATATACAATTCATGACTGTGGTCTGTTATTAATAACGTTTGGATGCATTTGTGTTTTGATATAAATACACTGGTTTTACTGCAACACAGAAGGTCGGTGAATATTTTTGGCCATATTTCGACACTGGCGTCTTCCCTGTTCATCATCTGATTTCTGTCCCACCTGCTGGTCTTCATCACCCGGGAAAAAAAAAAACGAGCAACCTGTAAATCATTCATTCTCCCTTCTGCCACCTCTGCTGTCAGTGAAGCCAGCGTTCCCAGCCCGGGGCTCCACAGCGTCACGACTCACTGTGCCCATTAGGACTGTTTTTGTTGTCCAAATGAGAATTTGCTGGCAATTGTCCTCCTGGCCTCTTTAGGTTTGTCCTGCATTCTTTTCAGAATAAATGGGGTGTTTCAGCACTGCTATATCTGCGATGGCTGCCCTGTAGCCTGCACAAGTTTACAAAATGTGTTTTCTTAGTTTTGGCCGCCTCCCACATGGCATTGTCAAGATGGAAAGGGAGGACATGGAGCATGGTGCCATAGAAGCCCTGCAGCCATGCAAAAAAGTCCAACACAGTGGGACACTGATTGATTTATCTGCGTGAACTGTGGTTTTATCAAAGTCTCTGTAGCGTTAGAAAGCACGACTGATGGAAATATAGACGAGACATACACAGTAGAAGGAAAGCATATTTTCCTTTGAAATTTAGTTGGGACATTTTCCCGGCAAAATTCCCGCTGGTACTTCTTCTGCGTTGGAGGACTCTCTGGAAGCCTGTCGCTTCAGACTGTTTACCTCATGCTTCAGCTTGTGGTTGTCACCTTCACTATTTGGGAGAAATCATCCACTATTTGTTGTTACTTGTTGTTTTTTCTTTTGCTCCAGAATATATATATATATATATATATATGTAAATATGTTTCTATTTATTTATAGTCTTCTTTCTTTTTTGCTCTCTGTTTCAAACTCCTGAGTTGCATTCAAACGTGATGTTTTGCAATGTAAACTGTTGCGTCATTAGAATGTGAGTACTGTGTCTTTGGCAGCAAGGCTTGTTTAAGAAATGAAAGCCATGCATGCCAGCAACACTGATTCCAGGACCGCGCTCTCTCTGAGCCACTTAGTACAGTAACACCAGCTCTCTGCTCTGTGCTGCTCTGTGCTGCTCTGTGCTGCTCTGCTCTGCTGTCTGCCAGTTCTTACACCGTTCCGATCATTTGTTTCACTCCCCTAAAGACGGCTGTACAAACTTGTACATCATATGTGTCGTGTCATTAAGTGCCAAACTCATATTTGTACTTCCTGTATATTGTGTTTATCAGTGTGCTGTATGAGGGTAAGGAGCGTCTGATCCAGGGCTGCGAGGTCATCCAGGCCACACCGTACGGCCGCTGCGCCAACGTCAACAACAGCTCCGCCGCCTCGCAGCGCATCTTCATCACCTTACGCAGAGCGCCGCCCGTCCAGCCTCAGAACTCCCTCGCAGTTACAGACATCTGCGTCATTGTCACCAGCAAAGGCGAGACGCCACCACATACCTTCTGCAAGGTGGATAAGAACCTCAACTGTGGCATGGTAGGTCCGATTGTTCCGCCTGACCGAGCACATTTGCATCATCAGTCATTACAGATCCAATTTCTAACGTTTATGTGTTAAACATTTCAGTGGGGCTCCAATGTGTTCCTGTGTTACAAGAAATCAGTATCTGCGTCCAATTCCATCAGTTACAAAGCTGGTGAGTACAAGTCTGTGATGGTTTACCATGTTTACCATGACAGGAAGTCACAGCAATGTCAACATTTGGGAAAAATAATTTAAGGTGTGAAGTGAAAACAAGAGATCCTCAGGCCACTGTTATTGTATAGAAAGAATATACGGTATGTATGTATGTATGTGTGTGTGTGTGTATATATATATATATATATATATATATATATATATAAAACATAATACTCAAAGTAAGTCAAAATGACACAAGTATGTAATGTAAGTAAAATTCTGTTAAATGATGTGATTTATTGAAATGAAAAAAGCAGTGTAGTTAGTAACGGTGCGGCTTTGTGTGCTGTTACAATCAGCCTGTTACGCCTTTGTCTCAAAGCTCAAGCCAGCGGCACCTTCAGTACGTCTCTGATCAGTTAATGTTTATCACAGCTGCCATTTCTGAACTGTTGTGTGACATTTTATCTGACTGAATGTTTCCTCGACCACTTGGACTTTGGGATGAATCCACTGTGTAAAACATGTGTAATTATCACCGTGCATATGAATGTGTGTACTCTCACACCCATGCAGACACACACGCTGGCTTTTATCTTTTCGGCTCTTTTTCCTGTGAGCTGGCTGTTTATTCATCTCAGACAACAGCGCTTCCTGCCACGCCCATTATTTGTGTGTCTGCAGGCTTCTTTGTGTATGCGCATGTTCACACAAGAATGTGTGTGTTTTCAGAGAATGACATCTCACCAAGCAACAAGGTACTGAGAAGCAGAACAGCTATTTCCTGAAAATGAAACCAGATTATAGCATTACTTGGTACTCATCAGAAATAAAAAAAAAAATAAAATAAAAAACACACACTGATCTTTTCTTCGTCTCTTTTGTTTAATCCTCACAGAGAAATAAAGCCAGAATTGAAGGCTGTCTGGAGTTGCTATATAAATTGTTAAACGCTGCTATTAACACTTATAAACAATTATCATTTGTTTTTTCCTTTGTTCTCCAGGTCTCATCTTCCGGTACCCAGAAGAGGACTATGAGTCTTTTCCTCTGTCAGAATCTGTCCCTCTGTTTTGTTTGCCTATGGGTGCCAAGATCGAGTGTTGGGCACCAAACACACGGGACCCTCTGCCCGTCTTCTCCACGTTTGTCTTAACCATCTCCTCTGGTGAAAAGGTGAGACGCAGCAACCGAGAGCAAGCTGACACTAATGAACAAGAAACAACGCCCAGAGGTCTCAAGAATGAACTGATAAGACTTTAGTGGTCAAAGGTCACTGTAACCTCCCAAAACACATTTCTGGCCGTTACTCAAGAATTTATGCAAATTATGACAATTTCAGACAAATCTCTAATCTAACATTTTGGACAGACATGTATATGTGTAAAATAAATAAATGTCCACAGATTATCAAAAAACTAAACATTGTAAAAAAAACAACTTTAGTGCACTTAACAACAGCGTGATGGAAGCATCTCCTTGTTTCTGAGAGACAACGAACATTTGTAAACTTAGATAAAAAAATAAATAAAAAACAATGTTAGTGTATTGGCAGTCCCTGGCGTTGGCTCAGTGAAATACTAAAATAAATAAATAATCGGCCGTGTGAGCGCAGGCAGATTATCTCGGTCCACCACTAACTTAACTAAGTGTACTCTTTGAAAAGATTTCCATCAAGGTGAAACTGGCTAGGAAGCCAAAAAGATACAAAATAAGCAAAGGAATGTGTCCCCCTCTGGTTCCAGGTGTACGGGTCAGCCATCCAGTTCTACGAGCCACATCCAGTGGATCAGTTGAGTGAGAAGCAGAAGATCCAGCTGGGTTTGCTCACCACGGTGGAGAAGAAGATGATCCCCAACCGACCTGTAAACACCAACAAATGCATCTGCCTGCTCTCCCGCTGGCCCTTCTTTGAGTCCTTCCGCAAGTTCTTGATGTTCCTTTACAAGCTCTCCGTCTCAGGCCCGCACCCGCTGCCTATTGAAAAGTATTTCATTTCAAGTATTTCATTTAATGGGGACATTAATGCGCTGTACACACCTCAAAGCTCACGATTTGATATGTTGAGTGAAGACATACGGCCACATTTTGTATATTTCTCTCAACAGGCACATCTCGCACTTCATGCACAATGTGTCGTTTCCTTCCCCTCAAAGGCCGAGAATCTTAGTCCAGGTGACATGTTTGTTTGTCATTGATATACTTTAACTAGAGTATAATAATGTTTTTACAGTTCCTTATGTTAACATTATACCATTTTTCTTTCCAGCTCTCTGCACATGACAACTTGATCCTCTCCCAGCCTGTGTGTACACCCTTACCCCTCAGGTACAACACCTTTTGCAATACTTAGCGTAATAATTTAACAACAAATAATATGATAAGTTACTTCAACCAACGGGTGGCACTTTCAGTTTATTCTTTATTCTTTGAGAGTTGTGTTTATATTTCAAGCTGAATGTCGCTCCCCTTCTGCACTTTGTCCAAAAGAGAAACATTTTTTCCTTTTTGAGTCTTCATTATCTTCCATCGTTTAGAGAAGTTTAGAATTCCCCCGTTTTCACGCTCCCTCTATCCCTATGTCTCCTTTCTGTTTTGTGTTCCGTCCTCATCAACTCACTCGCCTCCGTGTGCTCTCCCTCCCTGTCAGCGGGGCAGACTACAGCACTCTGCTGATGAATCTGGGCTCGGAGAACTGCGCCACACTGCTGCACTTTGTCCTGCTGGAGAGCAAGATCCTGCTGCACTCGCTCCGGCCCGCCGTGCTCACCGGAGTGGCCGAGGCTGTGGTGGCTGTGAGTGCGCTCCGCCATGCAAGACATGAAATATTTAAACAGCAGTTACATGAAATACCTATCAACTTATTGAAATCCAAACCACATTGAACTCATTATACTCATCCGGTCTCTACCTTCTGTAGAGCCAGACCGTCACTTTACTCTCACATTAGAAATGTCTGTACAGTGTTTCCCTGAGAATGAACTGAAAAACCTTGTCGACACACGGTACAGTGTGTCTCTATGGTGCATTAAAGGAAGCACGGTAAAGCAGTGAAAATATTGTAGATATAGCAAACACTTGAACTGATTCTCAAATGCGTTTTGCTGCTGCCGGTGCTCTGCATAGCTTCCTGCTCCTACTTCTATCTGTTTCTATGGAAATGTAATATTGAATCATGTACTGTTGAGGTTACATAATGAAAGTGAGAGACCTTCTATCATTTTCATTTGGTTTTGTCGCTGATATTGTCAAGAATGTGATGTTTTCGAATATTGTCTCGTCTCTTTTGTGGACCCCAGGAAGAATTGTTGTAACTGCAGTAATAACTAATGGGAATCCTAAATAAAATACATAAGAACCGCACACAACCCCACTTCAAAAAATCTGAACTATCCCTTTAAATAGTACTCAAGAAAATACTTATTTATACCCCCTTTATGTTAATTATGTATAATTATTATTACATCATTCTCGTTGGGATTAAGCAGCTCTGTAGGGAGAAAACAGAACCAAATCATCTGCGTACACAAAAAGCATTAATCATGAGATGAGCAGAAACTGTTTTGACTATATTTCAGCTGCACATCAATATAAAGAGTGCAGATAACAGGCCTGACTCCATTACTAACAGTCTGATAGGCATACTAAATCACAGAAAGATATTTATGTAATTCCCCCACAGCATGAAGTCCTGTTATTTCCACCCAGGATTGATATTCAATGCTATATTTTTCCGTCTATGGAAGGCGTAGTTACCTCCATAACATATTCCATAACCGCGTCATTTGTGCATATGGCGAAATCTCTCAAGATAAACAAAGAATGACTTTATTGCAAACAATAAAAGATCGTCTGTACATCTGCCTTGAAATTCTCTGTAAGACAAACTCAGCTTGAGTCATAATACTCTATTAATAAATTACTAAAGGTTGATCTAGTAACATTTTGACCTTCATGTTTATAAGATTTAAATGGCATGTACTGTGTATGGGAAGGTTTTAGTATGAAGGCACTTTCTGGTTGTATTATTGGTGCTTTTCTCTCGTCTCTCCTCAGATGATCTTCCCCTTCCAGTGGCAGTGTCCCTACATCCCCCTGTGCCCGCTCTCTCTAGCAGGCGTCCTCAACGCTCCGTGTCCATTTATAGTGGGCGTGGACTCCCGCTACTTCGACCTTTATGACCCCCCGCCTGATGTTGTCTGTGTGGATCTGGACACCAACACCATCTACCTGTATGCTGTGCTTTCATACTATTTACAGCTCTTTTAATGTTGGACTATCTCAAATATTTCCACAAGCCAAAGAGCACGAAGCAGATTATTTTTGTGCAGCTCTCCTGTTACTTCCAGCTAACTGCCTTTGTGGTATTATTGTGTGTCACAGGTCCGACGAAAAGAGGCACAGCAACTGGAAGAACCTGCCAAAGAAACCCTGCAAGAGTCTGGTGAACTCCCTGAGCAACTTGCACCACCAGCTGGCCACAGGTACAAACAGCATCTCACCCCCTCGTGTACGGGACCAATATAATGTCACATTTCCAAACGGCAAAAAAAAGGCTTTGAAACTTTTAAGATAAGTGAAGCTATTTTGAAAGATAAAAGCACATTTGTAGAAGTCAGTTTTTATATTTCAGAGATATATGAAGCTCTAGACTTTTCCTTTAACCTACAGTCAGTTGGTTAAAAATAAAAATAAATCTTTGCCACAATTCAGTTGAGGAAATAACTTAATTTATTTTGGACTGTGCTATATCAATGAAAAGAGCTAGAATAAAATAAATCAAGTTTTAATTAATTTAATCAATTGATTAGTGGCGAATGAAAAAAGTAAAAAGCATTTAGGTTTTTTTTCACGAAAAAAAAAAATATATATATTTTATTTTTTTTTTAACATGTATATTTCTGACATGTCTGATAACTACATCTTGTCAGTAATATTGTGCATCATTTTCAATGTACTGCCAGACGCCTACCAAAAAAAAGCACCGTCAGATTTTATTTCAATTGTTCAAATTGATCTGATAATATTTTGTGTGTTTTAGTGTCGGTCCGTCAAACATTGCAGGAAAACTCAGCAGTGGACATGACGCCCATCGAGGCGGACTTCACCTGGTACAAGAAGAAGACGTCGCTGGAGATGGAGATCCAGGAGGCTTTCCTTCGCTTCATAGCCTCCATCCTGAAGGGCTACCGCTCCTACCTCAAACCCATCACCCAGGCGCCCTCCGAAAAGGCCACGGCTGCAGATTCACTCTACGACCTGCAAGGTAAACGATCCACAGCTCTCTTTTCAAATGTGTGGAAACCAGGAGAAAATGAAGTTCTGAATGAAAATCATGCGGCTGATGTGTAAAACGAAAGAAGACATAAAGGTTTTGTTAATGCGCAGCCTAAAACTATGGAACCTGGATGAGATGATAGCTTCCTGGTTATTCATAATTTACAGCCTCATTGTCGATGACTTCACCTAATGTTAATGTTATTGGCATTTCTATTTCAAGGAGCAACTATCACTCAACCTAAGTGTTTTTACAAATCAATCATCTTTCTTTGGCTGTATTAAGACTTCACTAATGCCTGCTGCTGGGAAATTCACCTTCACTGTTGGAGATCAATTTTAGATGCAGATAAAGTGATGGAAAAAGCTTATGACACAGCATATTTTAACACTTAACTTAAGGTACACTTACATTTTTGAAGACGGATAAAAATACATGAAAACCCGATTTATTTCTCCGTGAAGTGAGTACAAGAATGAACGACGGCGTATTAGGGTCAGTAGAAAAAAAAAAATGATAAAGCCGGAGGAGGGGGTAATATTCAGAGAAAAAAACTCACATTTTTTAAGATTTAAATTGTAAATTTACAAGAAAAAAACTCAGAAATTCACGAGAAGAAAAAATAATCGGAAAAATAGTGTTTGTTTTTTTTACACGTTTTGGCTATAACTCAAGAATTCATAGGCTCATTAGGACATTTTCACACAAATTTCTAATGGGACAACATTTTGAAGTATTGACATTTTGGACAGACATGCATGTAAACTGCAACTTGACTACTTGGCAGAGGCCTACAGCCACGAGGCAGTAATTCTAGTTATCTTTGTTCGATTTCTCAGAAAATGACTATGGTGATGGGAATTTTGAAACGTGACGCCACAGTGTTCTTGCCTTCCTGCAGGGTTTCTCAAAAGCAGAGACCGAGCCCACCAGAAGTTCTACTCCCAGCTCACCAAGACCCAGATATTCATCCGCTTCATTGAGGAGTGCACCTTCGTCAGTGACAAGGACACTGGCCTGGCCTTTTTTGACGACTGCGTTGAGAAGGTGATTAGTGATTAAACCAACGTCAGGCCGGTCTGGGATGTGGACGCGCCGCACACTGGTTTCATGGTGTTTTTGTTTTTCCTCTTCTGCCTGCGGTTTCCTTCCATGAACAGGCCTTTGTTTTATGTGTTATTGGCTAAATAACATTCATCCACTGGGAGAGTAAGGAAGCCAAAATTTCCTCTGATTCATTCTGGTTCCTTTGCTCTCTTTCCTCTTCATGCAGCTTTTTCCCTCTGATAAAATCACCGACAAGGGCACTAAGGTAATACTGGGCTTACACTGTGATCACATTTCCTCATGTTGGTAATGTTTGTGACTAACATTAAAAGGTGATTATATTAACCCTTTTCTCCCTGTTTTAATAAATGTTTTCAACAAGGGGCATAAACATTTGCTGCTTTTCTTCTATCCTTGAATCCAAACCACAATCAACTAAGCATGTTTTAATTGAAAAAGCATGATAGATTGTAATATGCTTGTAGTTGTTCAGACAGGAAATGACCTGCAGAGTGTGCTTTCTGTGTAGGTCATAGTTGTCAGTATTGCTAAGGCTCTGGATGCGATCCTCCCTGCAGGTTGAAGGAGAGTCTTCTGAGGACACCAGACTGTTGGAGCTGGACGAGTCTCAGAAGAGCGAACACACCGTCTTTGTCATGCCGGCTGAACCTCCAGCTCACGATGGAACTGAACCTGCCCCCAGATACACGTCAGTCTTTTAACTGTACTATATTAAAACAAAGATTCATAACACAAACAGTAAAAAAAGTCTGAGGCAGGTGACCTTGCAACAATCGTATTTCTCATCCTCCAGATATAAAAGTTTCCCCAGGCTGCACATGGAGCTGTTTGACGTTCCGAGGGAGTTACGGCCTGCACTCAGCAGCAGAGCAGCCGGAGCCAGTCTGTCCAGCAGCCCCGCACTGCTGGCTAAGAGGACGAAGCAGGTGTGTACTGTACATATTACTCAGTCACACTCGGCAGAAGTAGCAGCAATAGTTACTTGAACACGTACCGTTTCAAAAATAAACTTAACCTCTGTTTCTGACAGGTGTGTCGGAGGGAATTGCAATTTTGAAAACACAAGCTTTTTATTTTCATTGAACTAATATGTAAAACTGAAAGCCAATAAACACATTGTAAAAATAAATGAATAAACTTATGCTTTAAATGTCTGCCTGGTCCAACCAACAGGAGATCAAGCTGGCGTACAAGATGGCGAAGCGTTTCCACTCCAACGCTCCGCTGTGGGCCCGCTGTCTGTTCAGCCACTGCTACAGCTTGTGGTTCATCTGCCTGCCAGCAGCCGTACGACTCTCCAAGTCCAAGAGCCGCGCCATGCACCAGGCGTACAACGTGCTCCTGAAGATGAGGACCACTGAGGTGGAGGTGCTGGATGAGGTACAGTCACATTATGTATTAATGTTTTGAGATATATATATATATATATATATATATATATATTTTCTTTTTTTTTTGTCTCATGGTGTGATACCTCTATTATTATTAATAATGCATTTTCCAATCCAAGATAAATGAATCTTTTGAACGTGTTTTATCATAGTCAGAAATGGTAAAAACAGAAATGATTTCAAATTGCGGTCCTTGAACGAATCATCTGTGACAAATGCTTCTGTCCACAGTAACATTTTTTACATGATTTATAGCATTCAAACTGCTTTATAGTGCACACAATACGTTTTCCCTGCCTGGGGTCGAGAGGCTTAACGTGTCATGTTTTCTCCGTCTGTCAGGTGTGTTACAGAGTGGTGATGCAGCTCTGTGGTGTGTGGGGTCTTCCCGTCATGGCTGTGCGAGTCCTGGTTGAGATGAAGAAAGCTGGAGTACATCCGAACGCCATCACATATGGATACTACAACAAGGTCACATTTAGCCTTTTACATTTCTAAAGCATGTCTGTACTGTGGCTCAAAGCACCGGTGTGCCTACACACGTCCTCACACTTCTGTCCGCTCCCTCTGCAGGCCGTCTTAGAGAGCCCATGGCCGAGCAGAAACCGAAGTGGCCTCTTTATGTGGACCAAGCTACGTAATGTTGTTCGTGGAGTGGCCCAGTTCAAGAAGGCTCTCAACCAAACATCTTCCAAGAAGGAGCCCACACTTAGTACCACAGGTGGGGATGCACTACACAGTATGATCGGGCTGGATAATGGGAGACACTTATACAATATATATATATATATATTTTTTTTTTTGTCATCCTCATGATGTCAACTAACTCATAAAATTCCAATTGCAGTCTTTGTCAGAATATCAGGAGAAAACTGAACTTCAAAATGTAAACATCATTCTTTTCTTTGGTGTCGTTTTTATTCGTTCAAAGAATTTTGGAAATAATTTCCTTCAATTCTTTTTTGTTGCATTCAACAAGCAGCAGCACTGAGTACACTTTAATATCTGTTTATTTAAGTAATATCGTTAGCACAATATTCAACAACGTTACCGCTTAATTTCCTCATTTCCTCTTGTTCTGTTTCCTTGTTTCTCACCCACTTTCTTTATATTTCTGTCTTATAGCTGCATCACTAGGTGGGTCAACAGTCAGTGACGCTGACCGTTTGAGTCATGGAAGTGCTGACAGCTCCAGTGAAGTCAACGGTGAGGAGCACAACCTGTTTGCTCACAGCCACGGCATGGAAGACACGGCAGACAAACACTGTAGCACAGGTATTGATCCCCCAAAGTTAGGAGGTTTGCATGTATACAGCTGAAGGCCAGAAATGACCATTGCGTTTTAGTTTGTGAGGCTTTGAGATCTGGAGTTGCTGTACACCAGTGGTGTTGACTGCAGTTACAGCACAGTCTGTGTGATTTTGTGATCCGCAGGAAGGCAGTCGGATCAAGGCTACGGCTCCAAGGATGAGCTACACCAGGAGCTGGCGGAGCCTTCACGTACAGCCGTCCTCTCTGCGGAAGACAGAAACATTTCCAAAGCACAGCGTAATGGTAAGAAAAGCTACTACCAGTTTTCGTTCTGCAATTAAAGGTTGTGTGTGCACCAGAAATCCCACTTCCTCTTTTCTTACGTGGATGTTGGTCTGTTGACGATGTGCTTTATATAACCAGGAGGTGACATTGGCGGCTCGGTGGACAGTGCTGTCGCAGTAGCCGAGACCCCCAGTCCTGTCGATGTGCCCTCGCCTGTCCCGAGTATTGTGAAGCTTTCCACAGCGAGCTTTGATGGTGGCAGGGAAACGGGTGAGGAGAAAGAGGAGGCCTTTACGTTTAATTAAGAAATGGTTTTCGAGTGAAATCAGAAGTGTTTGATCTTAGTAACTAACTCTCATTATATCTGTGCACATTCTGCAGGTACAGGGAAGCTGTTCAGGAGACACAGCATGAAAGACAACGTGTCTCTCCCTGATGACGACGCCTCCCTGCCTTCAGGGGATGTAGCGAACCAGCCTCAGCAGCAGCGGCAGAAGTCCTTTGCTGAACGCAGCTGTAGCTTCAGCGCTGAAACCCGTGCTGGGATGCTCCTAGAGAAAGGCGTGGACCACATGGCCAGTCAGATGGGCGCCGATGCCCGTATCCTGGCTGCAGCGCTGTTTGCAGGCCAGAGTCCGCCCCCTAACACTGGGTCCAAAGCACTTTTTAAAGACCTGGAGGAAGAGCCTGAAGATGATCGGGGCTTGACGCTGATGAAGCTACCAGAGGAAGAGGGGCCAGAAGAAGAGAAGGGAGATGATGAAGAGGACGAGGGGACGGAGTTGAAACTGAAGAAACGAGAGAGGAAGCACACTGAGACAAGCGAGGAAGACTCCGGGCTGCGAGGGCCGACCCTGGAGAGGGCGGACGTGAAGGTGGGTGCTGACCCGCTTTCCCTCCTGGTGACCGAGAGCGAAGAGTCAGCCTCCGTCACCAGCCAGGAGCCACCGCGCTCCGTGCCTGCTGTGGTGTCCCGCAACCTGGCTGAGGAAATAGAAATGTACATGAGCCTGAGAAGCCCCCTGGGTGTGAAGTCATCCAGCATGGAGCTCCAGCAGGCGCAGGGAGACTCCACTGACTCCCCACAGCCCAAACAGTCTATGGAGCGCAGGTCCAGCCTCCCCGTGCCTCCTGTCAAAACTCCAATCGGCTCGCCAGGCGATTCTCCCAAACGCAGCCCCACCACTGTGACTCGCTCCAAGACTTTTGCAGCAAAGACAAAGACCCCTGGCAGCGCAGTTGGTAGTCCTCGATCTTCGTCACTCACAGCGCTGGTCAAGTCCTCCCAGGGAGGCTCGCTGGGCTCGGTCATCAACTCCATTTCAGGCATCAAGATGGACACCCTCTTGTCGGGACCTAAGATAGATGTGCTTAAATCGAGCATGAAACAGGCGGCAAATGTGGCCAGCAAGGTGTGGGGGGCAGTCGCTTCAGCGTACTCCTACTCAGATGACGAGGTGAGTGTCGTTACAGTTTATCTCAGTTGCTTCGGTGCATTTCTCTAAACAAATCGTACGAACAGCGCCACACAGTGGATTACCTGCAAAAGCACGAATCTTGCTCAAAATCTTGAGGTAACGAACACGTAAGTGCCATCAGAATGAAAAGTCCCTGTGTCATTGTTTACAAACCAGACGGTCAAAACGCTGAGCCATGTTGTCAATATAACACGTTTTCTGAGGTAAACTATGGCTAAGGTTTTGATGACGATGGAAAATGCACACGGATGCACCTTTTCTGTATGACTTTACAATTTTAACAGTACAAAGGTACACATTACTGTCTGTGAGAGATTTATTGCAAGAGATTAGACAGGATACAGCAAACATGCGTACATAATCATTTGCATGAAGGTGCCAAAGCCAGTGACGAGAGGATGTGGAGGTTGAACAAGTAGTTTAGAGAATTTCAATTCTGATCTGAGAAATGTACCAAAGCGAGGGAAAACTGTAAAGGATAATTCCTGAATTCCTTTTCCATTCATCAATATAAATCATCCTCATTTCCAGCTGATGAGTTGGAGCAATCCTCTAAATCTCATCTACCTTCACTCTGCAGGATGAACAAGCTCAGGGTGGTGGCGGCTTCCCATCGCACCTGGACGAACACATGTTGGCCGCACATGATGTAGATGAGAGTCCTGAGAGGGGAGCCATCCCGGGGCTGGTGGCCAATGGCCTCAACCAGAGCTGCACCAGCCTGGGCAGCAGCAGCGGCAGCAGTGACACGGGCCGAGGGGCACACCAGACACGTAAATACTCATAGCAGTGCAAATACTCATAGTAGTGCAAATACTCAAATATAAGTAGAAGAGAAGGGCCTCATGAGGCGAGTTGGCCTGTGAAATTAGATTGTTTTTGTCTTTATCTGCAGATCCAACTCCAGGACGAGCGTACAGGGGTCCAGACTCTGAGCAAGGCTCCTCACATCACGCTTCCTCCTCGAGCATTTACCAGAACTGTGCACTGGAGGTCAGACATACTGTACACACACACACACACACACACACACACACACACACACACACACACACGCTGCTGCTGTGCCACTCCACTGCCAACATGTACTTTACAATAACTCCACACTGGTTTCCAGGTGCTGATGTCCAGCTGCTCCCAGTGCCGCTCCTGTGAAGCCCTTGTGTACGATGAGGAGATAATGGCAGGCTGGACGGCTGATGACTCCAACCTGAACACCAACTGTCCTTTCTGTCGCACAGCCTTCCTTCCCTTACTGCACGTGGAGTTTCATGACTTGCGCACAATGACCGGGTACGAATCTGTTGTCCTTGAATGAAATTATACCGTATGATGCGCCGTCACTTCTCCTGTGTCCTTATTTTTAAAGTAACGTTAATATGAAACTGAGAGCGTAACAAAAGTCATTTCTAACAAGAGCAAACTGATTTCCCCTCTCAGGTTCTACATGAATCCCAGTGCCTCCGGAGACAGCATCCACAGCGGCAGTAACCATCCCACAGCCAGCAGCTCCGTTGATATTAAGACACCCGACCTCATCTCTTTCCCAGAAGAGGAACCTCGGGAGACTCCAGATGATCTGCCTGGAACACAAAAGAGGTGACTTCATGTGAAACAGGGTTTATTTTGTTAACGGAAACTGAGTAAATGTATTGGTCAATGTATCAATGTATTGGTTCCTTTACTAAGAGGAGACGGCACTGACGTCATTAAACACTCACCGAGGAGACGAAATATTCTAGACAGTTTTTTTTAATCCATATCAGGACTGCAGCAGCAGCACAATGAGCACAGGAGGACTCGGCTCCACCTCTTCCTGAGTCCTCTTTTTCTGTTGTGTTCCTAGTCTGGTTCCTGAGCCGGTGCAGTCGGACCCCTTAGGTCTCCTGGAGCACCAGGCAGCGGGGAAGCAGCGCAGATGCAGTGGGACGTCACTGACGCGCAGCAACAGTGTTGGTGGCCCGCTGCAGAGCCTGGATTACTCCCAGAGACCTGGACACGGCGTCTCCACCACCAGCCTGCCCTGCAGCCTGCAAGAGGTGTCTGTAAGTGCTCCTTATGTCACAAAAGAAGCCCTTTGTGCTTAAGTGTTGCAGTGCAGTGAAAATGATCGGTGTGTGTGTATGTGTGTGATTGTCAGGATGGCATGGGGACTAAACGGCCGAACCCCAAGCCCGTGTCCGTCCCGTACCTGAGCCCCTTGGTGCTGCGCAAGGAGCTGGAGACCCTGTTGGAGAACGAGGGAGATCAGGTAAAGTGCTTACACACGCTCATGGTCTCACAGTCTGCTTCAGAGCAACACACAGCTGCTCAGCTACTCTGCCATGTCCAACCAGGTGATCTACACCCACAAGTTCCTCAGCCAGCACCCCATCATCTTCTGGAACCTGGTTTGGTATTTCCGTCGCCTGGACCTGCACACCCACCTACCTGGTCTCATCCTGACCTCTGAACACTGCAACAAAGGAGTACAGGTGAGAGACATAACTATTATTCTCTAGTCTCGTTTGTTGGGGCTTTTCTTTATCGTTCCCTCTTTGTCATTCACTCTGCCGGGTTGCACCAATTTTAATATTTTTTCTAATCAGACTTAAGCAAAACTGGGTTTAAAATGAGTACATCCAGATCTAAATTTAAGTTGAGCTCTGTTACGTGTAATTAAGAAACATATCTGCTCATTAAATTCAAACGTATGGATGTAAACCAACGTTTTAGTGTAATCTATATGGAGATGATTGCTTACTTTATAATAAATAAATACATTTTACTGCTGTCTGGACCTAGTAAGCAGGCTATAAATGAGGGTCTTATAACTTATTTTGTCCCAAAAAAGTTAGTTTTAAGACTTAAGATGTGCTATGTTTCCTTTGTGGTGTTTTTGGCAGTAATGTAACTAAAACGTTTGTCTTTGCAGCTGCCCCTGACGTCACTGTCCCAGGACAGTAAGCAGGTATACGTCCAGCTCCTGTGGGACAACATCAACCTGCACCAGGAACATGGAGAGCCCCTCTACCTGCTCTGGAGGACCTTGTGTGAGTGCACTCACACGCACATCAGGCCATAGTGTATTATCATCCTAATTATCCTTTATTATCTCTAAAATGTTATGTGAATTTCTGATGACTTAATGTTTTTTTATTTGTAGAAACTGCCTCTGGCATTAGTGGGAGACAAAGACAACTCTTTTCGCTGTCATAAAGGAAGTGTACAGATGCATTAGTTGCACATTTTCACGAAATCGTGGCAAGAAATGACATAAAGTAGTTATTCTACCTCCTGGAAGACTCGAGGGTACTTACTAAAAAGGATAGAATAACATTCTGAAGGCACATGTGTTGTTTTCCAGTGGAGAAGAAGGGGACGTTAGCACCGACAGACCACCAGGAGATTCGTACCCTCCTCAACACTATTGTTCGCAACATCCAGACCAACGACATGTACGGGCCCATCAACCTGCTGATCCGAGAGATCAAACAGCGCCCAGAGGGATTCAAGCGGCAGAGGTCAGACTTTTCTCTGAGATGTGACCACTTTAACTCTCCTTGAAGCACTTTTTACTTTGTTTTATTGGTTCAAGATTTTCCTGCAAAGCATTTACACGTTTATATTCTACTCATGTTGATGAAAACACCTCTTATGTCTCATTTGTGCGCCCTGTAATTGTCTCAGGAGTATCTACAGAGAAATATTGTTCCTCTCACTGGTGGCCTTGGGGAAGGAGAACATCGACGTAGGTGAGTGAAATCGACCAGCTACATCTCACCGCCATCTGAAGGTTGTGATCATGTCATTTAGATGCCTTTTAATGATTGTGAGTAGAGCTGGTTTAATATGTCTAACTGTCCTTAACCCTTTGTGTTGCTCTGATGTCCTTGGAGGATGAACACGTCTGTGTCAAAAAACTACCATAAAATGATATATTAACTTTATGATTAGCAACAACATTGATTTTGATGCATTTTTGTGTCAGATTTAAAGAAGAAAAAAATCAGGAAACCAGGAAAATAGCATGCATTTGTTCCAAGAGTTTATATATGTAAAGTCTGACATAATAGGGATCAAAAATTGGTTTGAATGGGTTTCTATGAGGACATTTTTTCCTTGAGGGTCTGAGTGTATTATGGTTGAACACTTATTAAAGACTTATTATAAGAGCAGATGTTAAACTTCCAAAAATAAAAAAACCTGTATTTCATATGCATTAACACACCCAAAATGATCAAACTCAATCAGAATCAGAAACTCGATCAGAAACAGCTTCACTTTTGCTCTTTTCTGACTTTGTGAATCTTCCCGTCCTCTCTTCACTGTGTCCCTGCAGAGGCCTTCGACAGGGAGTACCGCCTGGCTTATGACGAACTGAGTGAAGAGCAGCTCAAGTTTTTGCACCGCATTGATCGACCGCCCATTCCCAGCGTCCAGTGGTGCCTTAAATGCTTTGGCCACCCCGTCATCTGACCACAAACACCTGCGGCAAAGAAGAAAAATCTGACTGGTGAAGTTCGACAGCAGGAGGGAAGGACAAAAAATTATTTCGTATTCAAACACCTCCAATCGCCCAAACACGGTACTTCTTCTTTCCCCCGTTGTCTTGGAAGATGCCCATCGTCTGCTTTTTTTTTTTTTTTGCTTTTCTTTTTCAACCTTTATGATGCTTTTCATGGACCTTTTCAAGCAGCTGCTTACAGGCGTGACTGTTTCTACTTTTGGGGCCAGCTGTTTCTTTACAGATGGTGTAATAGAATGATTAATCACTGTACAGAATGTAGTGTGTGTGTGTGTGTGTGTGTGTGTGTGTGTGTGTGTGTGTGTGTGTCACTTCCCTGTCTTTTAGCCTTTTGCCCACTTTGCTTAAATCTGTCCCTACTGTCCCCAGATTAAATCAGTCTGAGTTCTTTGAGACTGTGTACATACCCGACTGTTCGTCTGTGCACTTTCTAAAAAACAAAAAAAAGGAAAAAAAAGAAAAAGGAAAGAACAGCAACTCAAGTCCACCTGTCTTTTTGTACATATTATTTACTTGCGGGGGGTCTGAAACCAGGGTTGCCTATTTTTTTTTGGAGGCAACAAGTCTCGGTGCCTTGACTTATTGTGTGATCCGAGTCTTAATGAATGTTACAGTTTGTTTCATTGTAAATGTACAAGCTCTCTGTCTGTGTAAATATGCATTGGAAGCACACATGTAAACGAGAGGAGGACTGAGGACAATCACTAAAATTCTACAACATTCCAGATGCCCTGCAATCAAAACCGGTCTTAAAGAAGTTTTATTGATCTCTGCAACAACACTCAACCGCGTGTGATTAAAAGCAGCCGATTGGAGGAAGAGATTATAAAACAAATCAATGGGCAGTGAAAAGGCATGCCACACTACTGATTGCCACACTTTAAAAAAAGACACATGTTCTCTTGCAGGGACAGACGGCTCAGTGACGGAGCGAGTCCAACTTGTGTTTTTAATTTCTGCATTTTTAAACCGTAACACACTTTACTTGTACAGCTAATATGCCTTATTCCAATGTTAAATTCGAGCTGTAACTCGCAAGTACTGGGGCTATTCCTCACTTTAGCATAGAACGAACCAGTATTTGTGTTTCTTTTTAATTGGGTAGAAGACTATTTGCGTTAAAGATTGCTTTTGTGATTTAAACACAGTAGCTTAGAGCGACATTATACTGCAAAGAGCTCCTTCTGTATTGCTGACACTGTTAAGAAAGAAATCATTTTACAACATGACATTCCACTAAATGCTGAAACAGACAGAAGAAAGCGAAGAGCTCTGATGAACTGTGGGGAAATGGGTGTAGATGGTCCTATTGTAGACTAGAGAGAGTGACTTGTACAGAAGCGATTAATATGTGCACTGCTTTAGATTAAAACCTGAACTTAACCCAGGAGGATGAGATGTCATCACCTCAAAAATATTCACAACATAAAGTAGATTTTTCTCCAAAACAAAAAAAAATTCTCAATTATTTATTTTTGTATCATTGACATTTGGATTGCAGACGGTGTAACTTCACATTTGTATGACTAACAATCCCCCTTTCCCTTTTTAATCTTCCTTAAGGGATCCCACCCTGTACTGATTTTGTAAATTTGACCTCCTAATGTCAGAGGATGTACAGAAGAGACTGTTCTCTAACAATAGATTAAGTGATCTCTTACCGTCCTGTGGAAAGGAATTGAATGTCTACACTTAAGTGCGCTGCAATAAATGAGTTTGTGAACTGATTGAAAACTAAATGTGTCTATTTTTTGTCTCTGTGCCAATGAGAATTTGTATAATTGAGAAGCTGCAGAGATTCATGTTTTGTCTGTATTGTCTTCTTGGTGACTGATGTCTGCTGTGAAACTTTTACATCTTCCATCCTCTTTTTACATTTTCTGGTCCGCATCAAATTTTCTCCCAAGGAAACTCGTGTTCTGTCATTACTGTCTCTGTATCCTCCTCTTCATGTCATCTTCGTCCATCTTGTCCACATCACTGGTCTCAGCTGTCACATCTGCTGTTCTCCCAGCTTTCCTTTTCAAGTCCCCGCAAAATTAAATTAATTATTCATTAAAATGAGTTCAACTGAAGTGATGAACACATTCAGGCATTAATAATTATAATCTCATAATATATTATGTATTATTCTGCAGTGGGCCATTCTGCATAGTGAGTACTTTTACTTTTGGGAAAAGTTTATTTGAATGCTAATACGGTTTTGAATGTATTTTACGGTGTGGTATTATTACTTTAACTCAATTTAAAGATCTGAATAGTTCTTCAACCATTGATTAACATATCACAAGCCAACCGTGTCCTTCCGCCACGCAACGTAGCTCTTACCTCAGGAGTTTCCGGTGAGCGGATGAATATCTTAATTAGATGTTGTGCGGTCACAGGTGAGTGCTGCTTCACACGCTCTCTGCGCGTTGAGAGGACCGGACAACAAGATGCCGTCGAGGCGGACAAAAAACGCAGGAAATGCCCAGATTAAAGAACGGCTGAGCCTGGAGATGCGGCAGCGGAGACTGGCTCTCTTTGTTCAAGAGTTTGAGAAAGAAGGTTTGGAAGTGACTGCAGGGTAAAAGTCAGCTTTACACCCTCGTGTCGTCCACACCTGGGTCCTAAACATGGCGAACCTTTGTTTCTCCTGACAGCACAAGAGCGTATGAACGAGTTGGATGCCAAACTGGAGAACATGTTGGCAACAGCGGACAAAGTCTTCAAAGTGGAACTGATGAAGTTTCCTCCTGCTCTTCAGAACA
Organism: Bovichtus diacanthus; assembly: GCA_943590825.1. NCBI lineage: Eukaryota > Metazoa > Chordata > Actinopteri > Perciformes > Bovichtidae > Bovichtus > Bovichtus diacanthus. The sequence goes on from CALSBV010010391.1 coordinate 1,468,229, forward strand.
CGCGCATCGGGGATTTAATAAGCGGTGAGCCCTCCATTCATAAAAGTAACTTACTCGTCCAAGAACTTCTGACATTCATACCCTGCTTATGTCCACCTGTGTGTTCTGACAGAGGAAGACCTCTCAGCCGGTGAGGTGACCATCGCCATGAAGGTGAGTGAAGTCCACCTGCTGCCATCTAGTGGCGCGTGTACAGTATGACGGGCATCATTACTATCACCTGTTGTTGCAGAATGAGTCTCTTGAGATGCAGCAGCCCCTCAGGAGGACACACAGTAAAAGAGGTGAACTTACTTTAATAGTGTCCATTTATCTTGTGCATGAAAAGCACAGTTTTTGCATGAACCGTCATTATTTGCAATGAAACTAAATTCCTCTCCTGTGCTTTTTTGTTTTTCCCAAGTAAAATCAACTGATTCTTCACCGGGTCGGTCCACCCCAGCCCAGAAGTCCTCATTCAAGACCGCCAAGGTAAGTAATGTAGCGGCTAATGTTCGCACTCATAACTGGTTTTAACTTGTGCTTTGAGTGACACGAAGAAGTGTATCCTGTTCTGCTTCGCTTATTGTTGTACCAAATGTTCGTTTGCTGAAACTTTATCAAGTTTTGGTATCAAAAAGACGAGTCGCATGTCTAAAGCCTGCTTTTCTCTCTCCATATTTTTAGGGAGGAAAGGGGACAAAAAGGATCAGAACATTAGTTGGTAGTAACAGCACTGGAAATCTCAGGCAAGATTGGACGTCAAAAGGATAGTTTTTTTTGTTTTGTTTTTTGAAGTGTGTTTGTATGAGGTTTGGTGAAATACCTGCAGTAGATGCAGTTTGGAGAAACAGACAGGAGTACCAGCAGGAAGCGAAGCCATGTACTGCTGAGGACGGGCAGCAGCTAAATGTATTTTAGACGCCAAAAAAAAGGGTCACCTAAAAAACAAAATCTCAGTTTCAGTATACACTATATTTAAAATACATTTCACCTCCTTTTCCTTGAGACAGCCCTTTTACAAAAAGTAATTTTACCTCATAGAACAAGGAAGTTGCTGTTCGATCGATAGTTTGTGTTATTGCGTGACTTTGTGTATAAATGGGTTCATTTGAAGTCACCAAAGTCACACAATAACTAACTGATGAAGGCAGCGGTCGGCCAGAAACTCTTGCTCTGCAATATATAAAATGACTGTTTTTGTCAATGGAGTCTGGTGGCTTTGAAGAGAAGATGGATGACGGCTTGAGCTCCCTGTCAGGAAGGGCTGTCTCATGGATGAGTACCTCATGCAACCCCACTTTAAAGCCCCACTATCCCTTTTTGTTAAGGTGTCGTTGTTTTCACATGTGGTAAATGGAAGCGCTAACATTGCTCTTATTTCCTACAGTGGCTCTTCAGTCACTGCCAAAAGAACCCAAAGCCTCTTGACCAAGGACCACGACCAGACGAGACCGACCTCTCTGAAACTCAGGTCTGTTCCTGGTACATCACTACGGGGATGATGCCTGAGGGTCGTTCTTATTTTATAGATTTGTACCTGTATATTTAACTAAATGGATTTGTGAACCTTGCTGTCCCAGGTCTGTCCACTCTGCTGGTGATCTGCACTGTTCAATGGCCGGCTCTGCTGCGCACATCACTGTTACCACAGCACAGGGAAAGGTACTTTGTCACTTTGTATGTACCTGCTCTTGAGGAACCACACTTTTATTATTTAATCTACAGCCTCGTCAGACTATTCTCTTCACAGCATTTAAATAAAGCACTGAAATCCTTCAGGAGACAGTTTCCCCACTGACGCGCTTTATATTTTGTAGAATAATGTTTAGTTTAATTGTAAAATAGACCTGGATTATTATGGTGTCCACTAACTTGTGTACATGTGTTTTACTTGTTCTCTTCTTCCCAGGCTCTCTCCTTTTCTGAAGAGACGCAGGATGAGATTAACTTTGACTTGCTGGATGACGTGGCATGGTGCCAGATTCAAAAGCTCACGGTAATTTAACCTAATGAGTGTTCATGGCATTTTCAGAACAAGGGGGTTGACGAAAGTTTTTTTTTTAAAATATATTGTTAAATGTTTGAAATACACCATTAATTTTGGGTTTTCAGAGTCTGATGGACTATCTGTCCAGGCGAAGTCGCTGCCAGCGATAGATCTTCTGTGACCAGGATTTTTCTCCACTTGGGATTTGATTACATTTTAAACTTTTTATATTATAAAATAAGTTAATAAACAAATTGCTTTTTTTAATTAATAAAGCCTATTTGTATTCTACATGATTGTCTGTAAAATTTTAGAAACTGAGAAGTTCCCATCATAATTTCAAAATGTATTGAATTTGCTTAGTTTGACATACAAATTAGATTTTCTATTGCCTTTATCACTATAGCTATTACTAATATAAATAGGACTCCTTCATATCTGAGAGAAATACAAAATTGGTTGATAAGATCAGTTTTCCGTGACATAGCACAGAGAGGTGAAAGATGTGTCCTACTGGACATTATTATTATGATTTTATTGTAGCTAACTCTGCTCTTAAGTGTAACTAGAGCTTGAGTTGAGATCTTTATTTTATGACCTATAACATATCTTAGTAAATATTAGTCATTATTTTGTACGAATGTCAAAGCTGCTGCTACTAGAGAAACAGAGGATTCTGATGTTTGTGGAAAAAAGACTCAAGATATGCACATTAATTCCAGTAAAGTTTTATGTAGAAAGCACAGGATGAAGTTTCGCCGGATTAGCCAGCAAAAAAAAAAATGGGATTTTTAGCAACAATTTAAAAAATTTTAAACAAAGTATAACATAGCATTGTGTTAGACACGGAACTGAAGGAGAGTTCAATCTTTGCCAACAAAGCAGAATGTTAGTTAAATCTCTGAACATGAAGCTGTAATGATCACTGTTGCTGCTGGGGATGTAGTGTCTCCATCTCGACTCCCATGGGCTCCTGTCGATGTGACTGGGTGAAGGAGGCGCTGGAGCTCAGAGCTTGCGTGCTGCTGGCAGCAGAAGCCGGGGCGCGAGTCGGCTCTGGGGTCATGCTGGGGTAGAAAGGACCGACCAGCCAGTTGAGCGGCGTGTTATTGATCAGATAATCCATGACTGTGTCGAGGGAATCTTTCATTTTGCCCAGCTGGACTTTGCTGCTGGTCAGCACACTGTCTGGCAGATCTCCCAGAGCGTGGGCTTTGCTGAACCCGGTGTAGACCTGTGTGGCGGAGCGGCTGAGGGAGAGCACCTCCTGCTGCATGTGGTTAGGGAGGCCCTGCAGGCTGGAGACGAGGACCAGACAGGTGGTCTGGAGCTGCTGGGTGAGGGAGCGTGCCAGAGTCAAGGTGCGGGACTCGATCACCTGAGAGCAGGGGATGAACAGACATGAGTAACGTGGCACGCGTCAATTCAAAGATACGTGCTGCAAAGTTAGAACTGTTTTTGAATTTTTTATTGGATTAGACCTTTTATTTTTTACATACATTTAGTAGGACGGGGGGATAATTCAATATAACAATATGGGTGGGGTTACCTCTGCCTCGTTCTGCTGGTTTGGACCATTGGACCTCCAGGCCACGAGGGAGTTCAGCTTGTCATTCACCATCTGATTTGCCCCGTCAATGTTCTTTCTGCCATATTCAATCTGGAAAAGCAAACACTTTAAATGCTTGTTTCCATAAGCAGTAAAATAACTGATGTGCTTTTTTTTTTTAAGCCACTTTTGAATGAACGCAGAATGTTGAATATTTAGCTTTCTTCAGTAACTAGTTGTCGTTGTTTGTGCCCATTGTGAAGGACAAGCGTTTATGGAGATTTCCATATTTTAATATTCGTGAAATAAGAAGACCCACCAGGTCAACAGTGGAGTTCAGCTCCGAGATGAATTCCATGCTTCGCTGCTTGCCGTCCCTGATTTTGGCCACGGCCCTGGTGTACGCCCGCTTTCGGAGCTTGGTGGAGAGGGAACCCAGACGGACGTAGTAGCTCGGCTCCTTCTTGTCAAAGCCTTTCACAGTTTCTGCCTTTGGCTCTGTCATGAGGGAGGGAAACATGAAATGGCACATTTTAATAAAATTGATTATTTTGAGTTCCGTTATGATTTTGACAGATTCTTCTATACTGAGAAGTGTGCTGCCAATTGCTGTTGAGTTTGAATCCATTGCAAACGTAGTTATTCACTAGTCAAGTTAATTAAAAAAAAAAAAAAAAACACTATGTACAGGATTGTTTGTTGTAAAGTACGGCATCTGACTCCATAGTTCACTCTAATAACCTCCTTTTGTAATTGTAGAAAAAAACTGGCCACTAATGCAAATTTAACAGCCCGATAAATCCTGTTTTCATGGAAACGGGACGAAATCGTTAACGGCATACTGCTTGTTAACTATGACCCTTGTTACAGAAAAACAAGCCTCTTCTTGCATTTTAGCAAAAACTAAACTCATACTATAACGTACAAGAGTAAAACAAGCAACTGTAATGAAACACTGAAAAGCAATTCTAAAAAAAAGTGGATTAAAAGACGAGACTATTTGCTGATCTTGTTATACACTGATAATATCGTGTAAATAATCCGACTCGCAAGTGATTTGGTTTCAGTTGGCATGTTGTTGTTGGCAGATTTTAGGCCTTGTGAAACTTGTTTATCACTTCATCTGGTTACCTTCACTGTCAATTAGTGTAATTGTTCTTTTGTACAGTTGTGGTTTCAGCGTCTCTCCACCTCCCTACTCTGGTATTTAGAGCGAAATTAATTTTCCAAAAAAGATACGAAACACTAATAGTTAAAGAGGAATTTGACCGAATTTTCTATTTCCATAGATAATGCGATACCGTAAATTATTTTGGCCACGATGAGCGTGTAGTGAAAATCTAATCTTGTGACGAACAATGTCCATTAAACGACGTAAAATGGAAACGGGATTTCACACAAGATTAGGAGTTAGTTTCTGTCCCCACTCACCCAGCTCGTCCTCCGTCAGAGGCAGGTACTGCTCCACCAGACTCTCAGACGTGCTGAGGGCCGTGTCGACCCCGCTGCTCACCATCCGGACCACTCTGCTCTCCAGCACTGTGCTGACACTCTCACCGACAACAGCCCTTGTCCTGTCCATCCCATCCTGCACCACGCCCACCACGCTGGTCAGAGTGTCGGAGACTGTATCCTTGGCACCGGACACTCGGCCTGTCACAACGTCTTTAGCCGTGGTTACCACATCCTTGGCACTGGAGACGATCTGGGTTGGGACAAAATCATGAGCAAATGCATGAGTTAGAAGTAGGTGAGGAACCAGCAGTTGAGAAAGACGGGACATAGGTCATGACTCGGGAGATTAACCTGCATCCACTATCTGTTACAACATTGTGAAATATGATTAGAGCTGCGCTGCCCTTTGACTGAATGTAATTGTGCCAGTTATTGCTCATTAATCCAGTACATACCAAGGTTATATTACAGCTAACTACAACTCTGAGTAAAAACATTTTAGTTCACGGAAATTAAATGGACATTAGAAAAAACACACTGTGTACTTGCAGAACTTTTAACTAAAATAAATAAAAAATATACAGGAAAGTTGCATGAGGATGCATATGTTTTATTGAGACCAGGACTTCACCAAGTGTTTGTATTGCAATACCTATTTTGAACTTCTTAAATGTTGCCCCTGACAAATAGCCCCCCTATTATAATTTTAAAAACTTAAACTACTAAACTATTGGAAAATTAATGTGAACTAAACTGAAACAAGCTGGAAACTAACTGAAACTAAACTGAATTGAAACAAACATTTAAAAATTAAATAAAAAGTAATTAAAAAATATAAAGTATAAGAACTGTGGTGCATACCTGCTCAGATGGTTGGTGAAGAATTGGCAATGTTCTCTCAATCTTGTCCAAACCTTTACAGGCCAGGTCATTGGCAATGGCAACTGTAGGCAACAATAATACATTTAAAAAGTAAATTGGCTGTAATCAGGCAAGTTGAAACAAAGATGTCAATAAATATAATCTAAAAATACAGTGAAAAGTGATTTAAATGTTCCTTTGGTTGGGGTAATGTATGAGTAAACAGTAAAACTAGGTGAAAGTTCAGGAAGGGTAAGAAGTCTGACGTGAACTTCCTGTTTCAAGCTCTGTGACTCAGCTGCTCGCCACATAATTATCCTATCCTGTACACTTTGAGGCCATGGATTTGTGATCTAAAATTCCCACTCAAGGGTTCGTACTCTGAGGCTCCAGCTTGTCAATGATGGGTGAAGCGGTGGTGAAGGCCACAGAGGTGATGGTCCGCACTCCCTGCTCCGCCACCTCACACACGGTCCTGATGTAGGGGTGGGTGTCCTTGGTGTTGGAGTACACGCTGGACACCAAGCCATAGGTGGAGCTCACCAGAGGAAGGCTGGTCACCCTCTCCACCACATTCTGAGGAAATGCAAAGAGAATCTGCTTACAACTCATTAAACAATGACTTTGTTTCTAACTTGACTACTCGATTAGTCGTGCAACAGAAAAATAATTGCCAACTATTTTTGCTTTTCTGTTTTATATCATATTAAAGTGAATGTCTTTGGGTTTTGAATTTACAAAACACGACTTTTAAAGACATCACATTTGAGAAACTGGGATGGACATTTTTCACTATTTTCTGACATTTTATAGACCAAAACATTTATTGATTAATCTAGAAAATAATAAAAAAAATATATATTAGTTTCTATTCAAATGACATTTCAAATAATAATGGAGAAAATAGGGCAATAATAAATACTTTTTCTTTGAGTTTTAGATTCAAATATAGAGAGTAAAATCATACTTTTATATCGTTGTATACAGTCTGGTTAAAACATGTCTATCAATACTTCCTTTCTTGGCTTCAAAAGCAGCCTTTTCTCCAACATATTCCAACAAATATGAGCTAAATAAGCTACGTCACCTTTATTGATCCAAACTCACCTGGTTTGAGATAACTGCAGCTGCTGCCATGTCTGCTGAAACAACCTACAGAGAGAGCAACACAATAAATAAGTCGCCTTGTTCTTAATAAACCACGAGTAGACTACTTAACAAAAACTGAGAGGTCACTTACTTCCGTATTACAGTAGTGTGTCCGTAATTTAAATGTACAGAGACAACTGGACTATAGCGACGCCGTTTGCAAAGTAACTTTAAAGCGACACACGCGGAGACTCAGCGAGTTACAATGTAACGAAACTACAAGCGCTGACTGATAACCACGAGAGACCACAGCGCCTCTATTTATCTTGTGTAATTATCGCGAGATGTGGCCACATAACGTAGGCGACGGTGAGGTTATTGGGGCAAAGGTAAGACGGGTAAAGGTTTGGTCGGGGAATTCCTCTCAGACCAGCCGTCACGTGGACAAGCTGTGACAAATAACTGCTGATTTCTTAATATTTCGTGAGCCGATGACATTTCTTGGTCGCATGAGGATTATTAGGATTTATTTCATTCCTGGTCAAGAAGGTTATAACCCTGAATAAAACTAACTACAGCTCTAAAATTATTGATACAACACGTTGGTTAAAGTTTCTATTGGTTTTAGGTCCGATTTCTTTTTTTTATACATAATATGCTTTTTTTTATATACCTACACAAAGCAGCTGTTTATGTGTCATCATGTTGTCTATAGGCCTATTTATTTATATAAACACTTTATTTTATTAATATAATTTGTGTAATTACCATATCATTCATAGTAATTATTATTATTTTATATATTTTGGAGATCTCCATGTGACTTCCTGATTAAATAAAGTATATGTTTATATTGCCTTATGTGGCCTCAGAAGGGTGCAATGCACTCAAGGATATACTTGGTAAACTATTTTAATACCTTTTTCGCGTAAAGACCAAGAAAACACTCATAACTGAGATGTTGCAGGTCTTAAAGATTTCCATATATATTTTGGCCCCTCTTCAGAAAAGGGCCCCTAGACAATGCAATGATATTGTGCTTTAGTGGCTCTTGTGTTCCAAACAAATCTGCCATTGATCAAATGATCAGACGAGTAGCGCACAGTGAAGCTGAGGCTTTTTTGGTCCCTCTGACTCTGGAGCCGGTTGTCTGCTTTGTTAGATTAAACTCTGCTTAAGTACGCACGACTTTGTTTGGCAGCCTCAGACAGGGCTCATCCTTTGGGACCCTTGTGGGCTGACTTTCATTTTAGTTCTATGGCTCAAAGCCACATGATTTACATTTTACCTTGACACTCATCATGGTTTAAAGACCATTGGACGAGATAATAGATGATGATGCACAATCAGAGATCGGTTATTCATAGTGTCAGCCACCTAGCTTTGGAGTTGTATACACTGCCGCTATGTCTAAAGATTACATGCAACAAAGTCCCAAAGAACAATTAATTTGTCAGAATTGAATCATGTATTTTCGAAGTAGAAAAATTTGAATTTATGTCAGATTTGGATCATATTTTTTCCTGCCTTGAGAAAATCATCTCATAAAGTGAAGGTTACCACCAAGTTTTGTATTTTGTGCTAACAGCAAACTATTGTGTGAAGTCTGAGGTCACATCGGCAAACTGACTGTGTGTGAACGGTGTACGAAGACAATGCACATATGGGACATCAGGCTATCACTTCTACTTCTTCTAAATAATGTTTTTACAAAGTTCCCAGAATGAGTTCAAAGGCCTTTTCCACTGCAGACATTTTGACTTATCACAGTTGGAAAGCAGGTGTTACTAATAAACACTAACGATGTTTACTCAGAGCGACTGCCTGGCAGCGTGGACAGAGCTGCGGGAGGGCTGCAGGGGGGCTGCAGGGGGGCTGCAGGAGGGCTGCAGGGGGGCTGCAGGGGGGCTGCAGGATGACTTCAGGAGGGCTGCAGGGCTGCAGGTGGGTTGCGGGGCTGCAGGAGGGCTGCAGGGGGGCTGCAGGAGGGCTGCGGGGCTGCAGGTGGGTTGCGGGGCTGCAGGAGGGCTTCGGGAGGGTTGCAGGGCTGCGTCACAACACTAGGTATTTATATATCGTTTTGTAGCTGTATGGTTTATATGTTTTTGATCATCCACAGCATTTATATGAAACATTTAGGGATATATTTTTGAATTAATGCAAGAAATTTGACCAACCTGACACCTCACTGAATACATTTCTGATTACTTAACTGAATGGCCTTAATAGCACAAGACGTCGGCAGCTCTGTTTGCCAGGAGCTCATCAGAGCCAGATGCGTGACTCTCTTTCAAATTTGAGAGCATTTCAATATTCATCTGTGTCAGTGCTCATTTCTGCAAATAATTATTGTGTTATTAAAAATGTAAATTAAGTGTTACGGTAGTTTCTGTTAGACTACACATTTGGAGGCCAGATGAGGAAACATGGGCGGAGCTCAGATCCTCCAGTTGGCTAACACATTGCGGTCCTGGATTCTCTAGATGAACCCTTTGGGGCCCATTTATCAGCCCTTGTATAACTTAAATAGACACCATATGAAAATGTTGGCTGCAGTAAACCACAAACTCTAATTTTTAATAAGATTCTGTCTGGAGGAAGTGCATGGGAGAAGATTTTAAGATTTATTCAAGAATTATATATCAAAGTAACTGAGTGACAATACTCTGCAATATACAGGATGTAGGCCTACCTGTACCTACACACACACACACACACACACACACACCTACACACAGAGATACCACGTTTTACTGGACATTGATCTGCTCATTCTTTGTCCACGTCATACTCTTTTTTAATTGCTTTGAATATGTGATGTGATGGCAAGCAAAGTTCAACCAGTTGAACAAGAATTATGACTCATGAGGATTACATGATGAAATCTATAATATTCTCAAGACTGGATAGACAAAGTTCATCACATATACAATGGAAATATTTGCTTTAGAATAGACCAAGATAAACTTACCAACATATGGTCGAGGGAGATTGACTTTATCAGACCCCAAAGACAAGACTTTCCGTGAGACACGTGCATAACTTAAATATTGAGTTGAAGAAGATAAATTATCCGAAAATTATTATTGACGACGTTTACATTTTTCCACGACTTGAATATTACCGTTCCTCCCAGTTATTTTGAGCTGTGTTTTAGTTAGTTTAGCTAATCATGCCTATAAAAAATGGCCAATGGGGAAGGAACACAATATATTTTCATTTGTACATTTTTCTTATGTTTTTCTTATGTTTAATATACACTTTAAATGTGATTAATGTGAGGTACATTTTTTCCATTGTTATTATTTCAAATGTATTTATTTGTGGTCCAATTGATCATAGTTTAAAGTTAAAGATTCCCTCGGGTTGTGTTGTGTTCTTTTAATTTGAAATAGAGACGCATAGAAATCAATTTCAGAAAACTTTTCTTCATAATAACTGTGTTTATTCGATGATGATATGGTAGCATTACACAAGTACTCAGCTGAGGACCCATGTCACTGTCCACAGACCACATTTAAGTAGTTTCTCTGTCTCACAGATCCACAGAACGGCCACGAGCTCTAGTTTACAACATGTTTTATACCTGTCACCTTTCAGGTATAGTCTTCTCCCATTGGTTGGCTGGGGCCAGGTCCTATTGGCCCCCTGTTGGCACTTAGGCCACGCCTCTCAGCGCTTCTCTGCTCCAATCAGATCTTCTGTCACCCTTTTAGGAGGTGTACTCTTCCGCTTCACAGTTTACAAATATTGCTTCTTATTTCAATGTAGATTGGCCACTAAGTTACTTAATTCAATAACATCTTACATATCACATATTACATCTAAATAAGGAATAAGGAATAACAGGAAAAACAGGAATAAGGCTCATTGTAACAGTTTACATATTGATTATTCTCACAGTTGGATGGATGTTTTTTGCTTGTTTGTGTGTTTCCTATACACACTGGATTTTGTTGTGATGTATTATTGTCAAAAGGCGTGAGGTAAAGTATTTGTCTTTGTCTTCTGCAAATGGTCTGGCTGGTCCAGTTTTGAGTGTTTGAAATCCACAGTTTCAGTGAAGATTATACCGTAAATTAGATTTAAGTTATAATATAACTATCACCGGCTTCAGAGCACTTCTGCTGCATCGGCTGCTTGAAGTCATTTTCTGTTGATCGCATGAGCAGAATTCCAAGATAATGCGTGAAACTAAGTACATTCAAGGCTTTAAGGTTACTTAACTATAGACATAACTATGTCACGGGGAAAGGATTAGCTTGTATATAATGTACGAGAAGATAGTATCATTTGATTTCACCATCAAACGCACACTAATGAAGCATTTAACAACCTGTGCCACATTTAAAAAATGTTTAGTAACGTGACAGAATCGGCTGAATCTTCAGATTTCATCACATGCTCTTTGAGCTGCACAGTCAAATGAAACCACTAGTTCAGTTGAGTTGTATGTTTATGCACATGGCTGAGCAGAGTCAGGTTCATTCTGGTTCAGTGTCCTAACTTGACTTGTTTTAAATCACCTGAGAATCTGGCAGTTTATCAGATAAAGCAAAAAAGTAAAAAAAAAAAAAACCCAGTCCACAGATAACTAAACTGTGAGGCTACTTCAGGAAAGATCGTTTCACAATAGAAGCACTAAATGTGGTAATTCTTTTTTTTTACGCAATTACAGACCATTTTGTGTGAGCAGGATACCAAGTAACTGTGAATGAAGCTATACTGAAAGTGAATATGCTGCTGCTCTTTTTAAATCCGAGCAGAAACTGAAATGTATTCACAGATAAAGACATCGTTTAACTGAGCTTTTGGATTTCATTGTAGTTGTAGCTTTTCCCTCTTTCTCCCTGGATAAGAAGATATCGACCATCAGAATCTTGTTAAGTTTTCACAAATGCATCTGATCTAAAGCTCCTGTAAAATAATTACAATATATTACATTGAATAACAATGTAGATGTTATGGCAGTATCACTGTTACCTGATGCACTGTGTCCACTGATGCTTAATGAGCACACTGACTAGTATTAACAGATTTAGGCCACTAGATGACACCAAAGTAGCATGTGGCATCACAGCCTGCGCTTCCCTAAATGTTCTCTTCTTTGCCAACTCTTGTAATAAACTATTGCTTTTCAGTTCAATAATTGTTGCCTAGTCATGTGTAACTATTGAGCAACATGTAAATATCAAGATATAAAAGATAAATAGGAGATAGACTAGTAAGAATGATTGTGCACAATTAGTAATGTACTGGTTTAAGTGAAGCAATAATAATAATAATAATAATAATAATAATGGTAATACTAATAAACTTTTTTTTATAAAGACAAACTGATAAAAACAATTTAAAACAGTTCAAAAGTTATACAACATTGAGCAAAGGACCTACATATGAGGAAAAAGCACAATAAGTAAAATAAAACAATATCAAATAAATAAAATTAGCAATAAAATAAAAGTTAAGAGAATATGTTTGTATGCAAATAAAAGGCCAAATTCAGGCCACAAATTCTGTGAAAGCACACTTGTAAAAATATGTGTTTAAGAGGGATTTAAAAGAGCATAAGCAGCTTGCCGGTCTGATCTCCTCAGGGAGGTTGTTCCAAAGATTGGGGGCCTAACAGAAAAAGCCGGTCAGCCTGGGTCCTCAGCTAGATTGTGTAATGGCTAGCAGGACCTCAGGTTGCGACCGAGCACGTACGGTGTCAGAAGATCTGAGATGTGTTTAGGCACAAGTCCAGAGCGGGCCTTAAATGTTATCAATACTATCTTAAAATCAATAAAACAAATCCACCAGTAGCCAAGGAAGAGAAGCTTAAATACGGGTAATGTGCTCTCTTTTTTGACTTTGGCGAGGAGTCTGGCTTATGCATTTATATTTATATAACAAAGCAACATGAATCCAAAGGAACATTGATTTATAGCCTAATACAAGCGCAGCATATATGTTGGCTCTAACATGAGGTTTAGGAGACAGGAAACAGAATTAGATGGCAGAGTAAACCCATCCTTTAAAGACAAATTCAAAAGGACAGAGGCGGTAATGATGTGAGCCGAGTCTTGACTGTTTCTCTCATTCCACAGACAGTCGAGATGAAAGGAAAGATCATTCCTGGAGGGTCTGTCCTCCTGTTTCCTGAGGGGTCCGCTGGTGTGCAGGTGGCAGCAGGGGTTACAGAGTCTGGCAGCGCTGGAGAGGAGATCCTCACACGACATTCCTCCATTGTGCCCTCCGAGACAGGTAGGGCTGTGGGCAGCGTGCCAAGGCTCCTGGCTGGGTAACGGATACCTGTGGGCTACTGGGAAAGTGTCACACCTCCGGATCACACACAGTCAGAGGCGCTGCGTGAAGAAAGAGCGCAGACAGAGAGAGAGACGGTGGGAGAGTGGCTGTCCTTTCATGCTCTTCAGATCATGAGGAAAAGATGTGGCTTTAGAGCAGAGGAGAAAGAAAGTGTCATGTCTTTGGTGCGGCGGTATGCTTTGGTTAACTCTCCCCTCAAACACTGCTGCTGCCTTAAATACATCTGCTGTCTGACAGTGTAGCTCACTGTTCTGCTGGACCGTCCATCACACCTGTAACTGGCACTGTGGATTAAATACATACGGTGGGATTATGAGTCACTGAGCGTTCTCTAAATGACCTTTTCCACGGTACGAGATTACAGAACTAAAATACATGTTTGACATGTTTAAATAACTAAAGACAGATTTAAATGAAAATACTGGTGTTTTTCAATGTGGGCCTTCGCCTCTTCACGGTGGCGTTCGGTCTGTGCGGTAACTTTGCACTCGCCACCTCATTGTAGGGATTCAGGAAACGTCTGGCAAAACAATGCATGTTAGAAAAAACAGCAGAAACCTAATCATTAGTCCGCAGATGTCCGTGTAGTGAGGAGGAGGCCGCTGTTTGTGTCCCGCGCAAAACTAAAAGTCAACATTCACTTATTAAAATGTATGTCCATAAATGAAATAGCTTAACAAACATACTCATTATTAGCCAATCGTTTCCATCAAAACGTAATTGAGCATTTCCTTTTGTATGAGAAACAATACAACAATGAGCTGAAAGTGGCTCTAAAGTTCTGCAGAGCTGAAGGGAACTGCTGAGTCGGGATCTCACATAAAATAGTCCTGTGATCCACTGTAAATATAAAAATATTGATTATAGCAGCTTTGAACAAAGCCTGACCTGACAAAAAGTCCAGTGTCTTTGTGTGTTTATTTGTATGATAAGCCAAATCCTAAATTAACACTTTGTGGCTGGCGAAATAGAAAATCTTAATAAATGCCACTGATGTTTTTGCAGACAGTCATGATTGCAGCCGTTTGCTGAAAGGCACCCATTGTCTTTTATCTCTACATGTGTTGAGTCAGGTTAAAGAACGCCTTTTCTGCTACGCTTAAAATCAAACGGATTTTATTACATTTGCACAATAGCAAACGGCACTGGAAAAACATGATACAGTATCAGTATATCTAGATATTACCACATCAACATGGAAAAGTACATTAAATAAATAGCGCTATCACAAAATGTCTGGCTGTCATTGTGATCGAGTAGGGGTGGACTGAATTTTGGCTGTATTCTTGTTGTCAGAGTGAATTTACACCAGAATTTCAACATCTTGGACCAAAATAGTCTCAAAAAAACCTTTGTAGCCCTGCTGCTAAATTTGGCACTATTATTCTTCCCAGCTTCAACCCAACCCTGGCGCTGGAGAGGTCGTGCATGCAGAAATGAATTACATCTTAACAAGATGATGCCTGCCTCTCTTGAAATAACCATTACTTCAGCTTTTAATAAACAACGGATCTATGCAGACAATGTGTGTTTGGCAGGGCAGTAACTGCAGCTTTATAGCTACAATAAAGACAAATAGACAAACCCAGGGTCGCGTTAAGCAGGGCTCTGTGCACCTGTCGGATGTAATCCTCAGATAATGACTCCGGCTCATTAGCTAAGACATCCAAGTTAATCGTCTACATTTCCCACTGAGAGGATCAAGACAAAAAATGAGTCAACAGCTACACAAGGTTGAAAGTGTGAGAAAGGGTCAGTATGTGCTTTAAAATGAGATTCTTTGTTCCTGTGAGACCACACCAGGACCCACTTCCACCTTGATGATTTTCAGTAATGATTTTCTCAGAAAGGACAAAAAAAAAGTGTCACATTGCATCGTGGAAAAGCATTGCACTGATCGCTGACTTTTGAGTCACGGATATAATTTGCTAAGTCGGTCAGTGAGCGCATACTTTGAGTGGGTCAGATATGGGAGGTGACACAATGACCACAGAAGGCTATCGGTCGTGTGGGCCGGACACCGTCCCACATGACCCCGACATGTTTCGACAATATCCCATCACAGGCCATTTTCACAGAGCCGTGCTGGGATTAGCAGGCCGGCTGTTTGTGCTGGCAAAGAGGCAGCAATTCACAGCTATATTTTCTGGGTGCTGGTAATTATGATATAATTGGGAATGATCTAAACCCAAATGTCCGAGCTCTGCTGTCCGAGCCAGTGTTTACAGAAAACAGCTGCTTAAATAGGCACTTAGAAGGAATTAGAATAACATTTTTTATGTCCCAGCGTGAGTGTGTTTCTGTCTGTGTGCGAGTGTGCATATATGCGTGGGTTGGCTGTTTGGGCACCTACACAGACAATCTCTTTGTTTTGGACGTGTTCGCTTAAGTCTTCGGAGGCAGACAGGAGCCAAGAACAACGTGGGAAATGGGCCCTCACTTCATTTCTGCTTTCTCTCTGGGCTTCTCCTTTGCTTCTCCTTTGCAATCTCTCTGTCAGAAGGACATTCAGCTGGCCTCCAAAACAGTACCTGAGGCATGCAGAAGTTTGGAGAAACCAAGGGAACGGGTTTTGGACACGAGAGAAGTCGTAATGGGAACCGAGTGGCAGCTGACAGCCGGGCCAAGCTGTCTGTCATCTCTCTCTCCTTCTCTGTCTTTTTTCTTCCACACATGCATGCGTTGTCAACAGAAGACATGCACCCAACAAGGCAACTGCCCAGGTGGTCTCTATGGGGAGCCAGTGGTCTGCAGTACAAGAGGATGAAATCTGAAGCAACCACACTGGCAGGAGCAGAATTCACTGTGAGGTCCGGGCCTGCATGACCCTCGATGCTTGTCCTCTCCACTCAGCAATTAGTTTTTATTTTATATTCCAGGAAATAAAGGAGATGAGTCATGAATTGTGATGTGCTTACATCATATCAAGAACACATGTTTTCAGCATCACCAAAAAGCCTCACTGAACACCTGACTGATTACAATGCAAGTATTCGGCACCCTAAAGAAATAAGACATGTGTGCCGTGTACCAAGCCTTTCAAAAACTAATAAAAATTAAAGTAAAAAAACAGATTATCTAATGAGGGGACAATGCTGCCCTGCAATATTAAACCTTATTCTCTTAACTTCACTGCTCTGCCTGTATAAAAGTTTGGATTCAAAAAAAGACAAGCAAAAGGAAAATGTGAAAAACGTGCTGGGGCACTTGTTTGCCCAATCCTCGTGGATGAAACTGATCCCAGGGGATGTTTAGTCATCTTTACCCTACATGACGCCAACTCTTCTGCCAGCTATCAGCCTGTGGCAGATTTACTGAAACAATAGACACCCTAATCCACAAACACTAGTGTCCTTTTCTGCTGCGCTGTCTCTTTTTTTAACAGCCGCTTGATTATTTTCTTCTGATTTTTGCTGAGCTGTAAAATCCATGGATACATCAGATACTGTATCTCAGGTTAACTTTGTCATTAGATGACAGGAAATCCTGGCTTTGTGTAGTAAGATGCCTTAATCTTCTTATGTGGAAATCATTGCCAGTTATTCATCTCTAAATAGTTTAGGCAAATGTGTGAATATTCATCCAGCAGCATATTTGGTTTTAGCTGTAAGATAGGATTTGTATGTAATTAGATACTTTCCTAAAAAAAAAAATGATACCCTTGGGTTCTCAGACAAGCTGACTGATCATTGGCATCAGTGTGAGAGCGTTGTGCCCACTGTCTGGTGGTTTGTGGCACGACGCCCTCAGACAGCACGCATTGGATATGACATGCCTGATGGAACGCGATGCCTGCCACTGAAACAGATCTGCGCTGACAGACACACAGGTTACTGTACCCTTTGCAAGCCTGGCATTCCCGCTGCACTGTGGTCCAGCAATGGCGAGAGCTTTCGTTTCCCCCGGAGTTTCAAGCATGAGCAGACACACGTGCAAACACACACACTACAGATAGTGTGCCAAATTCCACAGAGCCGTAAAGGCAATCAGGGGCAGATGAGAACGGCAACCAAGTGCCGGTAAACTGCATGCTGGGGGACCGGAAGCTACAACAACACTGTGTGTGCACTCTATGTTAAGAGAACAGTTAGACCTTTTTGGAAATATGCTTATCTGATGTCGAGAGTTAGATGAGAAGATCGACACCACTCCTATGGTATATAAAATATGACGCGAGAGCGGGCAGCTTGTTAGCTTAGCTTAGCGTAAAGCCTGGAAACGGGATGTGCTTCGGAAGTCAGGTGACGTAGTATAAAGAGCGAGAAAGTCCACATAGGTGAGAGGACGGGTCAAATACATGACTTCTACCCACACACGGGACATGCTGCTGTGTGAAACCAAAAGTCAACCTTTTACTTGTTTACGTTGACTATTTAAGTTACGTCTGTAACATAATTTACATAACAAACATACTTATTTTAACCCAAACCATGATCTTAACAATGAACATAACCAAGTAGTTGTGTTTGAATTCACAACATTTGTTTAATTTCACAATGTTAACCACATGTTTAAAACTGCAACCGGAATGAGAACGGGTCGTTAAATGAGGCGAAAAGCTTAAAATGCTTAGGCATGACACGGGACATGTGGCGTGCTATTTATACGCCTTTCCATTAGATCACGTTGGAAAAACAGCTAACCGGGCTCCGTCCAAAGAACAGAACATCCACCTACCAGCACCTCTAAAGCTCACTAGTTACCACAACATCCTGTTGCATCATCCTGACAAATTGTGCTTTTACTTGGGGGTTATATGACGGACTGATTCTTCTCCTGGTGCAGTGACTTCCTAGAGTTGTGCCGTCAACGCGAGGTTGCCAGGAAACCAGCAGAGGTGTTGGTTCTGTTAATAAGTCAGCTTTGGAGTTGCTGGTATGTTTTTTTTGGCTTACTGTTCCCTCCTGTTTTGAGTCTTTATGCTAAGCTAAGCTAACCATTGCCTGGCTGTAGCTTCATATTTTACAGACGCACATTGATATTTTTATCTCACTCTTGGCCAGAAAGTGTTAGCTGCCTCTTTAATGCAAAAACAACCTCGCTGGTGTCCTGTGAAGGGCATTTTCTCTCGCTGGTATCTGGCAAATTCCTGCCCTCTCTTTGAACACATGTGACAAGCAGCGCTTTGACTCTGAGGCCAAATATCCCTGATCAAACAGCTATGTTTGGTGTCAGCCAACGACAGACAACTAGGTTACTCATATGGGGGGCACTGACCTGCTGCAAGTATGTTTAGCTAGGAAATCAACACATGTACTGTACATACTGTGGCCCTGTTGTGCACTCGCAAAGTCATACTTACATGCTTCATGCATATAAAGTGCAGAGGAAAAATGTGCTGGCTGCCTCTAATAAGGCCTGGGAGTGTAAAACAGTGTCATTGAGCATCTAGGATCCAGCCCATCGTTCCATTCAAACAAAAGATTTCAGCTAAAAGACTGTCATTAGCTGCCGCCTCAACCCCTTATTTGTCTTCCCACACATAAAAGTCCCTGTAAGATCTGTTGTGCAAAGAACGGACAGATGCTATTTAAGCTTGGAGAGTCCCTAAAAATACATTTGAGCTCGGGGGCGGTGATTTTGCAACTCCACTGATGGGAGCTTTGAGCGAGTTGTCCCGCTGAACATATCCATCAATAAGAGCAACAGCATTTTGTAACATGAGGACGTGGCTTAGCTATGCACCACCAGTCTTAGTGAATGTAAACTATGCATGTCTCGAAGAATTATCTACTGCTTGCTCATGCTTTGTGGGTGTCAGTGGTGCTCTTATTAGGGTGCCGGGGGAGGTCAAAGTTCAACAAGAGGCTCCCGCAGCCTTTCAAAGACACTGGACTTTTCATGATGAGTGGCATGAGCAGGTAGGCTTTGAATTTCAAGGAGCTATTAGGGACGATAACTTAACCCCGAGGTGGAAAGGAAATGACTTCAACCCCCACCTCAGTGTTCAGGTAAAGATTTATTTTCCTCTCCTGGGGAAATAAACATTTACATTCCTGTGCTCACTGTGTTAATAGAGATTAAGCTGAATTCAAGCCTGCGTGTCAGGCAGCAATTCAGGTAGCTCATACCATACATACCTGTACTATTGTGTGGCTCTCAAAGGGCATCTCCCTCAACCCTTTGAGCTTGGCTGAGGGCAGATGACATTTTCCAGGAACATTGTTATTATGGTGGCCCTGGAGAGCTTCAAAAGCGACAAGCAAGTCCTAATGCACCACCAAGCTTCAAAGAGCTTAATGTCTCTTACTGTAATGAAGGTTCGGGATCAAAAGGAAGAGGAGTTGCCGAACTCAGCCATTAATTATACTGTAATACAAAATTCCTTTCTCACTGAAGTGGAAAATGTTGTAGTTGTTATTGAATCACAGAGAAATAGAGTTTATTTCTAAATATGATGGACTCACCACAAAATAGGTTTCCTGTTACAGTTTGAGGGTACAGTTCATTTACTGTCCTCACAAAAGGGCAACACATCGAGAAGTTCATATCCACAGATACGATGCAGACCTCCTTGCACGAAACACACGCTTCCCACACAATGAGAGAGAACTGCTAGTTTTATTGGAGCCGGAAAGGAATGACATGGGTCTCATGGAGGTGAATCAGAAACAACAGCAGATTTCTATCAGCAAAGGTCAAGAGTACGAACCCTTCATTCCATCTCAGATCTTAAGCAGCTTGATTCAGATAAAGCTCCTCTTGACCTTAAATGGCACATGGTCGTGGACTATTGCATTTCATACTTGTGACTAAGTCTAAAGCTGTGAAAAAGCAGGTGTAAATATGTAGTTTGACGGTTAGCGGACAATTAGCAGTTGGTTTTAGTCTGCGCTGTCTCGCAAAATATGCATCTTACGTCTGTGTTTACGCATCTCTTCTCACGTGAGCTCTTTCCAGTCATCATGCTCCATGTAGGCTATGATGTTGAGGAACGTGACGCGCGAGCACGGCTGTCACGTGGTCATTTTTGTCAGCTTGCTTTTTAAAAAGCAGATTGATGGGTGGATTTGTAGGCGTGTCAAAATGTGTTTTTGCTAAATTACACGTTTATGCCTATTTGTCCTCGTGGTTATGACACTTGTACGTATGACTGTATGATTTTCCTCAAAATACAATAATGTTAAGTCTCTGATAAGATAAGAAGTCTAACATTTCCCATGTGGCAACGCTGCTTCATGGGACAGTTTCCAGGCAAAGCATGTAAAAGGTTCTTCCTCGTGGAGTGAAGTAGTCTTTGTGCTGTACTAGCTGACTGACGGTGGGTCTTAGCATGCACCTGAGCTCACACGGGCATTACAAATGGCCCCACATTTCAAAGGAAGTGGACTTTTCACATTGTGAACTTGAGTTGAGAAGCACCGAGCATCACTTAAACTCCGCATGTCTGTGCACCGAGCAGCCTATCAGCGTGTCCCGGGCCGGGAGTGTGTTTCTTTAAGAATGTAAGGTGGGTGAGCCCCTTTTCCTGACGCACGCCTGGTATGCAAACATAAATTTAGCAGCAACGTGTTTGCTGGGGGAACTAAATATCTGGAAGCGACCGTGGAGTGTCATGTCGTCTCCGGCAGTTCTTGGCTGACTTTTACCTTTTTCCTCTGTGTGTGTGTGAACTGGAGCCGCAGCGCGGAGGGGAGAGCAGAGGGACTGGGCAGACTGGGCAGACTGGGACACAACTGTCCTCTGCGCTTTGAAAGCACATCAGAGATGACAGGGGGCTGCGTGTGGACGACGGGACTGCTTCTGCTCGCTGTCTGTGTGAAGGTAAGCTTGATCCAGTCATTGAACATGTGACTCTCACAGATGACTTTGGGGAGTTGACGCACCACGAAACCGCTGTTCTGTTGTCTCTATCTTTGAACTTTTACTCAAGTTATTGAGAATAAAACGAGACAACTGCTGTGAAAACTCTTACTATTGTTACTCAATGGGACCCAGGGGCACATTTTTATTATATCTTCTGTATATCATTTATTACAGGATTTTTCTAATTTTACAGATGCATACAGGACCTATTATTAAAAAAATGTTTTTTTTTTTTTTTTTGTTGTGGGAGGTGATGAAGTTCTGCAATGGTCGTTTAGTCGATCTAAAAATAATCGGCAACTATTTTTCATCCAAAATGTCAGAAAATGCTTTTCATCCTCTCAAAATATGGAGAGTTTTATATCATATTAAAGTGAATATCTTTGGGTTTTGACATTTAAAGACTTCTCCTTGGACTTTCAGAGACCCGGATTTTACGCTATTTTTGGACATTTTATAGAACAATCGATAATGAAAATGATTGTTAGTTGCAGCCCTGGTTTGGTGCTCATCTTCTTCCTCCAGTGATGCTGGAGCAGGACCAATGCTGATGCACAGGGGATGAGATGATTTGCGTTCACATCTGAAATGATAAAATATCTTGTAATATATATCAACGACAAGCAATAATGCAGGAAAATGAGAGGCAGTTTGAATACTTTATAATCACATAATGTGATACAATGTGGGTTTGTTTGTCTTATGTAATACAACCTTGAGTTGAGTCCTTCCTTTTACCTCGCAAAGTCAGACCTGAAATTTAATAGAGCGAGCGTGGGTCATCCTCTGAAAGGTCAGAGCTTATCGGCATTGAACGAACTTCTAAAATCAGTGCACTCCACTCAAGAACCACTACTGGCACACGTTTACATGTTATCTGCTAAAGGCTGAATTCTTGCAGGCAACGTTGTGTAAAAGCTGAGCAAGAGTTTTAAAGTGGAACACAAAGCAGTTGTTTGGCCTGTAGTTCTCAAACAGATGGGCGGGATGCCACGGTCGGCATGTGTAAGTGATCACGACAGGTGCTAATAGCACTTCAAGGTGAATTGGGCTTTAGACGCCCTGGCTGCCATGTAGCCCTGCTGACCACGACCACGCTGTATTCAGCCTGAGGCTTTGCAACACTTTGCAGGCCACTGATTACGTTACAGTTTATATGGTTCTATTGGGAAGAAAATCATGAATTGGCACATTAATGGACTTACTATGAGCATCAGTGTGAAGCTGCTGATGTTAGACTTTTTTGATTATGTTTTCATGATTATCAGAGGAGTATAAATGACAGTTAGGCCTGTGTTATCTGGCCGTACGATATGTAACATGATGCACTGGTTACGATTCAATATATTGTGATTAATACTGTAAGCGAGGCAATATATTGTGATTTTTAGTGTGTTTGTTGTAGTATAAATAACATACAGTCATAAAAGTGTGATAAATGTTTGTTCTGCATGAACTGTTGCGTTCAGTGTGGAGAGTGTTGGAAGTGATGCGCCCTCTCACTCTCATATTCTGTGTAACGACAAGTGGCGGCGGTTTGATTGTTATGAGTCTCTGTCTTTGTGCTCAAGTGGTCCTGACAAGCTTTCCCATCTGTGCAAGGAATGAGTGTGCAGCATGAGTCAGCACTGGACATGTGTCTGTTTCACACACAGCAGAGTGACCCAGTGCTTTGCTTCAGAGACCCGGGATCAACAAGTGCTGCCTCCCGGGGGTCTCTGCTCTGCAGTGGCCATTTCTTTTCATCCTCGCTCTTAGGTCAGCGTCTCTGCATTTCTATTTAACTCAAGAATCTGTGTGTGTGTGTGTGTGTGTGTGTGTGTGTGTGTGTGTGTGTGTGTAATGGCCTGTGGCTCCAACCCTAAATGGAATAGACCTTCCTTTGTGGGTGACATAATGACATACCTCGAGTGATTCTTGGAGGGTCTTGTTGCTCTCACTCTATTCCCTTGATTTGTGCAGCAAGTGGAACCTTCCAAAACAGTCTTTTTCCTTTTCTACTGGATGGGGATTTAAAGGTGGTTGTGTGCCCTTAAAACACACTCTCTAAGCACCAAGGTTAGTGCCTGTAAATCATGATTTGGCACCTGCCGGGCCGCCGGAGCAAAGCAAATCCTTTTTGTATGCTTTCATTTTTGTTTGTTTTGGGTCTTGCGTCTCTGTGCCTCTCTTTGCTTTCTCCTTTTGTGCTTTTTTTTTTTTTTATTGGTAAAAGTTAATATTTCTAAACTGTAAAATCTTAATTTTGTATTCGGTATTGGTCTTACAGGTAGGAACGCACCGATCCTGTTTTTTCTCCGTTGTTACCATTTCCACAACTGAGGGTATCAGATTATAAATGCCATACTGTCTTTACTAAAATGTAACTTCTGTAAACCTCTCTGTGCGACATATCAAGATGAACAAACAACGTAGCCCGTAGTTTTAATTTTTTTAATTTATTTATTTTTTTTAATTTGTGTTGTTAAAAGTGTGTTGGTAATAATACAACTTTTTATTTTTTATTTTTATTTTTTTTAAATTTTTATTTCTTTATTTATTTATTTTTTAAACTTGTAATGAAATGTATTCTGTCCGTGCAAAGTTTCAAAACAATCTCCTGAGAAAATGTCTACATTTCATTAGCTTAGCTAATGTAAACAGGTTTCACAGTAAAGGCCCATCGCTGCTCACATTAAAATGTATTTCTTGAGAATCACAAGCAGGAAGGAACAAGAGGAATTGGAAACTGCATTTTATGTAGATCTGTGCCATTTGGCTGCTAATCCACTTAATCAGGTCTGTATCTACTTCCCTACTTACAGGGACATTTGAGGACAGAAATCACACTTAACTAAAACAAAATGTTTGTGCTCCGTTTCAGATCAGATGAATATATTAGTTTGAACCTCTTGATGTCATTGCTGCAAATAAACCACAGCAGGCAAACAGACTGTGACAATGATATCTCTGTTGAAGTGGATGAAATCACTCTCCTTTTTCGGAGTTATTGCTAAACTACATGGTTTATTGTTTTCGACACATGATGGATTTAACTCTGCTGCCCGGCTTCATCACAGCGTAAGGCTGCCAAAGTCGGATGGAATTCAAAAGGAAATTAGCCACAAAAGCAACAGATTTTGATGTTTATTCAAGGAAATAGTCCCTCTCAGTCTTAATGCAGCGAGCAGAGTGTATTGAAGTCCTCCAGGATGGAGAAGCTTTGGGGTCCAATGGCAGGATTAAGTGGGGTCACTGAGTGCAAATGGTCCCAAGTGATCGTCCGTCAACAACAACATCTCCTGATCTCCGATGCACGCTCCTCGCCTTGATTGCTTGATCGTAAAGACCACAAACTATCCAATTAGCTTTCATGAGGGCCTTTGTTGTGGACGCAAGTGGAATGGGAAGTAAATTAATTTTGAGAGGGATTGGTCTCGCTTGACGAGAAAAGGAAAGGGCTTCAGAGAACATCTGGCCAGTGATGGAGCAAGTTTTTGGAGTGCTTTAACATAAGAGTGTTTTCAGTTACGCTGCAAAAGCCTTCATACTTTTCTCAATGTTCCCATCTGGGCTTAATCTGTGGAGTGAGACCGATGGCTGCTTAGTGTGGAAGTGTGTGCAATGTTACACTCAATCCAAGGCCACAATTCACTGGTACTCGTGTTTGCATGAATTGCAGGGTATCTGCCTTTTCATGCAGCGCCGTTAGTGTGCCTGGCACAGCAGCAATGTTTCCTGTGTGTCCGACTCAGGTGAGCTGGGAAGCTGCTCTTCCAATGCTGGAAATCCAGAGCGCAGACATTCATCCCTGTAGAGCCGGGCCAAGAGGAAGTAGCTTCTCTCCAATGAAGGAAAAGTACTGCAGAACAAAACATGGCAGCTTCTATTGGAAGTTGAGTCCCAAAGATAGTTCAGTTTCAACAGTATATACAATACACCAATAGCTTTGCTAAGGTAAAATAAATAAAGGCCTTTTATTCCATGTTCAATTTGTATGTTTCTCTTCTGATTTATTGAAACTCCCAAAAGTCCGTCAGTTAATAGAAGTCACTGTAGAACTACAAAATCCCCAATCAGGGATTTTACAAATGTGGCAGAGCCTGAGAAGAATTAATAAAATGAGCTTATCTCTGGTATTGTATTTTTATTAAAGACTCTTTTTTTCTTACAAAATAAGTGGTGACAGATGCGCAAGAAGTAAAGGAGAGCTGGCAAAGTGCTTTTTTCTCCTGAACTTAATTGTTAGTAAAATGTATAGTTTTATATTCCGGGAATAATATATTCTTCATATTTAGTGTACGGACACGAGTGGTATTGATCTTCGCATCAAAATGAAATGGAGTATTTCTCAAAATGTAAAACAGTTTAGTTTTATTAACATCAGGAGTTGATTAACAAACCAGGCCATGTGAAAATTGGAAAGATGTGAAATGGAGAATATGGCTTTTGCCGTCCCCCCTCCAAAATCTTGTGAAATTTGTTTGCCTTTCAATCACTTGATGCCAAGTTCTAATAACGTGCTGTGACTGACTGCCCAAAGCAGCCTGTGCCAGTAAATGGCATAACTTGCTGGAGTCATGTTGCAGTGTTATGCCAGAGTGTATGCAAGAAGCCATGTTGTTCAGACTACAAATATCAAAAAGCACAAGGAGTTTTCTTGGTTTCACGTGGCTCTCAGGAAATGGAATATGTCTAATTGTTCCACAAAACTCAGATTTTATATCAGGCTGCCGTCACGCATTGATAAAGGGCTGCCAGCAGATGGCAACATTACAGCAGAGGGACTCTTTGTGTCCAGTGAAGGCCTCTGCAGGTCCCACGGCCATCACAGACAGTCAGTCAGCTCTATTGTGAGCTTGCAGGTGGCTGCCCTCCGTCCCCTCAATATTTCCTCTGGAGCCCCATGTGAATATATTTGTTCCTCCTCCTTCATGAGGTTTATTTGTCATTGGCGGACTTGAAAGCTGAGCCCTCTGGCATCCTGTTCCTCTGATGAAACATCTTGGGCTCAATCTGCAGTTAGCCCACGTTCCCTTCCGTCAGCGTGATGGAGCGTTGTTGTTTCATCCTGTTGTGTGTTCCTCCTGGACGCCAGCTCAAACCGAGGCCCTCCGCATCATCTGGCTTGCACATTTTTCACACACAGCCCATCTGAAAAGCAGCAGAACCTTGCAGTCGAGCTGATCTGCCTCGGCTTGAGCAGATCATGCGTCTAGCTCTGTCTGTTCTGCCCCGGCCTTGACCTCAGATCCGTCCCAGGGTGGGATTGCAGCGGGAGTGCCGGGGAGTGGTGCTAACGAGAGGGGAGAGGGAGCACTTGGGCCCCTCTTGTGACGCCTAATTAGAAGGGAGGGCAGTGTGTGTGTGTGTGTGTGTGTGTGTGTGTGTGTGTGTGTGTGTGTGTGTGTGTGTGTGTGTGTGTGTGTGTGTGTTGGGGCGGATCATCAGCAGAGAGGAAGAAACCAGATCAGACTCTGCAGAGGGAAGGAAATAGGAAAAAAAAAAAAAGAAGGAAGAGGGTATTGGAGGCAAAAAGGTCACGAATGGTAGAGAACGAGAGAAAGAAGACAATGGTTATAGCCCTGTAGTAATGAGTCAAGCTGGAGGAAAGAAAGTGCAGCTTTTTTGGGAAGTATTCAAGGGATTGATGTGTTAATGTGACAGACGGGTCAAAGCCAAAACCTTCATCAAATACAGCAGGTGAAAAAGAATAAATTTGAATAACATCTTTGTCAAATAAAACTTAAAATATAACAAAAACGTCAGACTTGGAGAAGCAAGGATGGAAGGTGAGTGGAATATTAATGGTGTGATATTGATGTGGATTTATGTTTGAGCAAGAAGAGACGGATACAGACTCAGACACAAGTATATCTGTAGAAATGGGGGGGGCAGTATTGATGGGGTGAGAGAGGAAGAGTTGCATGCAAGTGTGCACAGCAAGCAAAAGGCCAAGCAGGAGTTAACGAAGAACAAAGCCACTAGCATAAAGTTGGAAAGTAAAACATAAATATTCAACTGTAGCTTCTTGGAGAACGTGGAGATGTAGTACAGTTCCAGATCCACCGACTGGTTGACAGGCATGAAAAACAAATACAAGAGCGGTTATCTCTCTCGCTGACCTCAGTCCTTTGGAAAAATGGAAGAAGGAGGTTGCATATGAGTGTGAGAAAGGTTACGTGTAAGGATGGACGGCTAAATCCAGTGGAAACATGATTGACTGACTGAGGGTCCGCGGTGCTCGTTCCGCGGCTGGCTGCGCTGAATGTTTGTGAGGCTAATGACGCTCTCTGCTGTTCTCACATCTGCTTCCCCCCGTGGCCACATGTGCTTTGAGTAAACGCTGAGCCGCCACGACTAAACACTGGAGACCCCGTTACAAATGATGTGCAATTAGGATTACCAAGCGTACGCCCACAGAAGCAGATTGATGAACATGTAATCATGCATGCTCGCAAAGTAGGTGTATGGATCTCTGTGTGACTGTGCGTGCTTCAGTGTCCATGTAGACCATTTCTCATACTATTTATGGCTGACATGGATTAAGCAAAAGCCATTTGATATGTTCACATTCTGCTTTTGCCTCTCGAGAGTGCTGCTGAGATGACGTATTTTTGTAGGCCAACCCAGAACGCGCCAATTTTTTCATTGAATTTTAGGTCATTGCTCTCTGGCAAAACAAAATGTTATGGTATTTACCGGTTGTTCAGCAAGATAATCTTCACAAATGAACATCACTTCTATTCCATTTTTGAAGCGTAAGTCCAATCGGCAGTAGTAAAACGCTTAGGCTGTAAACAAATGACACCACGGTCGCATGACTTCACGTCACGACACTAAGTTCCTGTGTTTGGCTTGATGATGTCTAATGTTCGCTAATTTCTGGCTTTTAGGACTTGTTCCTGCAGCACTATAGTGTATTCATAACGGATTCTCAGAAGAAAGATGTTGTTTTAACACCAAAGACCGCATTGGATTATTACTGTGTTGGATGATATTGTTGGTGACAGGTATTCCCAAACTCAGCCAGGAATGAAAGTTTAAAGCAATAGTCCAACATCCTGGGAAATACGCTTGTTCATCTTCTTATTGAGGGTTAGATTAGAGGTTAACGACCAATCTGTCCGGTAAATTCACACTTCACCAGAGTTAGTTCATGTTCAGTTCACACCGACTAAAAGTTTACGTTCATAGTTCGCATTTTTTAATTTTTAACTAAGTTTACAATCCAAAAAATTTACTAATTTCTTCCATTAAAAGAAACTAAACTAATCAATGTCCTTGTGGCTGACTTTTTCAGACCCTGTGTGCACATACAAATCTGAGATATTTTTTCCGTTGGAATCTGTACTGATTTCTTTATAAAACTTCTTTAAATACTCATATAAACTTGTTTCAGTAGTAACGGTAGCAACACTAGCAATGGCAACATTGCTGCTCGCTGTATATTCTCGGGTGCCGTAAAACACAGCGCGTGACTCTTGCGTGAGTTAACGACGTTCACCTTCATTAGTTGCAAATGGATACGTTCAGTTCACCAGAAACATGAGCACATTCAATAAACGCGCTCTTTTAGTGCAACACTGCATACGGATACATCAAGCAAACCATTAGCTTAGCATAAAGACTGGAAACAGGTAAACAGCTCGCCTGGTGCCTTAAAGTTGCACTTGAGTAAATGTACTTAGTTACTTTCCACCAAAGGTGTGTTTGTGTGTGGTGCGCAACCATGTGACCATTCCCAGGGTGCTCACAGGGATTACCTAGGCCATGGTGAAACACACACACACACACACACACACACACACACACACACACACACACA
>CALSBV010010391.1:1497083-1513364 GCA_943590825.1 Bovichtus diacanthus
CACACACACACACACACACACACACACACACACACACACACACACACCGTGGTGAGAAGTGACACAGCACAGACTCTCTGGCCCCTGCATGTGAAGAGGCCTACGTCTCCCCTTTAAGTAAGACTCTGTGTGGTCTTGAAGCGTGTTTATGTAAAGTGTAAAGTCTATTTTAAGTGTGTTTATGTGTTATTTGTAAAAGTGTGAGGTGTGAAGACCTGGGAAATAACGGCTGCTTTATGTTGCTTGGAAATATACAGTGATGTCAGGAGATCTGCAGGCAGAAACATTACAGGAATGTGTGTGACTAAGATTTGTTATAAATGTGCGTTGTTGGGTTTTAGGTAGAGCTACAACAATAACTCAATCGACAGAAAAATGATCTGCAACAATTTTGATAATCGATTCATCGGTAAAGTTATTTTTCATGCAAAAATGTCTTAAAATGCTAAAAGCTTCTCATATGGAGATTTTTTGCTTTTGCGTTTTATATCATATTAAAGTGAATATCTTTTGGTTTTGGACTGACAAACCAAGACATTCAAAGACATCGCTTTGGAAATAATCGGCGGCTTAATCGATAATGAAAATAATCGTCAGTTGCAGCCTTAGTTTTAGTTTTTTGGCTATTTGTTTTAAGCTTTTTCAACCACACATGACATCTCTTGTTAAAGAGACTCGAGAGGCAGGTCTGAACTAAGAGTGAACTTGACTGTGAACTTTAAATGACCTTAATTCAAATGTTTGAAAAGCCTGTACAGTCTTGTTTTTTGTATGTTGTGCAATGATTGATGTTTGACCTCTGAAAATAATTACCCCAATGAGAAAAATGCACCCGCCGGTCGCTGTTGTCTCCGGCTCGTTGATGGCCTTTGTCTCACCGTGGCGTTGGCATTTGAAGTGCCACTGTGGAATTCTGTCCCAGTGTTCCTCTGTGCGGTGACATCATCCACACTGCCGTCTCGCTCTGATCTCACTGTGGGGGGGGGGGGACATGTACCACTCGCAGAAATGCAGTCTCAAATGCGCCCAGCTTGTTTGAATCTGTCGTGAATCTATGTAGTCCGAATCCTCTCAGCACTCTCCCTCCCTTCCTCGCCTCCTGTCTCCCTGATGACAGGTATGCAGCTTGAAAAGTATTTGGCAACCATGACCTGGAAAAGGGCACATTTGACATTGAGCATGTCACTCACCCTTCATTCTCCCTGCTCCTCCTCCATATCGGCAGGACATGCTGTAATGCTCTTTTTAAATAAGGCATTTTGTGTTATCAGTACAGTTTCTTCTCTCATCTCGGCATGATTTGCTTCATAGCTGGAATAGTTGGGATTGTGGTGACCAGGTGGCCTGTGAAGCCACCGAGATCATATGACAGATACTGGGTATGCAGCTTCGTATGAAAGATCCTAACCTGTGTGTTCAGATCATTTAAGCTCAACGTTGAGAGACAGATGGACTGACAGACGGAGAAGTAGCAGCGAGTCAGGTGCATGTCTTACACCATGGTGACTGTTCTTATTGCAGTTATTGACAAGGTCTCTCAACGCGCTCGGCATCCAGATCTGGGAGTAGTCGAGCATTGACATCTCTCACAATCTGATGCACTGAAGGGCTTGTTGAAAGATTATTGGAGAGATGTGTGTACAGAATATTTGAAGCCCTCGTCACAGGATAGAATATGGTTTTTCAAAGAATTACTTTCACCATTTTAAAGTTTAGATTGAGTATCTATATGACTGTTTCAATAACTGTTAGAGGTCAGACTCTAAAAACCTACAAACCACTCGAGAATCTTCACTGCGCCTACTAGTTAGATGTGTCTGGGGCTGGAGCAAGAAAGTACATGCAGGAAGATGGTCCTGTGTTCCGGACTAGTGCTTACATCTGTGAAAGAAACATTGCTTTGCTTTTATCATGGAGCAAAGGCTGAGTTGGTATTTGCTTTGACTGAATATTTTGAACACTTGTCACTTGGAGTTGTCAGATCGTCTGCCCAAATATCAAGGAAGCGACGTATCGACCTCGATTCATTCTCCCGCGAGCTTCTACAGTTTAGATACTTTGCCGCATCCCAGAATGCAAAGCAAACCTGGCTACAGGAGTCGTTTAGCACGAACTTGCGGAGTACCCCTGGTAGTTGGGTCGGATCAAGGTTGGATCACGTTCCCATCACAAACAAACCGCTCCAGTTTTCGTTTGAGACGGAGACCACCTCCTCTTAAGGATTGCGGTGCGGTTGCTTTCTAAGTAAAGAATATTCTAGGAATAATCCTTTTTTAGATCAACTTATTTTTGGCAACATAAAAAGTGTAAAGGAAGATCGGTGAATTCTTTTCTCCTGAACCCACAAAATAACATCTGATTTAATAAACCTGCTGACATTTTAAGTTCCTGCAGGGAAACATCTGTCTGTTCATCTGTCACACTCAATGTTTCATATAATATTTACTCCAGGTGCACGCTACAGCATTTTAACATCAAACTAACCAAATGGATATTGATCAAACCTTAGGAAATCATGTCATTAAAGTGTAGAACAAAGTGGCATAATGCCTGAGGTGAACGATGCCATGCAGACACTTAGTTTAATGTTGACTTGTGTTGTTAATGCAGGAGGAAGATGGAATGAGGGAGAGGCTGGATTTGGACTGACGCAGTGAGAAAACAGGGATGTTTTCACTGACAAACAATGGCAGGCTGTGTGTGTATTAGTACAAAGAGTGAGCAAGAGCCATTTGTATGTTTAAGTTGGTGAAAGATGCGTGTGTGTCAGTGCGAGACGAGTGTGTTAGCTGACGTTGATTGGCAGGAGGGCGCAGCAGGAATGTGCCTGGCTGCAGCTCTCTGCAGGACAGGTACAAACCGCTCTATCATCGCACGAGAGAGTAATCGTTACGGGCAAATCATTACATGATCAGAGGGAACCAAGTCTGTGCCAAATATGCACAGCCCCTCAAGATTTCTTTCTTGGTGATGGTCAGAGGGGCGGGGGTCAAAAACAGTAAGGGAATGACAGAGAGAAAGAGATCCTAATCAGAGAGAAAGAATGTATGATACTAACAGGATGAAGACTTTAAGACGGGATTAGTTTGACAGGAGGTGGGAGGGTGACGGTTCGGTCTCTGAGATCAGTGGACAGACTGTTCCGGTGCGTGGTAGCTTGGCAAGGATCTGGAAATGTGGGGAAATGGTTAGCCTGGACCAGAAATGTGCTTCCCTGTAACCACAAGGTTGTGTAACTTGCCTGTTCACAGCTGGGTTCCTAACGGAAGCGCACATGAAGGCATCGCCCGCTTTTTGTTCAGAGTTGGAGTTTTAACGTTAAATTCGCTGCAGAGAGTCTGTAAATACTTCCAAAACAAAGGGTAGACTATGTTTACATGCTCACTAATATTCCACTATCATTTGGAATATGACAATATTCTGAATTTGAGTCGTGTAAACAGCATATTTTGTGTGGGTCTAGGCCTTATTCTGATTGTTGCATTTTCTGATTTAAGACATGTGGGATGTGTCTATATTGGTTGAGTTTTACGAGCATTCCTTGGACATGCATGCAGCACATTCAGACTGCGTCTCAATCAGGGTTTTTACTGCAGTTTGCGACACACAGCCTCTTACTTGTTTATGGCCAGCTCTGTGGGTTGTTCACAAATCAACTAGAAAGACATGCCCAAAAGAGAAGCCCACATTTCTGATCGTAAGGAGAAACGCCTCCTTTTAAACATTATGAAGGACTTAGAAATGTGCACATATCTCAACGCAGGCCTTTTCAAGAAGGTGGGTGAAGGAATGAAAGAGGGAGGCTGTGTTCGCCACCGTTAAAAACTGGAATATTAGTGGAATATTCATGTTCATTAGCTATTTAACAGTTTAGTATAGGAATATCATCTTTATCGGGATAAGAAAAGGCGAGAATATGCTGTGCCTGCAAGTGTAGTCACTGTCTGGAAATATAAGTATTCAATCTTAATTAAATGTATTACAGCAAAATTGCACAATAAATGTGTAGTCCACATTCTTACTCAGCGATTAAACATTTATGCACTGAATGGGATGACTAATGTTCCGATCTTATCCGATCTGCAATCTTCACACCCACTTTGTTACAGCAGCAGTAAAGAAAGTCATACGCTGGTGAACTTAGTTTATGGCTCACATTTCCTGCACGTCTATTAACCTTGATAATGGTCAAACAGAAGCAATGTTTTGAACTGCATTTACTACCGTTCAGTCCCGTTAGACATGTAATGACTGATATTGGAAAACAATTGTTTTCTACAATAATCTTTCCCTTTTAGAAAAAGTATGGTATTGTTAAGCTGCTCTCATCCTTTACTGTGTATAAATGTAAATTGTATTTTCATTCAATTTTTTCTTTCTTTATTATTTTATTTTTAACTTATTTTTTACTTCACCATTGCTATCTCATTTAATTTTCTTTATTTACTTTTTTCTTTATTTTTACTTGGCAATGGTGACATTTAAAATCTATCTCTTTTTATTAAATTTGTATTTAAATATTGTTAATTTAATAAAAAAAATTTAAAACATTTGTTTATTTGATAGTCTTTCTTTCTTAATATTTATCATCACTATAACTATCTTTCTCTATATGTATAGAGGTATTTTCCTACATCTGGAAATGGGCATTGAGACTTAAAAACTCAACTGCTGATCCATGTATGCCTGGAAATGTCAAAAGACAACACTGAAGGAAAAAACAAAACAAATAATGTTTTAGGAAATGTCTTGCATATGAGGTTGACATTTTTCATACTGCAATGGACCTAGATGACTTTAATGTTTGAGTCTCTATATGTTTTACATGACCTGGCTCTGCAGACTGCAAAGAGAAGACAAATGGGCCCATGTATCCAGAAGAGGTGACATAAAAACTTCATAACACAAACTGGATAATGTAACTGGAATAAATCTGTAAAATATTGGCTAGGGATTTTTCCCACAGCACACAACATGTTAATGAGAAGCCAACTTCACGACAGTTGGTCGATCAATCACTTCTACATTTTGTCTGAACGCATTATAGTTCCACCTAAATGTAACTGGCATCGAGCCTTTTTGCATAACAGGTTTGGAATTTATTGCACTTGCCCAAAGCTAACAAAATGCCAGCCTCTCACCTCATATTGAATGATGCACACTCACCCAGCGTTAATATTACAATATGTGGTTGTAATTGCCGTGGCTTAATCTATGCTGACAACAAATATTTTTGCAAGGGAATATTTTCCTTAAAACCAGACTGAGCTTGCAGACCGCTAATTTCTACAACAGATGTGGAATTGGGCAATGCTAACAACATTTAGGTTTGCAAACCACTGTGATGCTGAAAGATGGCTACCAGGGTGCAGCTATACTTTGTAGTATTTTAGCAACTCAAAAAAGTAAAAGTGCAATGAACTTTATAGCTCAGATGTTCATGCTTTGAGCATGTACAGTTCAGGTATAAAGTTATTGGCATGTAGCACCAGCTGTTAAGTAACTGGATCTGTGCTGTGTGCAGGTGTGTCAGGCAGACACACTGCCTGGAGGTGCAGCGGAGGATGCAGGTTCATGTTCAACAATGTGTGCCAAAACTGTCTCGCTTTTTTTTCTTTTTTTCTTTTATCTGTGCGTCCATGTGTGTCTGTAATGCAACCTTAGGTGGTTCTTGCTTCAACATGCCACCATCTTTTGGGTCGTTCCAAAAGCAAATAGCAAGTGTGAACGTACATGTCTATCTTTTCATTTTATTGTCCATCTTTTTTATCTACTTGACATATTTATGTCTCCATTTGTTTGTGCTTATTAAAAAAATCCTAGCAAGCGTGGTGAAGGTATTGTTTCATTTCCTCCTGCTGGTCTTTGTACACTCATAGTTTGGGCTTAGCTCCACTGTGTGGCCTTGCATGCCCACTGGCTGACTCGCTTATCTCCTGCTGAGCCCTGCTCCTGGGTCTGGAGGTTCATCCACAGCCTCTCCCTTTTCCTGGCTCTAGCCTACATCAGCTCCCAGGCTTCCTGCTCCTCATAGGTCAACCTCGGAGGTGTAGGTGAGAAAGAGGGAGACAGTTGACCAAATGCATGTATGTGCATAGGCCATATGTGCACGCCCTGCTGGGACTCCACCTTTGAGGTGGCCTCTTCCTCTGCAGTGCGGTGCTGAGTGAAGTTGTGGATCAGGGCCACTGAGGGCAAGATGGTTTCCTCCAGCGGCCCAGTGAGAGAGAGAAAAAGACCGAGACATAGAAATATTGTACGAGTTAAGCACATTCTCGTGTCAAATTGAGTTTTTTAAGCGGGTGAAGAGCAGATCACTCATGCTTATTTTACTGGCTGGCTTTTAATCTTTTGAGCGTGTGTTTGAGCAATATGTTTCGTGCATTTCAACAAACTTTGCAACCTAATTTGCTCAACCAACGAGGGAATGACTTCAGCTCAGCTCGTCTGTTTGTTTGTCAGCATGATTACTGAAAAACTGCTGGCCCGATTTTTCATGAAACTTGGGCCAAGGAAGAACCCATTACATTTTGGAGCGTATTCGTTTACAGTGCAAGATACGGCATTTGTGCTGCATTCATGTGATGTCGAAGAAAAAAATAAGTAAAAAAGCTGAACACACAGAAGTGACCATCCGAGAAGCACGAGAACGCACAATTGGCATTGGCGGAGGTCTGCCCTCTGAGTGCCATTCTAGTTTATTATTGTGGTATCTGATTGTAGCCGTACCCCCTACACACATTAAGCTAGTTATTGACAAAGTTTCCAAATGTTGAGATACATTTGGAAGGACATCTCCCTGCTTTTATGTGATGATCCAGGGCAGAGGAGGGATTGCTTTTCTTTCCGCTGCACTAATCCGGGTTGTTGCAGAGGCTTGGCCCAGATTTAAGAGTGCAAATGAACCTACTAATCATATACACACATGCACAGAAGAGCAGAACTCCCATGTAGGAAGGACTTTTTGACTGCCAATCAATGTCTGACATGTAAAAGGCCACATGGATCAGACTGTTGCCTCCAGCTGTGCAAGTCAAGGATTTTTACTGGACGTTAAAGAAGCCAGCTTGTCTCCTGGACGCTCACCTATCTTGCATGCCCCAGTTATCTGATGACGCAAGTGAATCGGGGCAGATCCACCACTTGCGTCTCCATTAATATCAGGCACACCCAGCTGTTGTCATAATCCTGAAGTGTGCACAGCCTTTTGTTCTCGTTCTCTCCTACTTCATTAGAAATACTAGGTCAACTGCTACAATAATTTTTCTGTCCGTCTCATGATATTCAAGATCCCAGATTGTTTGTTATCCTTCTTTCTTCAGTACTCTTTTAAAGACGAACACAGCAACATTTACTCAGGTACCAAGGTTCAGGCGACACAAGTGCAATAAAAACAACTGAGACAATTAAACAGGTTTCCCAGAGTAATAATAGTTTAATAATTCAGAAACCAGAACCAGAAAGTGTTGCAGCTTTAGGTGCCAAACTCACTCCAGTTTATTAAAGTCTTTTATTTTTTCATAAGATGGAAAACATTTTATTACTCTTATATTCATTGAGCTCTCGATCCAAGAGAATGTGACCACTGAATATGAGTTTTAAATGAGTTTTCACACCATAAATGGTCTATTAACATTCCAGTTGTTGAATAAAGAGATCGAAAGTAAAACTCTCTGCAAAAGCATTTTTAAATATAGAAAAAGCTCATGCTTTGGAAAATGTGAATGTTGTGTTAACGTGGAGCCAAAAGATGCATCCAGTTAAAACCAAACACAGATGCTAAAGAGGACTTTTGTACAACAACAATTTTAGATTTGTTTTTGTATTTAATTTTATTTTTGGTCTTTAGTAGTTTGTGATGAGGAGGCTTAACAGTAGGCTGAAAGTAGCATTACGTCAACAGCTCTTGATCATTTTAGTAGTTATTAATAGTTATTGTTAGCTTACCTATTCATAAATGTCGGCTTACATGTTTGTGATTGCATGTCCCGGCTGTTTTGTTGCTGCTTTTTGAGTACAATAAAGATGCATTTAGTCAGTTTAGTTTGTCAGCAGTATTACAGAAACACTACTAGTCCGATTTTTATGAAACTTGGAGGAAGGTTGTAGCATAGGCCAAGGAAGAACACTTTATATTTTGGAGCGGATCTGACTCACGGGGCAGATACGTGCATTTTTTGTCACTTATGGAAACGGCCTTTCTATGATGTTCACACTGAAGGCAGATCAGGATGCAGTAGTTGCACAGTATGCAGTTATAGTGGCAGATCTGTAATAGTCAAAATAGGCAAGGCAATGAAACTCATTCCCCCTCCGCCATCACTACACTGTAGCTGGTCACTCGCAACACTCCCCACCGGCCCAGCACACGTCTTACTTCTCTGTCCTTTCCGTGACCCATAATTCCCTTCTTCCTGCCCACCTAACTCTTAAAGATTAACAGAGTGCTCACGACCTGTCCACCTGCTAGAGGCATCACATTTACGGGCACCAGGGTAATCTCAGGGGTCCAGTTGGTTTTCTAATCCTTGGAAACAGAAACGGAGAGCCCATCCAAGGGCAGGCTGTTCAGCTTCCAAGAGGATCTGTTATTGGGACTGCCATTGTTCAGCTTGGGAGGCCACCTGTATCAACATCAGAATGTACTGTGCAAAATGCAACTTATTGGATATCGTGTTTTCTTGGCATGACTGAGATCTTACGTTGTTTTGATTTTACCTTGATTATGGCTTGGACTTTTGTCCAAGTGAAAAGACAAAGAAACAAACGGGGGCTGGCTTGTGCACAGATTTGTGGCGATGAAGGTTTTTGTTGAGGTCGTGCCCTTGTTCCAAAGCGGGTGTTTGGTAGCGGCACCAGATCGCTATAAAGCCTCACTTGAAGCTTTCATTGGTTTCATCCCCCGTCTACTGACTTGAGATATACCCTCAGGATCTCTCCGTGTCACCTGGATATCTGTAGCCAATGTGAAACCCGCAGAATGTGAAACCATCTCTGTTACACACGCCATCAACAATGGAAGGCCTCCTTGGACCGCATTTTGAAGGTTTTGGTTGCAGAGGCAATTTTGGAGCTATCAGATTGAAACTCAAGATGCCCGAGCAAGTCAATTCTGTCAGGAATTTCTAAGAGGGGTGTGCGCCTTTTTGAAAGCCACTTTCTTAATGTAAAAAAAAAAAAAAAGATACCCTTACATGGCCAGATAATCTCTATCACAATGGAGTTGACGATGCCACTATTGGGTTTTAGCGTGTCAAATGTCTCCAGTATTTAAAGTACTACATCTTTCACTCTGAGGTTGTCTGTAACAAAGCTACTCGGGTATTTAGGTGGCCTGGATGTCTTTGATAAGCATGGTATTATATTTCCATAAGTAGATCGTTATGTTTGGGTGTAATACTATTCCATTCATTTCTAATGTTATCTGTTCTGTCATTGTGTAAGCGACCCTCCAAAACGCAATGGACCCTCTCATTTTCAGTTTTTAGGGTCTGTTAGCTACATCCCCCTCATGCACATTCATAATGTACTATATTAACTTGAAATGTTCCACTTCTGACTGCGTGTAAGTAACACAGGCTAAACTAAATGATTTATGTGATATACTCCTGTCTTAGCACTGTAAATGGAGCATGATCTATCTCTCCAAAACTGCATATTCCTGCTGGTTGGAGAGGGTGTAGACGCACCGCACACTCATGTCATGTCATACCGGTTCCTCCCGACAATGAACCTAGAGTCAGTTCCTCAGCTTGGGTCCATTTTAGTGCTGCTGAGAGACGGCTTCCAACCACTTGGATGCTCTTAGGTTTCATGCCACCAGGGGTTTGCGCTTCACGCTGAAAGAATAACATTTTACACAAACTAAAGCCACTGCCAGCTAGTTTTTAGGAGACAGATCCCTCATATCACCGGGGGAAACTTACCTGCCTCAGCCAGATAGCCTGTCAGGTTTGTCCTATTGAGAGTTGAGTCGCTCTTTGGGGAAGGCATCATTTCTGTAATGGCATCAGGGCCGTTTCTGTCTGCACTAGCAGTTCAAAAGAAAGTTTTTAATATTTTAATGCAAAGGATAGCAATATAGAGTGTCCTCATTATTAGTGTGTGTGTGTGTGGGGGGGGATCCATGCAATATTGCCACGCAAATATATCTGTCACGGATGTGGGGGTATGGACCCAAATGCAGCACACAGGAAACCAGGA
Organism: Bovichtus diacanthus; assembly: GCA_943590825.1. NCBI lineage: Eukaryota > Metazoa > Chordata > Actinopteri > Perciformes > Bovichtidae > Bovichtus > Bovichtus diacanthus. The sequence goes on from CALSBV010010391.1 coordinate 1,507,287, forward strand.
ACAGTGAACGATAGGTTTATTTACCAGAATTGACAGGTACAGAGACTCACAGAGAACAGGCAGATCCAGATACAGGTACTCTGGAGTCAGAGACGCGGAAGCCAAGCTCGAGGTCGGGGACAGAAGGCTGCCGAGTAATCCAGGGATTCGATGACGTGGGTAGGTCGGAGACAGGCAGTGTCTGTAGCAGGAAATCCGTCTGGGGGGGAATTGCTGGAGAGTCTGGCATGAAGACGAAACAATCTGGCAAAGAGTGCATGACTGGGTGAGGTTTAAATAAGTGTCTGATTGTCAATTGACTGCAGCCTGAGGCCAAGGTGAGGTGACGAGGTGGGAGAGGCTGGCAGGTGAGGTGAGGAGGAGCAGAACTGTGACAATATCAATACTATGCTCTATCAATACATTGATGCCAAGTATCCATCTTTTATTATATAAACCGTTGATATTGAAAATACAGGATACATTTTTTAACACTTAACCTGACACACGTTTGCGTTCAGTGAAGTTAAACAATGTCGACTGTCTTACAAACAGTTCAGCTTGTCAGGTGCATGAAACCTTTGACAGGTTTTCATGTGTTCGTCTGTCTGCCTGCTTGACAATCCCATTGAAGTGTGATGAACTGACTGAATACTTTTATTTTGTTAGATAAAACCGATTGTCGAATAAACTTTATAATTTTCAGTTGAATAAAGACAATATATCACAATACAGGCTATGTTGTCCCAATACTCAGCGTATTGCAAAATGTTTAAAAATGCAATAAGATCGTATTCTAGGGCCTCTGGCATTCCCACCGCAAGTAATTACACAGAAAGAATAAACGATATCCAGTATTCATTTCAGTCAGCTGCATGCTGTCTCATCAAACAGAGCTAATTGGTGCCCAATGGAAGAGCTTAGTAACAAGGTATGATATGATAGAAACCAATCTTTTCCACGCATCATTATAATGCCAGAACGGTACAAGAGCCAGGTCAGCGTGCCCCAGGGTTTGGATGGGAATAAATTAAAAAGTCTTCCCATAGCTAAAATGGTGTTTTGTCAGCAGAGTATTCTGTGAGCTTGTTTCTGCAAAGGGAAGGACGGGGAGAGGGAGGCGTCCAGTGATTCCTCAGCAGGCTCGTACTGTAGCTGTGCCCGGCAGTGCCAAACCCTGCTCCCTGCTGAGATGACCCTGGGCACACGCTCCAGCTGTGCAAACACAGCCGCATTGCTGAGCACACACTCACGTTCAGGCTGAGCCAAATCCAATTATTTGCCTTGCCTTGACTCTTTTCGTTTCATTTCAGTAGCGCATATTCACCCACCTTCCTCAGTGCATATGAGCTGCGCTGCCAGGCTGAACAAGGCTGACAAACGCAGCACTGTGGCTTCTCTTTCTTCTACATTTCTCTCTCTCGTGTGAACATTCTCCTGCTTGTCAGCTTAATTTCTCCGCCTTTTGCTCATTTTCCTTACCAAAACTCTGGCGTGACAGTGGGTATCCATTCTGTTTGAAGGAGACCCACCAAAGTCAACACGCAGGGGATGCGAGCCACTCGATCGTCAGCCAGTCGACACAGACAGCAGGCAAAAAAATGTTTGTGAGGAGAGTTCAGACCATATGAACATAAGCACCCAGACAGTCCTGTTACCTCCAGTGACCTGTGGTGCTTCAGGTCATCGCAGAATCCAAGAAACACGAGAAGTAAGACGATCAGACAAGTTTTAAAAGGACCTCGAGGTTAGTCAAACTTGTTTGGACGAGAAAAAATAAGTGAGCAGTAGAATCATCCAAACTGTCAGAAAACATCGATCAGAGTTTCGGATTGTCTTTCTGGTTCAACTTTAAACTACAATACTTGCCATAGTTGTGTGTCAGTTTGATGCTGGCCAGGTAGTGCACAGTGGGGTCATAAGAGCTTTTTGCTGAAAGTAGCTTCCTGCTGAGGCTTTAAATGACGCTCATAAGAGCTGCAAGAGTGTAAAAAGGTGAAGTTGCGAGTGGTGAAGCCAAAACACAATGTTAACCATAACCAAAAGAAACAATGGCCAAAACTAATGAAATTAAGAAGTGGTACTACAAACACAATTTTCCAGTAAGTTTCCAACTTACAACGTTGTGTAACTTCCCCTTAATCTTGAATATGTTTCCAGGTAATACAGCCGTCTGACACTGCACAGATTCCCCCTCTCAAGGACTCGCACACTGAACTTCCAAGCTTGGAAGCTGCAACCCTCCCTACTGATAATGATTAAATCCAACATTGTGTCCTGCTATGTGTCACTTTTTGTAGCTGATGCTCATTTGATATGTTTACCAGTGTCTGCAGACAAAAGGCTGCTCCCCGCCTGCTTCTAGGAGAAGAAAAGTACGGACTATCACGTTGCCATCAGCTCGACAAGCAGAGAGGCTGCAGACATGAGCTGACATTTTAATGGCTGCAACCTTGATTCTCAGTCGAACTCGGTCTTAAATGTTGAGTAGAGAATATTACCACAAGTATCTGATTTCAGCTACAAATACACACACTAGAAGGCAACACATTTTGCATGAACATACTTTTCCACCCATGAAAAAATCACTTAAATCAAGAATGCTGCAGTAATTCTCCCCACATATTTGGAAACTGTCACTCTGACTGCACCACTGTTGGAACAAGTGTTATCTTAACTTACAATAGCTTGTTTGGGAAAAAAGTTATTCAATAGCTTTGGTTGAGATCTGCACAGAAACACCTGACAACTTAATCTTTCCATTTCAGAGGAACTGCCGCGCCGTCGCAGTGTATATAAAGGGACCGTAGTAGACGGTAGGAGAAGCTACTTTTGGCTCTGCTGTTGCTTTGGAGCTAAATGACTTTCCTGAGATAACAGGGCGCTTGTGGGCCGGGCCCACAGGGAGCCCTGGTGCGAAAACAAACATGATATGCTGTCTCTCACTGTCGCTGGGCCTGTATGAGAATAACCTGCCAGTCTTGGAATACAATGAACAAACGGAAGTTCCTGAAATTTTCACACGTGTACAATCTGAGGAAAACGTAACAACAGTTAGAAGAATGTGCGAAACATCAGGAAATCCCTACAGGAATATTACTATTCTAGACACAGAGAGTAAACACTACATTATTTACATGACGGTCTCCCACATGTAGGACAGAAAGTTAGACAAACAGTAATGGACTCACACAGGGTGTCAGATAAATCTCCCACGGCGTGTTTAAGAGTTCAAATGGCGCCTCCGATCTGTCTCTTTAATACTGAGGGAATGTGGAGGACGAAATGTGCCAACTCACCCGCTCACCCACCCAGCACCCCCCTCCCTCCAAATGCCACTTTGGCTGCGTCCCAGATGTCAGGGATGTCATTCATCAAACCGCTCCCTCTCGCCGGCAATTACACAAGTATGACAGGGATGTTTGAATAATTTTTCTTGACGTGTTAATATTGTCGCAAGTCTCAGCAATCCTCCCACATTATTGGCATCAACTACCGAGGCTCAAGACACTCGTTTTCTGCGTGTCTATCATGCTGAGATGCGTTTTTTTAGGGTTATGTATTTAAGATATTCTTGATTGCAGATTGAACTTCGCTGAGCGGTCTTTTCTCTGCTGTTTTAGTTCTTAGAGGGCTGTTGCCTGTCAATCTTCTGGGACGATTGCATCCTCTGGAATCCCTGCACATTGACAAGACAATGGACGGACGACATTAAGCTGTCACATTATGTTGCCTGTGTCATCGTAGCCCGGTGGGGGAACGCATTGTTGCCTCTGATGTTTTGTGTGTGTCTGAGATATACTTCCCTGGGGTGATTGTCATATTTAGAGGAACCTAGACAAATCACTGTGTTTCCCCAGCTTGTCTGTCGGAGAGCTGATGATGTTGTGGTTTGTTTGGCTGCAGGAGAATGTCGAGTCAAGTGGGGAAGTCTGGGAGCGTCTGCCAGACGGATACTTGGGCCCGTTTTTAAAAGTAAATCATGTTATTGTCAGCATTTGTTCTACTGACAATCTGAACCTGACTGTTCACAACAACATGGCACTTTCCTGGCCAAATGCCTGTATATAAGCTTGATCCTTAAATGAAATAGCTTTGTGATGGATATCTAAGAATCTTATTACAAATTAGTTTTACAATATGTGTAAAATGACTCTTTGTAAAATTGGAAAATACAGATTGATGATCAATTTCATTTAGTTCTCTTTGCATACATACGAGACACTTTTAACTGCAGAGGCTTTTGTAATGTAAGTTGTACTGAAAGGTAACACAAAATGTCTTCATCACATGGATCCATATCTAAAATGAATAAAACTGAGTGAAGCAAACACTTGATGTAATAAGCTTAATTATAGGAGTAGGTTGGCTTTTAAAAACGTAATCACCAAACAAATTCTCGAGCCATAACTTGATGATTTGCGTTCTATGATTTACAAAAGATTATGGCTACAGCTCCTGAGTTTTGAAGGTTGTGGTCACTATCATGCACACACTGTAAAGAGAAAGCAATTGAGAGAAAGTAAAAGGCAGAAAACTCACTGGTAAACATCCAATATGCTTTCCACTTTGTGCCCAGTGTGCAGCTGGGTTTAGCAATGCGAAACACAATTGAATAATCTGAGTGTGGATTATGTAGCAGAGGGCTGGATAGTTAAAGATGCCACGCTACAGGCAGGGCAGCATTTCATTATTTGCCTCGCTGCCAACCAGATGAGATCAGATCGCGAGAATGAAATCAAAATATGGAAATTTAAGATTGTTCGTCGGTCAGACAACTCCACAAATGAGGGGTTTAATTTGGGAGGAGGAATGCACCAGTGATTCTGGGTAACCGCAGGCGGCGCTCCGGAGACGTCCAGGGCTTTCACGGCACATGTTGATGTCAGCGAAAAAAGTTTAGGACACTCGCGGAACACATTTGTTGGCCCTCAATGGGGTATGAGAATGTAGTCTTCACCGATTTTGTAATTTGTTCTCTCATGTACTGTAGAGTTCTTTCAGTACCTTGCTGAACACCACCAAGGTCTAATCTGTTTGGCCTTCCGTGTTGTGTGGTCGTGATTCAGGCCAACAGCTTGCCAGGTTTGTTCTTTGTCCATTTCAAAGAAAACAGCGATTACTGGATTGGTCGTCTTGGAGGTCTGGCATGGACGGCTTTGCATGCTTTTCATGGTGGGATCCATGTCTGGGATATTGCCACATTCACTTTTGCAGAGGCTTACAATGGGATGTTATGTTGAATAAATGGGTAAAATAGGAAAAAAATGACCAGATCTGAGAGTTTTGGCCCCTGAAAAACGAGACAATTTATTTAACAGACACATTTTTATGACTTATTGTCAATGAACTCTAAATTTCTGAATAACTTTTTTTTATATATTTTTGATATTTTATAAACGGTACATATACAAATGCAATTTGCCAAATGTGTTTCAGGAGAGCCTTAAAAAGATACAAAAAAGTGAACATTTCTGTTTATTTTTGAAGACTGACAGTAATATGGTCAATTTGAGCTCCCAGGTCAGTATGAACTTGAAATGAGCAGGTCGAACGATCTCAAACTCTCCCACTCATTCAAGATGATGTTTGTTCTTTGACTAAAAGGGCAGTTTGGTTCACAAGAATATACTGATATTTATTAACTAAAGCGTTATATTGAATGTCATATTAAAGTATAACATGACTGCAGTCAAAGTAATAAATTGTGCCATGAAATAGTTTTTTGATTTAGTAGAAAATGGTTAAAAATATTTAATTTCACCTCTCTAATGAGGGAAATTACTAAAACCTGAATGGAAAGTTTAAGTAGAATTCCCAGGGCGCCCCTACAAAAACCCATATAAACTGTTATCATCAATCATCCAGTGACAGTCACCTTTGTGTGTGAAATTACCCTGGTGTTTTGAATCAGTCGTGCAGCAGCACACATGTACTGAACAGTGAACCCGTTGGCCCGTTACGCGTGGAACATTGTGTTGTAATTGTGCCACCCAGCTGTCAATTTTAATCCTTCTACGAATTGATATGATGAAGGAGGACAGGTGTGTGTGTGTGTGTGTGTGTGTGTGTGTGTGTGTGTGTGTGTGTGTGTGTGTG
>CALSBV010010391.1:1513374-1535573 GCA_943590825.1 Bovichtus diacanthus
GCTGTAACGCAGCTGCTGCAGGCTCCACTCTGTCCATGTCTGGTGGTTGGACTGCTGCCAGTGTTGTGTTAATGTGATAGTATGCAGCGTTCACTCTCACTATGCAGCAGGGACGGTTCTCAGTGATGCTTTCACTTAGTTACAGTGTGAGTATGTTCTGGATATTAGACTGAATACAAGTCTTTCACACTTGCTTATACACTTCTTTAAAGTTTAGAGTGATAGCTTGCTAACATTTGCCAATTAGCATTAAAGGAACACTTTGAATTTCTCGTGGTTCTAGTAGAAAACTGAGGAAAGTTCATTAGGATTCATCCTCCGGACAACATGGACATCTGTACCAATTTTAAATCCCTCCAGTAGTTGTCAAGACATTTTACTAAAAAGCAACAACATGATGGCGCTATAGGAAAAGTCAAGGGGTCACCAAAGTTATTATATTCATCCCGAGGAGGACATGAATCGTTGAGACATTCCACTCAAAACCCCAAATATCAGTAAGATTCTTCCTCTGGCAACCATGAATGTCTGTACAAAAGGTTGTCCCAATCCGTCGAGTAGATATTGATGTATTTGACTGGATAAGTGGACATTCGAACTTGCTGGTGGTCCCAGATGAAAATTCCCAGTATAGCCAAATTCATTGGGATTCGTCCTGAGGGGACATGAATGTCTGCTACAAAATGTCATGGCAATCCAGCTGATTGATGTTGAGATATTTCACTGTGGAGCCATGGCGCTAGCAGCGCTGAAATGTTACTCAAAGGGGCTTTTGAAGGAAGAATTCTTTCTTCATATTTCATGTGCACAATAGCTTTGACAGGTAAGGCTTTCCCTGAATAAATGGATGAGACCCAAACGTTCTTGATATCAATTGAATTTATTACATAAGATGTAACTTTAAATGTGTTTTGATTTTTAACTTTTTGCACCAGTGTAGGGAATTGGCCACAGACTTATATAAAAAAAAATAAGTTAATATGATCCTGGTGTATTTATTTTGCTGAAATTTCCACAGATAAATTGCTGCATTTCTCTTCATCTCTAAAACTTGTATACCTGCCCAGATGGTTTCTTGAGACCACCTATCCCTGCCCCCTCATCGTAATTGATAACATTTGGAAGCTCCTCTTTGTGGGAAAGTAAATGATGGATTTGGCCAATCTGCTTTTTAGCCTAAGGTCAGAAGAGGAGAAGATGGATGGCTTCGGGAAAACTGACTCTGTCTCACCCTGTGAAAACGTGATTTGGTTATGATTGTCCACCCTCGCTTGAATTTCACGCTATTGCATAACCTTCCGCCCGCGTCACAAGCTGGAATCAGCTATAACAAAGGGCCGAGGCCATCCATCATGAGCAGTCAGAGAAACAAGTGGCTTTTTTGTCTTTTTAGGTGGGTGTGATGGAAGATGCAAACTTGGTGGATGTCTTAAAGCAAGGCTGAGTCCAGCTGAGGCCTCTCAGCTGCTGCTTTTTCTTTCCCTCTTTGGACTGAGATCATTGGCCCAATGATGCCGGACAACAGGGAAATAACACAAAATCCATGTTTTTCCACTTCTTTCGTGTAATCTGGACGAGCTACTGTATGTTCTCCATCTACATCAATGTGTTGACTTAAAAATGTTTTTGTCTCTCTACTTTTGAAGCAAAGAACATTATGAACATGTGTCATCTCGGCCACAGCACTTCACTAAACTAAAGGGCTTTTAGTTCAACATTCCTGCAAAGGCATTCCTTCTGTGCATGGTGCAGAAACGTGCTGCAGGAAGAACTGTTTCAGGAAGTGACATGTGATGAGTCCAGAGCTGCCCTCGGTAGCATTGCCATGGGAACCTATTTGGCCCTGTGAGTGTTTTCTTGTTGAATGTACTGTATAAGCCCAAGGCTCAGGAGTGTCCGTCCGTCCGTCCTTATACTTTTCTTTTTGTACTTTGCTGTACATTTAAGAGTGCCTGCTTTAACCTTGTGTTCACAAAAGTAACACATCTTGTAGTTAATTCTCAGTCCAACAGCTGCAAGTCATCCAGTCTTATTTTAAAGCTGCATGAATCCATTATGGCTACGTACTGTAGCGGCAGAACTCCACAAAAAGCTGATTTAATGAGACACTAGCTATTTGAATTTGCAATTCACTGGTTAATTAGTTTTCTAGCAACCACTGAAAGTCGGAACGGCATTTTCTGCTTGTGTGTTTTCTTTCACCAGCTCAATAACCAAACAGGATCTTTGTAGTTTGCTTGTTGTTTTCTGTAGCACATGAACACGTTCCCTGTGGTGCTTCTACTGTACTGAATGATCCCATTCACTTCCCAATCAAACATGTCAGTGATATAACTACCAGCACAGTGGATGTGGTATACAGTATGTATGAATATTAAGAAAAGAAAACACTTGATTTTGCGGTCTTACAGTATTTTCCTATACTGGCATTGTCACAGTGCACCATGCTGTTCCTTAAGCTGTCAAAAGTCTTTTGAGGGCCTCATTAAAAACCTCCACATTAAATATAATAGCAGTCGTTACCTGAGCGGGGGAACCGCACCGTGTCTGCTACAGACATTAAAGTTAGCGGTGGAGCTATTTTTACATTGAGATGTCTCCCTGCTGGCTAATGGGATACAAAAGGCTTCAGCACTGGATTTCATAGCTCCATCTGTTTGTATTGTAAGCCAATAGAAGTCAGCACTGGGGTGTCCCACCACATAATTAGCTCTCGACTGAAGTAGAAACTCCACGATGAGCCCCTGTGGCCCCACACATGGTCAGCAGGTGGACTAACCTGTCTGCTTAGCAGGAAATATGCTACGTGCTAATGTTGCGCACTTGGAGAGGTCAAGCGCTCAAGTTGCAGTCAGCTTGTGGTCAGCTCGGCAGAGAAGAATCCAAATTTATTGTAAGGGCACAGCCGGTGTGAGCATTACAGAATTTGGTCTCTGTTTGGCTGATATTCTGCGGTCAAAGAGGGATTCTCACAAAAGCCAGCGGATAGTTGAAGAAAAATGGGTGATGACAAGTATGGTATTAAATGATCGATGATGACCTCTTCAGATGAGTTATCCTGTTGCTTTATACAGAAAAACCACAGGACACGGTTGGTGGACTCGGACCCTAAAAATCACTCGCACATTATAACGGAGACGCTGCTTCTGTAACCGTCTCGTTTGTTCCTTCTTATGAACTGAAGAGACATACTTATCACACAGACATGAGTGAATACTAACTATTCCTTTTGATGTTTAAAGATTTGTGCTTTATGCTTATGCTTTCATCATTACAAATTCACCTCATTTTGGTCGCTAATTGAAGATACACATGTCGCTCCACACAGATCTGATGTAACCTTTCTCGCGTCAATACATGAAACTAACACAAATGTCTGATTTACATCCAGTTTTCTACTTTGTTTTTCACAGTTTGAGCTTTCACTGGTGCTCTTTTATTACATCATCTTGTTGCTCCCTCTACTTCTGCAATGGTGTAATGGTTTTCCACCTACTGCTTTTCAGCAGTAAACCAACTCCTAATCACATAACGATAGTGGATGGAAACAAGCATTCCTTCGCATTTTCTTTTGCCGATTTTCTCAAAATTCAGGTAACATTTGTGATACATTTGGATGGAAACCTGGCTAATGAAAAAGATCACATTAATAATCACACCATGAATACATAAAATGATATTTATTGAATATGGACAGCAACAATAGAGCAACAACAATTTTACATATTTACAAAGCCTAAATAGTTAATGTTGTGAATGTAAGATTTCACATTTTCATTGATGTCATATGACCAACAGTCACACTGGCAGCAGCGTTAATGACGCACAGTAACTGAAGTCTGGGAGGGGCCGCTCTCTTGTGGAGTGTTTCCTGTCAGATCACGGACAGAACATCTGTAACAAGCAAACAAACCGTTAGTACTAATGCATCCAATTATAAGCTCTGCTTTTGGTCTGTTTGTTTTATCTGTCGGCAGCATTACAGAAAACTACCGTCTCGATTTCCGTGAAACTTGGTTGAGTATGTGATTCTGTGAGTGTTGCTTGATGTTACAGTTTGCAGGCTGAACTCCAGCAACGAGTTATGAAACTCAGTGCGTAAGGATTTGCAACGTACGTCACTCACCCTTGCTTACGTCTGAGGCCTGACATGTTTGCGTCTTGAAGAGCCTTTTAGAAAGCCGACACTGATAATGGTGGTCATGTGACATTTTTATTGCTCTGCTTTGAGAAAGAATTGTGCTTGCGACACACCACGCAGCAACAACTCCTCCTTTGCTTCTCAGTAACTTTTCAGTCTGCAACATAAGAATTTCTTTTCCCTTTTTTTTCCTTTCTTTTTTGTGTGTTTTATTTTTTGCAGTGCAGAATGTTGCATAAAGACCTGAGTATTAATAGGTACATACTGTATGCTACACATGTAACTAAACATTAAAGTGCCAGTAGGGTGCAATTTTAAAAAGTAATGTAAGTAGGCAGAAAAAAAAACATTTTCATCTGAGTTATTTATTATATACTGTAAAACAGTGCACTATTCTTATTGTGAAGCATTTTCTGTTACAATAATGAAAACATCTTACCTCTTTCTCCTCATTTGCTAACTTTAAGTCAAATGTGTTCTCCAATTGCTGCAAGTAGTCTTCAAGTTCCTGACAGGTGTCAAGAGCGTCTACATGCCATTGAGGTTTTCTGTCCATTATCATCCTCCTGATGCACAGCATGCTCCTCACATAGGCCATATCCGGAGGATACCAGTCTTTGGAGCTCCTCTTCCTCCAACTTTGATATTTTTGTGCCTCTTCACCATGTCTGTGGACAGACGGGAGGCTGCAATGTTCAGGTGAAATGGTCGATCCCACTGCCATGGCTCTTAACAAGCAGAAGCAAACTCCTCACATGCGAATGTGTTCTTCCTTGTGTTGGTTGTTTGAGCTGTGCTGCACAGCCTGTCGTACACGGAGTGTCTGGACTGGAGTGAGTGTCTGGACTGGAGTGAGGAAACAGTGTTGCTTCAAGTCGAATGCTCAGCGGTCAAAGTCTTGTGTTTACAGAGCCGACAGATGCCATCAGCACTCTTCGCCCAATAGAAATGTTTATCACATTATCTCTCTGACGTCCGTATGATGCTCTTCTTTTGTCAGTGGCAGCCATATATGGCTGTGATGCACCAAACACCAACCTAGGGTCATGCAATAAGTTGACAATAATGTTGGGAAAATTATGTTTTGTCTTCCCCTTCCTCAGCAGCAGTTGTAACTAAATGACCTTTTTTGGAATCATTATGCAGGTTGCAGAGTCAGAGTGAATAGCAGCAGTTTGAACCAATAATGAAGGGAAAACAAAAAGAACGATCTTCATGTTTAATGCACCTCACTGTTGTGCATTATGTAGCCTGCTGTTTGACTTGACATCACCTTGATAATGTGAGTCTGCATGAAAGGTCTGACATCAGGTTCTCTTTGTCTACATGTATTTTCTCCAGTTTCCTCACACAGTCTAAGGACATGCAGAAGTGGCAGCTCTAAACTACCCAAAGGTGTGAAAGTTAGTGTGAATGATTGATTTCTTTACCCAACGTAAGCTGAGATGGTCTCCAGCTCGACATGACTGCACAGGATACGTGGTGTAGATGATGTCGAACGTTTTAGATTTGCATTAACATTTCAACAACACATCAAGCTGTAAACACAACATATTATCACCTTTATGCAGAAGTTATGCTCCCTTCAGCCTGTGCCGTGGTGGCGTTAGCGGGCGTGTGACAGGTGCGCCATGCCCAACAGCTTTTCTGGCGGGAACCCTGAGTCTCATATGTAACCATAAATAGAAATCCCAGTCCATAATCCATGAAAATGTTTTGACAGTGCTCCCCCCCATCTTTTTCTTCCATTCGCTTTACACTTCTAACTGCATTTTGTTCTGCACCAGTATCCTGTTTCAAAAGGAAATGCATCAAATCAAACCAGTAGCGTGCCATTTCATGACTACTTTAAAAGGCAGTGTCAAAGAAGTTCCCATGCATCATTAGGAAGGTGCCACGCAGCGTTATGAGACATTAAGACACAGGAGTAACAGAGCGTGAACGCAAAGGGAAGTGATGACAGCGGCAGGAGAAAATTTCATCTATCAAAGGTAGACCCCCCCCCCATCCCCCCCCGTCTGTCCGTCCATGCTGGTCGAGATGAGAAGTGGTTGGAGTTGAAGAGGGCAGCATCGAGACAAGTTGAGCTCCTTGCCACTCTTCTCCTCATGCTCGCAGGACAGACTGCACTTGGAAGACGGATATCAGTTAATCAAGTTGAGAGAAATCTGGCAGAGAAATGGGGGAGAAGGTACATCTTCAAAGGCAGTCTGAGGAAGAACATTAAGATAACAAAATAATCCGTCAGGAATCAGAGAATGTGATGAAAGTGGTGTTTCACTTTTATTTAGTTTCCCAGAGATGTAAGTCATGAGCTGTTGCATCGCAGGTATCCCGTGTGAACGCCTGAAGTGTAAATTGTAACCATCAGTGTTTTCTTCCTTTTTTTTTTTTACGCGGAAGAGTGTCTTGTTGCCTGAGGAGAGCCAAGACTCTGTCATGGCCTTTATGACTCCTGCCTTTATCAGTCCTGAAATCCTGAAGGGGCCTTGGGCTCTGGTCTGTAATGAGCCAATATTAAACTAAGTGCCCAATAATCCCATGGTTCCTTCATGGTGAGAGGAAAAATCCTCCAACGGATCGATGTGTGGGGGCCAGGGACTGATGTGGCAAAAGTCCTGGGATGAGAAAAAGGGCACCCTTTTACCAAGTTTATGAAAGAGGAGGGGAGTAGAAGGCCACAATGTTTCCTCCTTCAAAATGTGTTAAGTGAAAGCTCACATAAATCCCCTTGAAAGTGGATTAGCAAAAATATCTTTTCCTCTTAGGTTTCATTCAGACAGGAGCCAGTCTTGAAAAAGTGGTGTCCTTATCTAAACATTGGACGGAGTCTTATTAATCAAAGGCAGCAGTGCGCGAAACACAAGTCTCGGTTTTGGCCTTGTGGAGCATAGTAAAAGTAACTCTTTTCACAGTTTCCACCCAAACAGTGGAAGCTGGCACCACGTTATAGGAAAGCTCAATTATAATATCAGGTTGGTGTTATTACTGTTGATTATGTGCTTTTGAAGACCCGACTTGCCCTGAGTTCACTTCCTCTCCTCTTCCCTGGTTCAGACTTGCGCTTTGAAATCGAACTCTTCTTGGAGGTTAATGAATCACCGGCCTGGTTCCCTGTTTTACTTTCACCCTTGGCCTTTGTCACATTGATGCGTACATACACACACATACACACTCGCACACACTCGCACACTCTGGATTTGAGCCTCGCATGTGTAGTTTTGAAGATTGGGATGAGAGTTGGTTCTTTCAATCACGAGCCCCCTGCAAACCAGCAGCGTGTTTTCTTAACCCCTGTCATGTTCATTTCAAATAAACTCAAACATTGTGCATGCTTGTAGAGAATCTAACACATACACTTGTGTATTAGAGTGGACTCTCACCGGACTTCCAATGATAGCCATGTCTCCGAAAACAATACATCAGGCAACTTAAAGTAAACATAAAGCCATATAGATTATAGATTCGTTTTTTTTTTTTTTTAAATCTACAAGTATTTGATTTGTTTCCCCTACTATCTGCTCCTGGCTACTAAAGCATGGTTAATGCTTTTATCATTATGTTTAACTTGTTTAAACCTTCATTTATTCATTTATTTATTTATTTACTTATCAATTTAATTTTTTTATTTTCCCACTGCGTGGCAGCACACCGACCTCTAAACACAACATTGACATATCACATTTTTTAAAAATGTTTTGGCAAATGATTTAGCAAACAGTTTACTATTTCCACATTCAGCAAACCTGTAGCAACATTAGCATTCATTTGGAGTTGTGCGTCTGGCTACATGGTAAATGTAAGTCCAATATTCACTCTCCTTTTACCACCAACAACTCTATACCAGCTAAATGCAAAGTAGTGGACCGGCCTAAAGCCGCGCTGCTAGTGTTGCTAATGAGAGCAGCTTTAAAGTCAGGGAACAATCACGGTCTTTGTTAAATACTGAAACAGTTGAACGGTGACTTTTTCGTCACTCTTCCTGTATTGGGGAAAATGTGTCAGTGAATATTATCCAGGCAGCAAATATATAGTAAAGATAAATAAATAAATGTATTTCATAGGAGATTGGCTTTGCAAATCATGGATTTTGTCAGTGTCATAAACCCTCTTTCTTGACATGATAGCATAACCCAGCACTTGGACCCTCTCTGGAAAGCCAGATCCTGCCAGATCCTAATGGTTCAGTCCAGTGGGGGTGTGCAGGATGCTTGACATTGGCACTGGACAGCCGGCTTGTTTGCTTAGTGAAGCGAGTTTGATAGATTTTAAGGCTCCAGCGAGTGAGAGTTTAGCTGTCGTGCAACATCAGCCTGTAGCTCCGTCTGATTCCAGCATATCACACGTCTTTTAAAGAAGATGGATGCAAACTTCAAAATGACAAGGAAATGGTTGTCAGATTTGTCTGGTGTTAAGACACTAAAAGTGTGAGAAAATAATTTCTGTAGACGGGGGAAGGGGGTCTCCTGAGAAAGACACAATCGGCATGTTCATCTCGGCCGGGCCTCCATTTAGCCTTGAGCAAGGACATCTGGTCACTTAAGTGCTTTTCAGTACACACACACACACACACACACACACACACACACACACACACACACACACACACACACACACACACACAGCATCGATGGCAGAGAGGACGCGCGTCAGTGTAGGCAGACATCTCCTGGTATATTCAGGCACCCAATAGTAGGCTGTATTTTCATAAAGGTTTTTCATATCAGTTATTTGGTTTCCCACGCTAAATGCATTAAAGAGTCTGGGGTATATAGTTTAGTAGTATTTAAACTGTTGAGTCAATCTGAGGAAGCAGCTGTATTACATTTCCAGCAATGTATTTTTACACTTTCTCACAGGTATAAGGTTTTCACACACAGCCTCTTTGCAGGTGACTAATGATAAAAGGTCCAATATAAAGTTTATTTAACTGACAGTAAGTGCATTGACCATGTGGGTGCAATAACAAAGAAATGCAAGTACAACAAAAATGCTGTTCTACTTCAAGTGATATGTATATATAGAAACAAAAGATAAATAATTGTATTCATTATTAATACTTTTTTATGTAATGGGCCAACAGATGGGTTTCAGTCTGCGACAGAGGATAAATAATAAATGTGATCTTCTGTTCACTGATGAACCAAAATACTGTATAACGTTGTGGCCAACAGCTGCCACATGTGCAGATCCATACCCGGCAGAAATGTGCTCGTACATCATGATCTTGGTCATCCTAGGAGGCGTTTGCCCACATTTTACTGCAGTGACTTATGTGTTTTTACAGATGCCTCCGCAGTGTAAGTGACTGCCGCTCAGCAGTGCTGAGTGTAGGGCTTTAGACCAGATTTGATTTGTCTTATTTAAGAGTCCACTCTGTGGCTCTTTCCCACACAAAGCTGGTGTAAGTTTTGCTGCTGTTGCTTAGCAGCACTTTATTTGTTTTTTTCACCTACAATGCGGAGAACCTCAAGCACCCCAAACCCACATCCCCTGCTCTTCCTCGCTCTTCCTCGCTCTGCCTTGGCACTGGCCCGAGAGGCAGGCAGTTGACCCGGGTCATTACAGGGTGTTTATGACCCACAGAGAGCAGCTGAGGGCCCCTGCTCTGTGAATTTGTGCATCCTCAAGAATGCGGGCCCTGCTGTGCTGCTCATGGGCCCTGTCCAAGATGCCCCTCACACCCCACCCGTCTCTCGACGAGGTGGGCTACTACGTCTTCTGATATCAGATATCTTCTGCTGTGAATTCCTCCAGAGCCGTCACAATTTTCCTCATCAAGAGTAGGACGTGCGGTTGAAAGCACAAACCAAAAAGAAAAAAAACACACAATGCTCAGTAAATGATTGCAAACAGAAACACAAGTTTTAACTACAACTTATCTACATTTCCCACCATCACCATTGTTCCAGAGTGGTGTAATAGCATGGTCCGGTGGAAACACTATGTTATGAATAACGAGGAGCGTGTCAGAATCACCATTCTCTGTTTTAGTGGATCGCAGACCTCCACCAAAGCTATGCAGTATCTCGCAATTTTGTGAACATAAAATACCTGTTCCAAAGGCAGGGTGTCGTCATAGCCTCCTCTGGCTGCATCACTTCCTCCATCTTTCTCCGGCTCTCGTCTCTGTTTGTAGTCGAAAGGTGTTGTATTGACCTACAGGACACCTCTGATGAGATCTTTGTGTTTCAGGTTGCTGTACGGGCCAACGATGGGGACGCAGTGTTCATCAGGGAATTCACTCTGATTCGACGGGACCACCTTGCAGAAGAGCCTCTCCATGATAGCAGCCAAAAACCAGAAGACCCTGTAAGTGCCTGATCAGAAACACCGCACCAGCGGGCTTGTTCATGTCAGACATTTCACTTTTTTTCCTTTTTAAACTTTAAGTGTCAATTTCAGTCCTGGTTGATTTGGCTACACCTTACTTACTGGTGGAAACAGTTACTGCGGTTTAATACTGGAGGTCCCAGAACACTGGGGCAGCAAAAATAACTATTGTTTTTAATAAAGAAGTCAATAAAATAAAAGTCAACTTGTGTTTCGTCAGTTAAACACTTTTCCTATAAAGCTGTAGCAGTAAGTAATGTTAGCTTTAGCAGCAACTTAATACAGCATTTCAGTTCCTAATACTGCAAATATATAAGCACTGCTCATTTGACGACAGATGGTGTCTTTAAAGACTTTAATTTAAATGGACATTTTACAGATTATTATTTTAAACAAGAAATAAAGTGAGATGTCAGATAAAACTAAAATGTATTGCCGTGTGTTTTTGTAACCTGCCACACCAGAGGAGTGAAGAATCCGCCATGTTCCACCTCAGTAAGGAATACAAGTGAATGATGATGGTGGGACATTGGGAGTGGAGGGCGGGCTGACCTAGCTTGATGTGAAACAGGGCAGCACATGCAAACACACACGCGCTTAACACGTTGAAGGGTGGGGTGGCTTTTTCTGCATCACATTACTCCCTCTCTGTCATCACTTTTTGATGAGACATGAGTCCTGTAGCCGTTTTCTTAAGCCGATCTCTCACCCAGATGTTTTATCTAATTTGCTGGGAGCGAGGGCTGAGCTGCCGTTGTCACTATCTCATCATTCCTTTGTGATGGGATTGGTCCTGGCGCAATTTTTAGAAGAATGTTAAAATTGATCAAAGGTTTTCGAACAGTATTGCGTTAACAGGAATGCTATCTTGAGGTGATTTTTATTTTTTGTTCTATTTGCTGTAAGGACATTATGTTGATCTGACTCTCATTTTCTGGTTTACGTGACCTCCTCCGTCAGGTGAACGGGGAAAAGTCCTTCCTACTCAACTTTCACAAGCCTCTGACTTAAATTCTTGAATCCTGATCAAATGTAGTGACATTTCTTTTGAAACAAATGTTTAAACTGGCCATCTCCCCTTAAAGCAGCATCATGAGGACTTACTTTAACATTCACATGTGCAGGATTACAGATCAGTCGAGGGCAGAGGTCATATTCAAGTTAACTTTACCGTACCTAGCATCCTAAAGTGCCACCTTTTTGACAGTATTTTTTTCCCTCTTTGCTTTTTAAATGCTCTTTTATAACCCAAAGGCAGACTTAATGGAAAAAACATTAGAAAACGATCAGAAGTCAAGAATGTACATGCTTACAGTACTGTAGTTAGGAACCACAAACAGCCATATTCACAGCATTTGGATTTCATATTGCAACCAAGCAGCAGTGTGATTTATGATGCACTGACCTCAAGCAAATTTTTGAATTTGCATCAGAGAGTGGTTTTCAAACCCAACATCACACAGACGACATTTATATACAACATTTATATATCCTCTCCCACACACTGTATTCATGCCATCCAGGCCTCAGTTGCTCTTTATGACTTTCTTTATAGGCAATTTGCCTGTTTTATTTTTGCCATCAGGTGCAAATAGTGGAAACCTCTTATTCTGCTTTACTGTAGATTAAAGGAAGAATTCAACATTTTGTGAGATTCACTTATTTCGTATTTACTTTCGTATTACTTAGTATTATTTTGTCATTATTTTACATTTTTCATCATCATCATCACCATTATTATCATAATTGTTATTTTGTATTATTATTTGTATTATTATTATCCATCATCATCAGTCATCATTATTATCATTATCCTCATTCCTTATTATTGTCATCATCATCATTATTATAATTGTCGTCATCACCATTATCATCATCATTAATTATTTTTTTTTAAATTATTAATATTATTATTATGATGATTATTATTATTATTATTATGACTAGCTGGAGAAGTCCTCTGGTTGCACACAGATGAAGAACGTTTTAGTACCTTCACTGCAACACGTGTCCACTTGCTGTTGAACGGAGATTCGCTCTGCATATAAATGTGTCGCCGTGACAACCACAGCTGCTCTGTGAACACCTGCAGCTGCTTCGTCAGCTACGTCTGTTTACTCTGGCGCTACTGAGTCGTCCTTATTTTTCTTGGAATCCAGCAGCACGCCAAAATGAAATGTCATTGTTTTTTTTCGTCCAAGTAACAATTGTTGGAAACATTTGGGATAATGTAAGTAATGACTAAATGTATAACGTAGGTCTAGTTTTCTTGAGACATTTGAATGCAAAAATGAAATTGCCATCCTGTGCTACGTGTATGACGCTCGCATGTCTTCAGACTCCCAGGAGCCACACTTTACTTCCTGTCAGCACTCAGTCATTTTCAGTCTCCGCACGCCTGTAGCGCTGTTCTGTGTTGGATCTTGGTTCAATATTAAGCTTGATTCCAGGCCAAGACAAATGCAGCTTAATTAGCAAGCAACCCAGGAGGCGGATCTCAGACTCCAAAGTGTGTTCACTTTCTCTTTGTAAGTTTAAATTTCATGAGTATGTGCCAGGGTCAGTTGGTGGGCAATAAGACTGACCTCCCCAGCACCCTTTACCCGATCCCTCCAGAGGGCCACAGATGAATTGTTCTCTCCCAAGGAAAGTGTTTTTCCTGGCAGCCGCTGCACAAGCTACTTCGATGGAATAGAGCTGTCTTAAACAGCTTAGGCCTAACATACCTTTGTAAATTAACCCATATTTATTATGTGATGGCAAGCATGTACTGTCGAGCTTCAACAATGTCGGCATTCATAAACAAATATCAAGTAAGTTTATTAGGTTGAGAGGTTCCTGAATCAAAGTGTGCGGGGGGTCTGATGGCTAAAAATCTTGGCTGCCGAGTCTGAGAGTCTTTTTTTTTTTTTCTCTGACTGAATGAGTAAGACTGTGAAGATAAACAGAAAAGCTGCTCATAAATCTCTACGACGATTCCCAGTCATTGTTTGGCCATGAATGAAATTTTCCAGCAGCTTTCAGAGCAGAAACTAAATTAAAACCTGCAAAATATATCTTAAACTTTTTGACAAGTTTTGTTACATTGTCAGACATATTTAAATAACTTATCTGTGATTATTTATCTCTTTTAAAATTGAAACGTTACCAGCTAAAGTGGAGTTTGAAACCCAATCTCTTGAGATTTAACTTTCTGTTCCAAAGACATGCAGATGGCAGCTACTACTGCACCTCTGGGTGATTGACTGACAAAGATAAAAAGAAAGGAGGACAGAGAACAAGTATTGTAAACTTCTAATCTTTATTAGAAAGTGGAGTTGAGAGTTGGGATAGCAGAGAAAGGAACAGCCTTAGGAAAAAAAGAAAAGGCGATATAAAGACAGAGGCAGCACACGGTTTTCTCCTCAGCTCGCTGCTGTCTAGACGCCAAATGTGATCATCCTGTCAACAGACGACTTGAAAGCGAGTTACTGAAAGCTGAGCCTTCATTTACCGGAGGGGGGGGTGTGTGTGTCTGTGTGTGTGTGTGTGTGTGTGTGTGTGTGTGTGTGATGACGATATTATCGCGATATCCGTAGAAAATGGAAAAAAAACTCTTGACGTATTTTTTGCTGTTTTTTTGGCAAACTAATTACAGTTGTTTATTTGATGCTTGTATCAAACAACAAAATATTTGTCATAATTGAGAATGCAGTTTTGTTGTATTGGAACATAACAGGATCCGATCTCTAATTACTGCTTGTACTTTAACAATATGTATACATAAAGTAAAGGAGGTGGACACACAAACTGCAGACTTACAGAAGTACACAGAGTACTTCTAATTAGTTCCTATGCCACACTGACTGCTGTGTTATCCACACCAGTAATGGCCAGGATATTAAGGGCTGTGACTGTTAAGTGTTTGCTAATGACGGTCATTAGAGCCCCACTGAGGAGGACACTTCCACTTTGCCTGTCTTCACATGTCTCATGGAATGGCGGTCATGTCCTTTTGCACTGTTGTTCTATTTTCTCACCTCTCGTCTTTCTTTTAATTATTCGATGTTTTGTGGGAGGTTTCTGTCTCTCTGCCCTCTTTCTCTCTCACTTCATCACATGCAAGTCGGGCCTTAATGTTTTTACATGCTCAATTGCACCACAGGCAGTAACAGTCTGGGCTTTTTCCCCCTTTTTAAAAAAAAAAAAAAAAAAAAAAAAAAAAAAAAAAACCTTCAGGGTGAACAAGTGTCCAAGACTGTTCCGCCTTTTGGCAGGATGTCAGGGTTCGGAGTAATTGAGGTTGGGCGAGTGAGGCCAAGGGCCAGTCGAGGTGGCAAGCAGGGGGGAGCACTCAGTGGCCGCAGCAGCTCGCAGAAAGAGAGGCCCATCGCTCAGCACGCCGTCTTGGCAGCTGTGTTGTGCATGTAGCGCCAGGTGGAAAGGGCAACGGTCTTGCACAATTAAACACTTCATTTGTCTTCATTAAAAGGATGGGCATGTTAGTTTTGGCAGTCTGAGAGGATGTTTAGGCTCAAGTTTTTTTTCCACTACGTGCTGTGCCCCCTGGTGTTAACACCACTTCAAGTTAAAGCTTTAGGGGAATTCTGAGCTTTTAATGCCGTAAAATTGGCTTACTTTTAGCCAGTGTATGTAACCTGTATAGCCTTAAAGGTACCCTGTGGAGTTTTTGACAAGTAGTAGTGCCATCGACCAAAGTTTGAAAGACGGGGTCCCAGTTCTGCACACGGACGAGGACACGCATGCACGCACATACAGTCATGCATGCAAACCATGTAGGTGTAAAAATTCTTCCAAAATAATCGTCTCTGAAAATGTTTTATGAGGAAGAATGTGCACTCAAAATAATCACAGGGTACTTTTTTAAAGGAGCAAAACAGCATTTTGGGAAATATGCAAAAAGTACCTGGCCAAAAAATAGCCTGGAACAAAAGCCTGCGTAAAAATATTAATTGAAGTTTTACACTTCTTTTGTACAGATGAAATAAATGAGATGAAATGTGTTGATTAGTGAGCTCTAGAGCTGCTGGTTGGTGGATTTTGTTACCTGTGGACAGAGCCAGGCTAGGTGATTCCTGCTGTTTTCGTCTTTGTGCTAAGCTACTATAAGCTAGTTGGTGTCTCCACATATTTAAAGATATGAGAGTTGAATCGATCTTTCTCCCCTTTTAAACTTTGATGCACCGATTGTAAGACATGAAAAATGTTGAAAGATGAGAAACCTCACATACATCTCTGTTCAGAAAATTAGAAATAATTCCCATCGCCACCTTGTGAAATAGTTGTTTTTGCTGATATTTATTTATTTTCAGAGTTGTTTTCTTTAGAGAAATACATTCTCAGGATCAGTCCTTGTTGCATGCGATTGCCTTGTTTGTTTATTAGAAACATTTCCTCTATGCGAAGCCGCTCGGGCTGTAGTTGGATTGGAAAACTTTGGGTCCAAACAGTGAGTTAATAACTGCTTTCCTGATGCCAGTTAGCCATGAATGCCAGTGTTTGTTTTTGCATAGTCAGCTACCCGAAGATACCCTGACTCTCGTGAAATTAGCTCACCACACAGGCCGGCACAAAAATGTCCTGTGCTAGAAATTATGTCCATTGTGCATTTAAAACATGAAAAATAAAGGACTGAACAGCAGTGAATAAGAAGACATTCGCCTTCCTGACTTGTGCGCTTTTGGCCGGCTGACTGGTGCTTGGCACATGCGAGGGCTGTTTGGAGGCTCGGCCCCTGCGCGCTTGAAGAAAGTGCTGAGTGCTGGTGAATGTGGTGTGAAGCCATGTGGCTTTGGATTGGAGATCTTTCTCTCACCCTTGTGTTTGTTCCATCAACATATGTGTTCTGTAGAGCCTTGGCCCACGCACTGCCACATCGAATATCTCCCCACCCTTGATGTGGTGTCACACCAGTGCGCTGTGGCTGCTGCTGAGGTAATACCACCAGGGACAAGCCCTTGCCACAATACCCACATAACAAATGTGTGTGTGTGTTTGAAAGCATGCAGACAGTAGTGTGTCTGCTGCTGGCTACCGTTGCACGCACACCTCCCGTCTGCACAGCGTACCCTCATGTAATCCCATATTTGTTTGTATTTGCATGCTGACATGTGCTGTGCAATATGGGAATCTATGTGTGTTGGATTTCTGCGCCATTTCAGAACTCAACACTATCACATGTCACCTCGCACATGCACAGCATCCAAAACTATGTCTTTGATTAATGGGTAAACCCCCCCTCCCCCATCATCCTCACACTCTTCTCTCCTCGCCTCCTGCTGTATCTGCTCCTCCTCGGCGTGTGAAGGCCTGCACACATTTCCCGGGCGAATGATTGATTTCCAATTGTTTACATTTCTGCCCCGTTGCAGATGTTTGTATTCTACTCCACGTTTGATGCCACGCACAGACACAAACAGACGCACTCGTACAATAGGAACGTGTTGATGCCAAGTTTCATCCAGGAATTTTTGGAAGTCTTAGCTTTTGGCACTGAACGCACTAATTGCCTCCAAGTGGCGATTGTTTCTATTAAGCCTCCTATTTTGTTTGGGCCCTGCGTGTGTTTGGGCACGTGGGCAAGATCAGTCGAGGCGTTTGCCGTGAATGTGGTTTCATTCTGGTTGAATAAGAGGGTCATTAGAGAAATAACATTTTGCTACAGAGTATTGCAGCCAAACATTAACATCTCAATTCAACAAGTTCTTGTTCTGGGTGGGAGTCCCCCACCCAAACTCTTGGACTTAAGAGCTGTTTATAAAACAGATGCTTTGAAACGAGAATGTGTCTAGGACAAGTTGTTTTTCACTTTGTGGTTCTTGACTTGAAACAAACGGACTTACTGCAGTGTGGCTGTTACTTACTTCAGTGTCACTCCAATGTAAGCTTCTCTGTGAGTGTTCATAGGGGGCATTTGGCTCGGGCCGTATGTAGCCAACATCCAGTGTAAGCAACAGTGTTATCCAGAGTTACAGCAGAAATAAGCTGCCGCTGAAGGATCCCTGCCACCCATGCGGAGCAGAGTTTAGGTTAAGCAGTGGACAAGGTGCAACCCAAAACGGATCCCTGTCTTTAATGTGGGCTCTAATGGCTGTGTGGTCGTGGTTGGGCAGTACAGTAGCCGAACAAACATACACATCTCCCAGTTTTCCTTTTTGGAAAGCCATGTAGTACTGGCTTGCTACAGAATATCCTGCACAGCTGGGTGATTTGCTGGGCTGCAACTAACGGTTATGTTCATTATCGATTAATCTGTCGATTATTTTCAACATTCATCGTTTGGTCCATTAAATGTCAGAAAAAAGGGAAATTGTCCATCCCAGTTTCTCAGTCCAAGGAGAAGTCTTAACATGTCTTGTTTTGTCAGTCCAAAACCCAAAGATATTCACTTTAATATGATATAAAACAGAGAAAAGCATAATTTCAAAGGCTGAAAACAGCATTTTCTGCCGTTTTTACATGAAAAATTACGTTAACAATGAAGCGATTATTTTTCTGTTGATTGCCTAATTAATCTATTAATCATTGCTGTTCTATTAATGCCAACATATCTCAAAAATAAGCAGTTGAGAAAGCAAAATAAGCTATTTAAAGTCTGGCTGTGGGAAGTTGTGATTTTGTAGATTCCTCAAGAAAATAATTTTCATATCTTTATTGTAATCTTCTTCTATACAGTTTTTATTTAAATTCAGATATATTGTATATATTTTTATAGTATTTTGTTCATATTTTATTGTAATTTTCTTCTGTTGATTTTTGTACTTGTTACTCTGGTTTCTTACAGCATATTGAAAGAGGGTTTTGATTGTGGTGGTTTCCCTCCGGTGCATGCTGAGAACCCATCATTGCAAAAAGTACTCTGAGCGTAAACATGAGAAAATCAAGAGCAGTAATGTGCGTGTCCAGGCCCACAAACACATGCAAGCTCACACCCTCCTGCACACACTCAGACAGTTTCTGCTCTCAGGGAGCCCTGGGAGAGAAAGTAATCTGTTCACAAACCACAAAATTGAAAAATGACCCTGACACTCTTCCAAGCTGAACAGTGAGCAACGCTTGCAACACAAGAAGGCACACTTACACCAAATGTTCATACCACACGGAGTAACTTTGACTTCAAATTAGTGTAATTTAAGGATCTGTTTAGGTTGCAGATAAAGATTCATGCGAGTCTCTCATGCTTCACTCTCACTTTGACACACACACACACACACACACACACGTGCTAATCTTCTTCAGGGCATAAAACAGTGGATCTTGCCAGTCTGTAAATAGTATTCTTAAAAACAATGTGATGGTCCTTGGCTGGTGCTCAACTCTGCTTCTGCTCAACTCTCTCATTGTGCTTTAAAAACGGACCCACACACACACACACACACACACACACGCACTGGTCTGACCCCTTGATTGACTTGTGTGTCCCCCCTGGAAGCCTCAACAGGCCTCTGGGAAGAGTCTTAAAGTTATTTGTCACTTGCAATTGTCTCTAAAAGGTCTTTTAAAAGCTTACTGTCCAGCAGTATTCATTCTTCAAAGTGCATAACAGTTATTCACTGGCATGAATACAGACGAATATTGTTGTGGAGTTTCCTCTTCCTGCAGATTTCATTGTTTGTGGTAAGGTCTTCTTCCATGGAGGGCTCTGTTGCTAATGTTCCACAATGTTTGTTGCTTTTCTTCTGCTTCAACATCATGGTTACAATCTGTTAATGTTACAGACTCAGTACGCTGTGACTGAAATGTGCATGTGAGTCTCAAAGTATTCCTTAAATATAATTCTGGGCCTTTTTAATGATCCCAAAGCAACCCAAAATACATGGAATGTATTTATTTAATCCATTTTAACACCCATTTGAATACATTTAAGTTCAGCCAAAGTAGTTTCAAATTAAGACACTTTTAATATAATGCTTTTGAATACACAAATGTTATTAATAAGCAGAAAGGACACATGTGCAGCCTGGGTAAGATAGTGTTCTATGTGTGGTAATATATTTGTCATGTAGATGATTTAACATAGTGTATATAATATTAGAAGAACTGCTAATTAACCTAAGTTTGTATTGTTTTTTTTTTTTTTTTTACAAAAATACCGTCCTAACAAATCCAAAGTACACAAAGACCTCTGCCAAACAAAGTCAAAGCATACGAAGGAAAGTTGTAGTTAAAGATGACCTGCACAATTCGCAGCAGTGCAGATGAGTAATGCACATGGTGCGTTTGAAGGGTATTCAGTGTCTCTTAATCAGCAGTATGTCTTTATTATAAACTGGTTTCAACATCTCGTATAAGTAGAGGCAGCTTGTTTTCGATGACATGGCTTTGTGGTCTTCCACAGACGCATGTTACTCTCCATTGTACAACAACTCCGCTGTGGTTGTGGTTTAATTGGTCTTGCCTCTGAGTGCTGATGCGTGAGGTTTATAAATGTTGGGTTGATTGTGAGCACGGCTTGTTCTCTGATTCAAACACGTGCATAGAAACCACGGAGGCTTCAAGCCTTTTCTATTCATCCGTGGTATTCATTCCAAAGATGCTTCCCAGATGCACGCTCCGGACACTGAATTTAGAGAAGTGGATATTTTAAGCACAGCATTAGTATTCAAAGCGCGTGCGTGGTGCCAAAGTGATTTTAAAGGATCAGGGTTTAAGCGTGTGTGTGTGCTTTTTTTATGAACCTGTAAAACTTTGGGCCTCGGGCTAAGTTTCACCAAGTCTTTGCCCAATATGTTCTGTTTTTCAGGAGGAATTTGAGATCTGCTCCGAAGTAGAAATGGACATTGACATTTTACAAAACAGAAAATGCAGATCTTTTCGTCCCGTATCGACCAGCATCTGGTGCTTTAAAGGATGCGCATCCTCCCACAACATGCATGCAAACTTCTTGGATTCCTTCTCCCCCGCTTTTTTTTCGGAATCCCGACCCAAATCACAATGAAAGGTGACCCGGCGGAGCATTGAAACCTCCAGATTTATGAGCCCGTAGTGCAGGTCCAGCGATGAAAACATTGCCTGGAGGCCTCGGGCCGGGAGCCAAGGTGTTCATGACTCAAGACAACTATGCATGGTGCATTGTCCCCCCATGAAACGTCTGCATTGTGTTGTGATACGGCGCGACTGTGAAGATAGTCTGTCCGTGATTTATGATATTAATCTGCTCATCGCTGTGGAGCCAAATGTGAATGTCTGCGGTAGAAATATAAAGTCATCAATCACTTGATCACTGAAGAAATCATTAATATTTCACAGGAAGAAACAAGAGCTTGTCTCTTCAGTTAGAATTTAAAACACATTGGAACAGATTTAAAATAAACATTTTTTCAGCTCAGTCCTACTGAATAGGTCAAAATCCTCAACATGAAACTTCCCCAGTTGATTTCTTGCATGAGTATGTTTTTTTGTGTTGCTATCTATTATATACAATTAAAGTTTTCTGAAATGGTATGTTTTATTATGCAAATGAGGCATATGCATGCAGTTCCAGAACAGAAATGTGAACATTGGATAAAGCAGGTTCAAAACTCTTTTTCTTCTTTTTCACTTTGTTCACATATTAGAGTCAAAGGTTTTTACAGAGGGGATTCTGGACATCTTTGTATTACTCCATAAATCAGATAATGCTGTCAACAGCCTTAAAAAAGAACCAATTTTCTCCATGTTTTTCATGAATAAATGCTCTATAAATCAGGCTCTGAATGAGATGTGAACACACCCCTCTGTAAAAAGCTTCAGAATATAGAGAGGAATGAAAGTGGAAAGTTTGGTGTGTGTAAGTGCTGCTGAAGTGGAGATTTATGGCTCAGTATGAGAAAAAAATCCTTTAGCAAAAACCTCCTTTTAAAGTCATGGATTGTAAAATTAATACATTTTGTACACACTACAGGTGAATAGGGCCAAAATAAAAATAATAGAAATGACCGTGAAACTTCCCCAGTTCATTACTGACATTAAGTTTTTTGTATCACAAGTTTTCTGAAATGTTATGTTTAAATATGCAAATGAGGCATTATGTATGCTGACTTATGGTGAATTCAAGAGAAATCTACAGACACAAACAGTTAATAAAATAAACACTTACAGTAAATGTGTATTCCTGATGTTTTCTTTCCACAAGAAGCAAAACGGCCCAAAATCTCAAACTTGACCAGAGCATGAAAGAAACCAGGCTGTAGTGTCGGTCCATAAGCACCATTTTATTTCCTAAGTTAAGAATGTACTGTATACTGTTAGGTTATGATTTGTGGCGCCTTAGGTTTTACAGGTTGAACCACAAGCAAATGAGCAGCATTTCTCACAATCAGCTTTTCTCAATGACCTCACTGGGATAATGATAGGGGGTGAAGAGCAGCTCTTCTACTCCATCTTTCACTGGGCTGCCAGAGATGATAGAGTGATGGGTGGGAGGTGGATGTGGGGGTGAGGGAGAGGTTTTAAGGCCTGGCGCTGTTCTGCCCTCAATTGCATGGCGGCACGCTGCAATAGACACCAATTAGAGACAGGCGTAGAGTGAAGCCCTTCTAGATGAGCTCAGCCTGTGGCTCCTGTCTGGCACACACACTCAAACACACACACACATAAGTACTCAAACACACACACACACATAAGCACTCAAACACACACGCATATGCACTCATACAGGGGCTGCTTTGCTTTTCAGATCTTTGTGTATGTCCTCACATTGTGTGTGTGTGTGTGTGTGTGTGTGTGTGTGTGTGTGTGTGTGTGT
>CALSBV010010391.1:1535583-1546574 GCA_943590825.1 Bovichtus diacanthus
GTTTGAAAGAGGAGTATCTAGGAAAATAGTTCCAACTCTTGGTCCGGACAGGAAGAAGTAATGCTGGGTCTTATTATGGGCAGCATGCGCATGAGTTTTCTTTTCCTGTCCATCTCCTCTCCTGCTGTTCCGTTTTACTGTCTGAGCAGTATAACGGTGCAAACACCTCACTGGTGGGGAGTTCACTACAGTAGCATATTTAGACAGCTGTAAGCCCAAAAGCTCCTGTGAAAACAGGGTAGAGGGGTTTATATGTGGGAGCGGGATGGGATGGGGGTGCACTGATCCATTGCAGCTCTCTTCCTGTGCGGTTACTCTTCAGTCATGCATCCAAATGTTTCCTCTCCCTCTCTATCACCTGGGCAAGCTTCGACTTGACGCTAACCTTAAAGGAAGACACATGAGGTTTCTTTTCATGAGCGTGCGCTTGCTGATTTTGTTTTGTAAACTGTGAAAGAGAAACTAGATGTGATTTCCATATCACATAGCCCAAGGCGTGAGTTTTGCAATATAAACTTTTCTCAAAGTGTCTTTAAGGGAATGATGTATTACTTGGCATGCCAACATGCATAGTCTGGATATATTAACTACACACACACACACACACACACAGTTTCTCATCTCTCTCATTCCTTTTCTCTCTCTTTGTCTCTCTAGCGCTCACTCTTACACACACAACCATCACCCACAATACCCTCACATACTTAGATACAGGCTCCCATGACGAGCAGCAATCATTGCACAAGTCCTATACAGCATATCATGTATAATTTGACATTTTCCCGTGCAATCACGACCCACAGACTTCAAGACGTGGACACTGTTTAGTGTTATGTGCTGCACATGACCACAATGTAGACCGAATCATAAAACGGCTCGCTGAACAGTTTTAAACCTGCGTCCACTGATTTGACTGACTTATTGGTCACCTGGGGGCTGGAGAAGCGAGCCGTTAACACACAATTGACTATCATCTTTAAAGAAATGGTGAACGTGGTACAAACATTTGTCTATTTGCACATCCAGCAGATATGGAGCAACATAAATATTCAATTGGAGTCGTGTTTCTCTGCCACCTGAGTCCAATTTTCACTCTCCTGTGAAACTCTCCGCTCTTTTGGTCTCCACCCTCTGCTGAGGGTAATATGTGGCTCTTTACCAGCTAAATGCTCCACTATGTTCTTTGTCTGTCCGTTCACTGCTGGGAAGGTAGTAAATGCCTTGTTTCCACTGCAAGGTACGGTACGACTCTACTCAACTCGACTCATGATAAATGATGGATAGTACCTTTTACCTTGTATGTTTTTAGTACCACGTCGGTCGAAGTGAGCTGAGCCGATACTAAAAGGTGGAGTTAAAACACAGCAGACCACTGATTGGTCAGAAACATCTGCCTAAAAGTAAGCTGCAAGCATCTTATTGTGACCCATATTTCAATTTGTAGTTTGTTATGACAAGAGCAAAGGAGAAAGTCAGGTTTTGTAGAGTCCGGTCACGGCGGGTCGGGGTGGACAGATGGGTCAAACCATCGCAGCACTTCCACGCTGGGGTTTGTGCCTCGTGTGAAATCCAAAGTCAACACAGTGACTAACGTGGTAACTATGTCATGTACTTATTTTAACCCAAACCACGATCCCAAACCCAACCGAGTCGTTTTGTTGCCTGAACATGACCAAGTTCCATTTCACAACGTGTTAAAACTGCGACCGTTTCGCAGCGTTGAATAGAAATGGCGTAAATAGAGCCATATGTCGTTTTATATTTTTTTGGTTGGCAAACAACCTATTTTGTCATTAAGGGACGTGTTGGCTAAAAGCTGCTGAAAGTCAAAGTGTGGGTTTTTCACCAAAAACCACATATTTCAACCTCATGGTTGCGCTTCGAAAAACAACCGGGGATCACAAAAAGGATTCATCATCTGGAGGCCACGAATGTCACACAACGGACTGACAGATTATAGATTATCGCCACTGTAAATATGACTGACAGGTATGACATCACACCAAGGATGTAAATAAAGTGAAAATAATAAATGCATCTGATAATTGTGTGGTGCTACTGCTCAGGGAAGATGGACATTAATGAGTCCTCCTCTATAGTTGGCGAGGTTTTGGCCGCTCCTGTTTCGCCTCTGGTTGCAAACAGAGCAGTGATGTCAGCTATTTTCGTTTGCCATTATCTTGTGGTCATACTTCCTGGATCCTGAGTTTCTTGAAACTCGGCATTGCGTTGCTACAACAGCCTCATGTCCTGTTTTTTTCCAGTAGCTTTAAAGCTCCTCTTTGCTGTCGGGCAGGAGTCTGAGGGGAAATTTGGAGGGAAGGATGGGTATTTTTTTGAATCGTGTTTATCTTGAGGCTTTGGTGAAAAACCATAATATATATTTCCTTATTGACCTACTAGTGAGCGCTCTGTATTTGATACGCCGTTGGTTTTGGAAGAGGAGGGCAGGAGGGCGTGTGCGTGTGCGTGTGTGTGTGTGTGTGCTCTTTTCCATATAGATCTGCTCAATGGGTTCAGAGCTGAAATGCTATCCATTAAATTTTACACAAGACGGATGGAAAGAGAAAAGAAGACTTGATGGAGTGACAGCCTTAAAGAGAGCGAGGCTTTAAGAGAGAAAATGCAGATGAAAAGGAAGCGTGTATGAGTCACTACATGTGCTCTTTTTCCACTCAGGATGTCATTCAGTATCTGTCTCTCATTCACGTTCTGGTCTTTCCTGTTCATACTGTATTAACAACGAGTGCTGAAGTCAGCCAAATTAAATGATGATATATCCATCTAACTTCACACATTCTCATGGAGGAATGTCATCATCCTCCTCGTGCCTTTTTGCAGTTGGGTTGCATCCTCCATGTGTTTCTCAGCTGATTACAGAAGCATATGGGTGAGGAATGCTTGATTGCAGAGCTGCACTGTGGCAGGCTGACGGATTGTTTCCTCTCTAAATGCGGCTGCTTTAGGAAAAAGCCCAGTCGATGTGTTGAAGTGTGGCTGCCTGAAAGAGCTTTCAGCGGCCGCGGCACCGTGGCAAGTTATGGAGAGGTGTGTTGTCAAGTCTCCATCTCACAAGGGTCAACAGGATTGTGCGCTTATCATATGATGTTCAGAGATCATTTCAAAGCCTATGGTTGTATATCAATGTTTGTAAAAAGGTACGGTAAAGTGATTCCAGTATATTTTAGTGCCAGTTTAATAGTTTTAAGCATATTTTGATGTCGGGATAATACCGTGAATCTCAATTATTTTGGGCAGGATAATCTTGTAATCTTCATATTGTCGTGTGTGGGTGTGTGTGTGTCTCTTCACTGTCACATACAGTGTGGGAACTTTGAGTTTCACACCCATTTTTCTTCTTTGAATCTGTACGCAGACATTCACAGAAGCAATTCTGTCTCGATGGGTCAAAGTGCTGTTCGTGTCCCATGTGAAACCAAGTGAACGTTGCATGGTTTACTTTTGTAACAGACGTGACTATTGTATGTAAGAAACATACATATTTTAACCCAAATCACTGATCTTTTCCTAAGCCTAACCAAGTACTTTTGTTGCCTACATTTTGGATTGATATAGTATATATATATATATATATACTATATCAATATATACTATATATATATATATATATATATATATATATACAGTATAAACACATGTGTGAACCCATAACCATACAGGCAGTGATATTAAACAATATGAATAATAAAAGCCAACATCTTTCACCCTTCATCAGGAAATGAGTAATTGCTTTAGAAGCGTTTTTGCTGAAAACTTAATAGCATGCGTATAAAAGATTTGGTGAATGTATGTTTCTCAAAGGGAGTTGGAACTATGTGCTTGAGGTGTCATCTATTTTTCTTTAATCGTTTCCATATTTGTGGGTTAGGCACAGGTCATAAGAAGGAACTGAAGTACACACTTCGCTCTGCTCGTTATTACATCATTATTTAACCAGCTGAAAAATGTCAGATTTCAGAGGACGCTCCAAGGGTTAAAGCCTCCTTTGACCACCTTTATCATATTACTATCACTTTCTTCGATGGTCCCCGAGCCAAAGACAACACACAATACATTTTCAACAATGAAAAACACATGTTACCAATGTGACTCAATTTCGGGGTCAAAAACTGAAACCCTAGCTGTATGCAGCACATAAAGGAGATCAGACACGTCTTCTTGTGGCTGAAAGAGCTTCAACTCTCTTCAAGTGTAAATACTCCACACTCGCACATCATGAATAATAAGCTGCTGAGACAAACCAGGTGCCTTTTTTATTTGGAGTTGCTGCTTGGTGTCTCTGCTTGAAAAATTACTGTTGAACTGTTGTGTCTCGTTTTGCAATTATGAAAGAGGTTAACAAGAGACCTGTTCCATGTCTGCTCTTCAAAAAGCAGTTTTTCAGCTTTGAACTTGGTTTCTCTTAACTCTCGCAACATGAATGCAGTAATTAGTCTGGATGTAGGTTCTACATCTCTTGGCTTTGTGATATTAGCTCAAATGTGCTGTTTGGTTCAAGTAGATCATTACATCTTTTTCCATGTTTTTCAGTATTAATCTTGGTTTTCCATTTCATTCATATTTTTGCACGCATCTTTTTCTTTTTTTTCTAGTGTAACTATCTGTGGATGCTGACATGACTGTGGATGTCATATTTACAGTTCTGCAATCCGGATGGAACCAAGGTTGATAACCGCAAACGGCTGCAATATTTTCTCATCATAACAAACAATTTCCCAGACAGCCTCCTGAATAAGCTGTCCACAGTTTGTACTCCCAGAAACTAGTTCTAACTACCTTACAGCAAAGCAAACGTGGTCCTCCTATTAAGAAGGGGATTAAGTGATCAAACTTCTTAACAAAGAAAAACATGAAGTCATGTTCAGGCGAGCCAGAGAGCCGTCTTAACCTGTTAAGAGGAAAGATTTGGTCATAATACAAACTTTGATTGCCTTCGCAGTGGCTGAACAATTACCCCACCAATCCAAAGTGCTGCATAATCGGGAGCGTTTAGTCCCTGTCAAAATCAGAAGAACCCATGGCCTTTAAATGTATTGTACAAGTAATACATCAAAAGGTGAATATTAATGTCTCTTGTTGTTCCCCAGACGTTTTTAATCTAGAAATAACAACAGAATGTCGACAAGCAATAAAATAAGCACTCTAAGAAAAGCACCCGATGCTTTTTAGTATCAGATAAAACGGAGCTGTTACGTAATGCTACTGACTTGTAGCATTATGTCACCAGATGGAAGCGCAGTTCAAGAGCCTACTAGTAACTTCAGGGTCACTTATTTTTAAAATCCTTGAGGAAACCAAAACAAATCAGTCTCTGGGACAGGACGGAGTTTAGGGGAAAGGGATGGCGAGGCCAGGATGTCTTCAGCTCAGCTTCACAGGACGTACTGACACGTTCAGCAGTGTTAACTATGGAAAAGAAGTATCATTTTCAGTTTATTATTCTACATGTTGTTTTATTACCTTTACAATGGAGGTTATGTTTTTAGTTTGAAAAACAGAAAAACTATTTGGCTAAGCTTTGGAGCAGATCCGAATCACAGGGTTGATACACGCATTATTTTTCACGTCCGTAAACATTGCGAGAGGGTACATTGCCCTTCTAGTTCTCTGTGGCTTCATCACTACCTACCTACAAGTTAGTCATGTGCTCCACTGTTAATGTAAAAATATTGATTATAACCAAAAGTCAGCTAGTTTTATTGATTTGTGTTTTCAGAAAAGGAAGTACCGTTTCAGAAAACTGTTCTGAAAAGCTATAATATCCAGATGATATGGCAATATAGTCTCCATTCTAAAACACAGGTGATCACTCAAGCTTGATGCTGGCTAGGAGTCCATAAATAAGCCGTGGCGCTTAGCGTCTGCCCAGATCTGGATGCGGGTCCCACGCTCCCCGTTTCCTTCCAGCCCACCTTGGCGGGACAGTTTAACCGACTCCAGCGGCTTTACATAGCTAATTTATACCCATCCCCTCCTGTAATACCCTCTTTAAAACGCCACAGTCGGCGTGGTTGGGTTGAAGAGAGAGGTATTTTTTTGGGGGTGGGGGTGTAGTGGGACCCTGGTGGAGTTAGCCTGTGCGATTACCAGAAAGCTGCTAAAACGTATAAGCTCTCCTGGATGTGCTAATGGGAAAAGCTTGGTGCTGAGAACGTATGAACGCAGGTTCAGGAAGCAGTAAATGTCACTGCTGATTTTTTAATTATGTGTCCCATTCGTCCTCTGCGCTGTGGGAGTTTGAGAGGCTTGTTCAGGTACGATCAGATTGTGGTGACTGGCTGACTATAAAGAGGAAAGGATTATAAAATATTATTTCTTGAGTATATTTGTGGTTGCTTTTGAAATAAGATTATGTCTGCTCTGATTAACCTCTTCCTTATCAAGAAATAGTGAATTTATATTTTTATGATGTTATTGATTTACAATATACTGATGTCATTGTTAACCTGGCTGTCTGTCGATCATGTGGTTTACAGTTACACACTGAAATATCTCAACAAGTATTGGATGGATTGCCATGAAATCTGGGACAGACATTCATGACCCCCAGACCATGAATCCTCCCAACTTTGGTGATCCCCTCACTTGTTCTATAGCATCACCATGAGGTTCAAATTGTTTTGTTTTTTGTGAAATGTCTCAACAACGATTGGATAGATTACCATGTCATTTGGGACAGACGTTCGCTTTCCCCTCAGAGTGAATTGTAAAAACATTGATGACTTTTAATGTAGCGCCATCATCAGGCAAAGAATTCCTGCAGAACTGACATTCCCGTTAGCCTCAGCCTAACCTTGTTGTTAGCATGCTAGCACGCTAAAGTAAGAGCAATGATAACCTTATACTTGCTAAACATCAGCATGTTAGCGTTGTCACTGTGTGTATCTTAGCATTAGGACTGAATAATTCATCTGCATTTTATCAAAATTGCAATATTGACCAGTGCATTAACCAAATCGCAGGAGGCACAATATTTGTTAAAGGCAAAATATGTGTCAAAATACAATTCTGAATCCTTTTACAGACTTAAGTAAAAAAAAATATTTGTTTGGTACAGATCCTTGTAATAAATCACAACATCATCATTTGAATGAAAATGATAATAACGATGCAAAAATGATGCGTCCAATATCAGTCAAAAATAATTGCAATTAGATATTTTCCCCAAATCGTTTATCCTATTTAGCATCCTGATTTTAGCATTTAGCTCAAAGCACCGCTGATTTACAATATACACATGCCATTGTTGGCCCTGCTGTATGTTATTTGTCCTGTTTAAATAGCAGATGTAAAACATATTTACCATTTTGAATTTGAAACTCCCTTTGTGAAGCCTTCCAACTCGACGTCACCAGATGTTCCCAGGTCTGCACAAGCTGACAGGATCCTTATTATGCAGCTGCTATTCTGAGAAACAAATCATTTTGTTTTCATTCATGATGTAAAAAGTTCTGGGACCAATATCCAGGCAGAACAAATGTCTTCCTCTGCGGCGCTGCAGGGAGTTAGTCAGAAGGTCTGCTGGACTGGATGCCAGCAGAGATGGGTCCGTTAAAGGCCAAGTTGGCGTTTGTCTCTCCCTTGAGCACATTATTTATCCCTAAAATGACCTTGCTTGCAGCGTTGTTCTTCCTCCCACTTCGATTGTGATACAGTATCCTCAGAAGATGTTATATGGCTCTGTAAATCTGTCATCTTCAGATTACCAACAAATACTGACTCACTTGTAGACACACCATTTCAGTTGACCACCCTTCCATATCAAGTATCAAATATCTTAAATAATCGTTCATAAAAAGAAAAAAGAAGAAAACTTTAATGCTAATCATTAAAGAGTATAAGGAATAAAGAAAATATTTAGAGTATTAGAAGGCGCATGTTTGAGCTGTACTACTCCTTACTTTGAGTTTGTGTTTTGCAGCTCACTTCCCATCTGGCTTGAATTGGATGTAGCTGATTGTCAGGGAATTACATCTATATTTTAATCCTCTGGTTTTGGGAGTCGGGGAAGTGTGGTTGGTTTTCAGCTGCAGGTCATAAAATCACTGTCCTGGTAAAACATTTTATACTGTGGCCCAGAAAGCTTTTCAAACAATGGCTTTGGTGTAAATCATGCCTGGAGCACATACGGCGTTGGTGGGGGTGGTGGGAGGCTACCATTTATCCCAGCTGAACCATTTAAGTCTCCTTATGGGAGTCCAGGGTTTGGGCTCTTGAGTGTAACTTAATGTCAGTCTCTGGTAACTTTAGCTTCATTTGTCGCTCTTTCTGAGAACTCTAGGCCTGTTAACTCAGGTCCTTACCCTATAATATGGCAATCTTTTAATTTGACCCTTTATTCCTCCACAGAGGAGTGAAGGAAAGGATTATTTAAACTTCTGCTGCTTGGAAAGCCTACTTGGTGACCTTTTACAAGTCCTAAAAACACCACCAGTTTACATTTATATGTTATTTTGCATGAGAGAGTTTTTCTACTGTAATTTTACCCTACAGTGAGTGAGAAGCAACGTTCGTATGTTTTACTTCTTTTTTCAAACTTGCAGGGATATGAATTGGTTGGTTTTCAATCATTATGTCAAAAAGTGACAGCAAATTTATCTTAACTCTCCGTGTCAGGATCAACAACTGGTACTAGAGTAATCCACGACTGAGAGTCCGAATCCTTCAGCTTCATGCTCTGTCAGACGTCACGTCCACCCTGATTTAGTTTCTAAAATATTTAATAGATTAATAACTCATTTTGACATCATTGTAATGTGATGTATATATGTAATACATAAGTTTGTAATAAAATTAAATGAAATAAATGAATTCTTTTTGGGTTCAGATGTGAGGCCTTTTTTAAAAAGGAGAGATGTGGATGTGGC
Source organism: Bovichtus diacanthus (assembly GCA_943590825.1). Lineage (NCBI taxonomy): Eukaryota > Metazoa > Chordata > Actinopteri > Perciformes > Bovichtidae > Bovichtus > Bovichtus diacanthus. The sequence continues at coordinate 1,544,472 of CALSBV010010391.1, forward strand.
AAGAAATGAGCAGCCAATCAATGATGGTTTTTACTGTTTCAGGAATGTATCATGTAATCTGGTCAAAAGTTTAAAAATGTAAAATAATGATTATAAAAATAAGAAAACATTAAATAAATGTGCGCAGGTGTGTCTGCGTGCCCCCCACTGAGCAGCGGCTCTCACTTGCTTCAGAAGCAGATTATTAAATTAGCTAAATAAAAGGACCTGCCCTGATTGTCCTGCTCCTTTTTCTTGCCCTGTTGGACTTTGTTGAAGTGGTTTTGCCGTGTTGCCAGATCTCAGTAATTACTGTAGGGAGTACAATGTTATCATAACCGAGAGAAAAGATGGCCAGATCTACAATAATAGTGTGCGAGTGTCTGTCTGTGGACAATCAATTTCCTCTAATCTTCTGAACCATTATAATGCTTCCCTCATGCAACCTAATACCCAAGCCTGCCTTTGTGTGAAATAACAATGCACTATATCGTCTTTTTCTCACCTCATCGTCTTCATAGATTATTGTTTAAACTGTGAGGAGACACCTCCAGCAATGTTGTGGTAGAGAACTGGCTCCAAGTGAGTGTCAGTCAAACACGTTAATTTCCTCCTCGGGTGTTTGGTTTTAAACTCTGGGCACATCATCGATGCCACAGTTTATTTTCTGTAGTCATACATTTGCAAATATGAGAAGGATTTCTTCTGAAAGCAAATATCAGAAGGTTATGGATTAAGGGTCCAAGGGGGTATAATTTCTGTGTCGGCCTGTGAAAACGTGCACGTCCGCGTACCTCCCCGCTGGCACCACAAAATACACCGGTGTTAAGTGGAGAGCTGAGTGTGCATGTGGATGTGGATAATTCCCCAATTCGCAGAATGTACAGACTTCCCTCACTAGCAAGTCAAAAAAGCCAGTTCCCATACTGTCAGCAGCAAGTTAAGACTTCAAGACTGGTTTGGTGTGTAGATCTCAAGTATAAAGTGTGTGTGTGTGTGTGTGTGTGTGTGTGTGTGTGTGTGTGTGTGTGTGTGAGTGTGTGTGCTGGTTTAGTGTCGAGACATCCGTTCCGATGTTGTGATTAGGGTTGCTGACTATTTGCTCTGGAGTGCAGCACATTCCTCGCAGCCTTAATTGATAGCAATTATGTGGTTTTTGATTTGGTGTTTGATTGGGAGGTTGGATTTGAAGTCTTGATTTGAAGGGCACAGGGTTGTTATTGTCTTTGGAACGTCAGGGTTGAATTCCTGAATGATCGCCTGCTACCTTGTAAGTCACTTCAAGGGGCACCAGTGGGTTGGCACCAACTGTGACTGCTCTATTTCTTTTTTCTATTTTCAGCTTTTGTTTTTGTGTCTTGCCATTTCAGAAAGTTAAAACTGGAACGTTACTCAGTGTATAGTATATTCCCTCTGCGCCAAGAGCTGTCCATCTTGCTGGTTGTTTTTCTCTATAACCAGAGGTATTGTCCCTCCAGGGGACACCTGGCTTGTTCCCCACCTCCGCAGTGCAAATGTTCACTGGCTTAAACTGCCAGATGTTATGAAAGGCTCTATTGAAGTAGACCTTTAGCTCATAAAGAAATAGAAAAAAGTCACCAGGACTGAAGTCTATCCTGATCGCTTCGGTGACCAGACTATGTCATCTGATTTTACATGGGGATCTCACGTGTAACTCCTTGTAAAACAAAACACAGGCAGGAGCCGGACATGAAGTCATGTGTCTCACCTTTGTTAAGATGTTTGGAGTCAGCATATCTGTGCATGCATAGAAATGTGTTTTTATATTCATGAAAAACCGTGCTAGCAGATTAGCTTGCTCTGTACGACGATTTTTTTGATATTTCCAAATCACAGTGGACAGAGCAAAGCTGTCCAGAGCTAAAAAGAAATGAGAAACAGCAGCATGAGCTAAATAAAATAAGGAAAAAGCTAGGCAGGCAGGCAGGGAGGGGAAAAAAGAGGAGCGTAAAAGGCAGAAATTTGAGATTTTAGACCAAGAAATGGAAAGAATCAAAGGGGGAAGAAAATTGGTTTACAATTGTTGTCTGTCCGCCATTATTCCGACTCCCTGACTCACACACACACACACACACACACACACACACACACACACACACACAC
>CALSBV010010391.1:1546584-1625235 GCA_943590825.1 Bovichtus diacanthus
ACACACACACACACACACACACACACACACACACACACACACACACAGTTGTGAGGTTGCAGCTGGCCCAGTTCCTTGTTTGAACTAACACGCTTGACTGAGGCCCATTTATTGATTGGCTCGTGTGCCAGACCTGAAGGACCCCCCCACCCCCCGATTACTCCCCCCACATTCACACATCGCACACAAACACACGCACGCACACACATTCAAACACACACACACACACACACACTCCCAGTCCTCCTTCCCTCCCCTTACTCCTGAGGAAGAACGGGAGCGAGTCAGAGAGGAGACGGCAGGCAGACAGACGGGACACAGAGTGACCCAGAGAGGACGCCATCACGCAAACAAACACACACTCAGAACTGGAGTGATTGACTCACACACTCTGAAAGGCATGGAGCAAGATCTTTTATCGTGCAAGCTACTGGTGACAGCTCTTCTTATCCTGGTACTGTAATGTTTACTCCTTTTCTCTATTTCTATCCCAGAGACACAAGTTAGTGCTCTTTTATCCTTCATTTTATCATTAAAATACTTCAATACAATCACGTGTGTGATTGCTTTACTGTATGTATGCACGTGTTTTATGATTATGTCACACTGTGCAGTAGAAATGCACTCTTCAGACCTTGGAGTCCTTTCAGCTTTAACAAGGCAGTTAATGTGACCTGCCTTGTGCTTTTTATTCCTGCTGAAATGTCCCCATGCCTCCTCTGTGTTTATGATAAGTCACAAAGTAGACCTGTCATTCACGCTCAGGCCAGCAAGCTGTTTGTTAGGACTCCCTGTTACATTACAGTGACTGCCTTGCTTGCAGCATGAAGGTGGGTACAGTGGCGTGCCGCGTGGAGCAGACGACAAGGGATTCAGCAGATGTGCAAATATCGTATGTCTTGCCGACTGAAATGGCCATCGTATGTATATTGACACAGTCTGCAAAAAAAGGCACCAGAGTCTGGTTTCTTTCCCCTGTTGAGGAGTTTTCCATCTTCAAGGAAAATGTCCTTAGTCTCAGCTGCTGACAGGTGACTTAAATAGAATCTGTCCATCAAAATAACATAATATGGAGATCACTGGTCTTTTTATCATGTGCTCATTTCCTCTCTTCCACTTGATGTAAAAACATTGGATGCATGACAGCCACGGGGCCTTTTGTGGTCACATGTTTGCTCTGTTTTTCTCATAGTAAAAGAGTCAGAGAACAAATGTGTGTACATTTCATTGCTTTGTTGTGTAAATGGGCTGTTACGGTGCAAATAAAACCCCAGAGCGGGAGATGTTAGGAAGGCTCCAAGTCGATATCTGAGCCTTTTGATTATTGGATCCAAATCCCAGCAGGACGGCCCTCTGACTAGCGGAGCCTTGTGTTCCTCCGCCTTCATTGAGAACAATAGCAGCACAGTTAGCCAAACAACCTCCTCATCTCCATCCCTCCGTCCCTTCTTCTACTTCCCTCCTCTGTCTTCACCAGCCCAGTTATGCCTCTGGCTCTCTTGGCTTTGCAACACACAGCTCCCAGCCGTAATTGAGTGCAAAATTCACTGATTGCTTTTCAAAGGAGAATCAAGGTAGTGTGCTAACCGGCTTCCCAGAGCACAGCCTGTGTTTATTTACTGTGGATCCAAACATCAGAATAGTTGGCCCGTGCAGAAAGTAGCGCCGTTGCCGATATGTTTGACTGTATGCTCCAGTGGCTCCATGTTTAGGTCTCACCGTTCCCCTCTGCTGTTCCTCAGGCGTCATCAGCACTGACAGCCATTTATATCTGTCCCCACGCACTTTTAATAATGTGAACCCGCCACCCCACTCCGCAGCTAACAGCATGGGTGTTTTTGCTACCGTGACCCAAAGAAAATAATCGAGGCAGTATTAATACCTTGTATCTGCTTTCCTCTGAAATCCATTCATCTTTGTAGACCAAGCACAATGCCATGCTGTTGGGAAAAAGGGCCAAAGAAGTCAAAATAACTTGGCAAATCCTGTGTTTTTCCTCTAAAATCTCAAGGCTGTGTATCTCAAATGCAAGGCTGGACATTTACTGTAAACTATTTGTCAGCTCAGTGGGCATAAATCCTTTTGAGAGCAGGTGTTACACATAAAGTTCTCTTTAAGGGTAAGTGGGCGTGTTGTGCCCCACATTTCATTCCTAATCTGCAGGATTTGGGATGTTTAGGTCACTGTCAAAAACTCTGCGGGATGTGCAAGCAAAAACTGCCGTCATGGTGTGAGAATCCCGTGCTGGGAGGCTGTCTAAAGCGTACAAAAGCTGCATTTTTGCAATCTTAAAATATTCTTTCATTGTTCACCAGAAGTGCTGTTATTGTAGAAAATGATAATTTTCTCTTGTATTCATCTATTCCTTTTCATAGCCTTAAAGCCTCTGTTGAATGGCATATTATTTAATTGAATGTGTTGGCACCTCGAGTCTCTTAAACCACATTCCTGCTGCCATAGGAGGTGGATGATTTGTCCCAGTGTTGGTTCCGTGTTCCAAGTCTTTTCTTTCATTTTCCAGGTTTTCATCCACTCAACAGGTATAGAACCAGTTTTTTTGGCAGCTTTGAGTGGAATACCGTAGCTAAGCTAAGCTGTCCTCGTTCTAGATCGCAAAAGCAATCTATTTTCCTTTTCACTCCATCTGAATCTATAACGTGGCTCTCTGACTTCATTCAGTCAGACCGGCAAAGGGCATTGAGAAGAGCTAGGCTGCCGAGTAAAGCCAAGACAAAGAAACAGAACTCATATGGAGCAGTAGGTGATCCACATCAGATGACAGTGCCAGCCTTACAAATAAACACCTTCTTTAGAGCAAGGTGAGTCAGTCCAGTCAAATCTAATCTGAAAATACAAAAGGCCTGGAAAGGCAAAGAGGAGTTAAAAGAGTCTAAGATAAAAGGGTGGAGAGGATCTTTATTTCTTGGCTTTCACTCTACATCTGAGATGCACATTGTCCTTGCAGTCGCAAAATTCATCTTCTCATAATATTGACTTTGGATCACGCAGTAATATCCTTACCTCTGCTGCCAAATACAGCACGATGCAATTAACAGAGCGAGACACACAAGTGAGGCCCGGAGTTAAAGAGAGGACTAACATTTCATAATCTAAAGGATGACTCAGACATTTGAGATATTCAAAGGGGAAAAGTCGAGAGCTTTTGATTACTTCCCCTTGCAGTCTCTCTCATCCCGCCACATGCACTTGTGTTTCGTTTTCAGCAGCTCCTGGAATTTAGTTCAGGCTAGCGGCTCTTTTTTGTGTGCCCTGCAGGAGAATCTGTTTAAACCAAGAGGCCACAACCCATGTGGCTGAGGAATATGCATACAGGGCGCTTCTATTGCAAAAGGGAAATGGGAACATAACTTACTCAGTGTTATCATGTTAAATGTTCGGTTGGGTCTGGCAGAAATTAAGAAATATAAAATAAAGACAACATAGCATTGGTTTGAATGGATGAGGTGATAATAGTGAAAATGCGATCTGGAAATAGTTCAAGTGTATCCATGACGGATCACTCGAGTGTAAATCTTCACTTCCTCCTTCACTTCTGCTCAAGTCATGTCTCTTCTCCTGGTGTGTAGAGCTCACGGACGGCCCGATCAGAAGAGGACAGAGACACTCTGTGGGATGCCTGGGGCTCGTGGAGTGAATGCTCCCGGACCTGCGGAGGAGGCGCCTCGTACTCCCTCAGACGATGCCTCAGTTCCAAGTAAGGCCGCCTCTTCTCACCCTAAAGCCTGATACACACTCTACATTTTGCCGTATTTCCACTACATGGTACGGCCTGACTCGGCTCTACTCGCTCTTTTTTGGTTTTCCATAAGCAAAGTTGTGGATGGTACCTGCTACTTCTTTTGGTTCCAAGCGAGCTGAGCTGATACTCGAAGGTGGAGTTAAGAGCACTGATTGGGAGAGAAACGTCCAGCAACACCATTGGGGGTGCTCATGATTTTGCATAATGCAATATGTAGGTATCGGTGCAATAAAAAAAAATAAAAAAAAATTACCCTTTCAAAAAAAGATTGAATCCCTTTTTTCTATCCCATTTTTGGAGTCTCGTTGACCCTTATCATATAAAGTATACCATACCTATAAAACACCTTAAGTATTCTCAGCGATTCTCCTTTACTGGTAACATTTCTTATTGAATTCTGAACGATGCTATGTAATAAGTCTTAAGAGATGCTTACATCACAGCAGAGGAGGATATGCAGTGAATGTAATATTTTTTATTTAAAGTTAGAACCTCACTGACATTGAGATAAATGAAAACATTGCATTAACAATTTATAAGCATGTGTTCAAACTCTATCCAAGGTTATCTCCTCTTCTAAAGAGCAAAGTCTTGACTGGGGTTGGACTGGTTTCCATTAAAGTGCCATATCATGGCTTTAGGATTCAAGAGAGGGGGGGCTTTTTCTTTTGCTCACGGCAGTTCTGGCAAATAAATCCAGACAGCGTCCCTAATAGTGTGAGTAAATCTCACCAATTGCTCCATTCCCATGGGCTGTAATGGGAGTGCTCAAAATACATATGACTGTAATGTGACTGTTAAATAGCCCTGAGGGGTCGACTGAGATCACTTGCCCATCCACCTCCTAGAACTGTCTAGACGGCCATATGAGCATTAATCTTGAATTCATCAGTGACAATAGGGATCTGATTTTCAGTAATGACCCGGACATGTTTCTTCACAAATCTAAGCATAACAATCAATGTCCCTTGCCAAAGTGCATGTCACTTTAATGACTCTGAGTTTGGGCTCTGAAAGCAATGAACCTACATTGGTTGGATTCCCACTGCTCATCATCTCGGCTTAAGTCTTGGGACGAACTGGAACTTGCACTTTGGACCTCTCAGTCCTTTCATCCTGGTGCCAAAGTCACCCGGTTGGTTAGGCTTTAAGCTAACCCTGTGGGCTTCAAGATTAAAGCTTGAGGCCAAGTGTACTGGGCAAAGTGGTCAATTACAAATGGATTTTTGGAGAAAGAGAGAAGAAATAGGAGAAAAAAGAAATGAAACGGTATGTTTTCCATTGAAATGTTGACACATTTATAGACTGGGAAATAGCTGCCGAGTGACTTCACTGCATTCCTCTATTTTACAGTTCCCCGAATGTATTGCTCTCTCACTAAAGGTAGCCAGTAATGCTGCCAAAGTCACCTCTGTTTCACTGTTTGGGGTTCAGGGGGAGCTCCAGCAGTGACAGGAGCAGCCAGTGAAATCATAAAACATTACAACTGTCCAAAGACAAAACAGTGCAGATCATACCTGAGGTCACAAATGAGGCGTACCCTAAGGTGCTTCATAACCGTCTGTCTGCGCTGGTGTTGGGAAGCCAGCCTGAAAAGCATGATGCTGTCAAAATCTCCAAGTGCCAGACCCCCCATGTGCTGCTCTGTAAACACTGAGGTCAATGGCTTTTTGAGGAGTTCATTTAATGATATCGGCAGCGACCATTTCTCTTTGCTTGCCCAGATTTTTTTGGTCAGGCACACCTCAGAATGCTACTGGCTGTAAAAGCGATTGACGTGTTAAGAGGTGTTTGGGGTTTGAGGCTCATGTGGGATGAAGGGGGTGTAGACTTCCAAGGCAGGTATGTTTACAAACTGGTGTGTCCTTTGGCTGTCGCAGTATGGGGTTTGAGAAAATGGTAGGACCCTCCGTCCCGCCTCATCCCACCTCACCCTGCTGTTGCCTGGGAACGAGGGAGCAGTAGCGTGGAACCGGGTGGCAGATCAAACGCCGTCATTAAAAAGCACAGCACAAGGCCCCTTGTGTGTGTGACTCTTTGGAAAGAGAGGCTGGAAACGGGCCTGCAACACCCTCCAAACCAATACCACTCCAACTCTCTGACCTTTAAACACTCTCTCACACACACACACACACACACACACGCACACACGCACAAACATAGGACCTATTGCAGAAATGCACAAGAGTCAGACAACCTCCCAATAGGGCAACTGCACACAGACTAAACACTGATCGCCTGGCCCTCATTAGTCCCTGCTGCACTTCACTTGATCACAATCTCTATTATTAACAACAGCATTTGAAGCACGTGTGGACGTATGGATTGAGTGTCATGGCAAGAGAAAGTGGCTGGTGGTTGGCTCAGATTTGTCTTCTTCGTAATTTATTTTTAATCAGAAAGGGGCCCGATTATTTGATAATGAAAAGAATCGTTAGTTGCAGCCCTACCTCATTGATAACCTTCCATCATCAGGTAAGAAAGCGGAGCAGTCCTGGGAAGAGTCAAGGAAAAAGTATGTAAGTGTTTCAAATAACTTCTCACCGTAAATAAGGATGTTTTTACTCTTTATTGGCTCACGGATTTGCAGAAATTACAGGCGGTGGCATTAAATGACTGTGACATTTTGGAATTTCACCAAAGCCATGCCACAGCTATGGTTAAAGTCTGTCTTTAAATGGTGTGGTAGTTAAAAGTGAGTTCTCTCCAAGGGAATGACTAATTAACGTGGGCCTGGCACCTTGATTATGTCTGCTTTACAGAAGAGGGGACCACCCTCTCTCAGAGCCACTGAGCCCAACAACATCTCTCTGTGTACAGATGATGCAGAACACAAACGTCAAATTAAAATGTTCACCTGATGATGGGGATATTCATAAAGTAAAGGGATCATCAAAGAATTTAATTCCATCTAATATTACCATTGTTAAGATATTTCACTCAAAACCACGAACTCCTTCACTCGGATCAATCTGGGAACCGTAAATGTCGATTTGTATGAATTTTATTTCCAATCCATGTTGTGGATTTGGAGATATTTCACTGGATAAGTGAAAACTTTGATGTGGTGCAAGATGAAAAGTCAGGGGATCAATATAGCACTTAGGATTCATCCTCCGGGCACCAAGGACATATTTTCCAAATTTCATGACAATATTCCAAAAATTCTCGCTTTTGTCAAAAATGTTGGACTGACTGACTGACTAGTAGACAAAAGGAAGTTTTTCCTTTCTCTTCTGTTGCTTCATCTTCCTCAACTTCATTCTACCTTTCTTAAAAGGCCCGACTGCTCTCAATTTCCTAAACTGATCAATAGCAGAGCTCACAGGAAGAACATATTTCAGCCATTACAAACTGTTCATGTGCCCGCTCGCCTCAAGTGTATCAATATTATGGCAAAGGTTATTGAGCCCTGGTTGCAATTACTTTCAATCTAGCGAGAAGAGTTGATGACATGTATATGGACTTTATGAGCCAAAGAAAGTTTACTGCATATCCAATATTATAAGAAGTTATTATTATGAATTTTTCATGGTTACAATACGTTTGAGTTCTTGTCTGAGGATGAGGTTATTGGCGCGCTGTATGGTAGTTTTACTTAACCGACTAGTTTTAAGCGCAGTCTTGTGTGTAGTTAACTGATGTACAAACGCTCTTTAGTTGTGTCTTCAGGGTCATAGTCTGTGAGTTATGTGTTTTGTGCTCTCGTCGTTTTTTCCCTAACTTATGATGAGGCCATGATGAATCCCCAGTCCCGGCCCGACTTCTGCTTAGCCTTCGCTTTGTAGCTTCTAAAGTCGAAAGGAAATGAAAAGGGAAATTCATTTTTATTCCCTTTGCCTTTTTTTCTTTTAGTTTATATATTGCTCGTCTTTGCTACCTGCCTCAACTCTGTTTGGGTCCAAGCCCCATGACCTGCTGTTTGGCTTGGCAGAGGGGACTGTCTGGATACGTCACAGTCTAATGTTCTTGCCATGCCACACACTTCACATCCACTCCCTCCGCTCTCTGGAATATTGCTGTAAAAATCGCCAAGCTCTCGTTCATCCATGAGTCCAAACTCTGCGATGTTGCCTTCAATCATGAGTCCAGATTAGCTAAGGGACGATGACACTGGAATTCCTCTTAAGTTCCCAAAACTCAAAAGAATATCCTTTGATTAGTTTCCACTGGGGGCTTGGGTAATTGGCCTATCATAGTCACCATCAATGGTTTATCATCACTCGGCATCAAAGCACAAAGGCATCCTAATTTTCAATAAGTGGTTAGCTCCATAATTTGGGCTGCAGACGGTCATGCAGAGAGCCGTGATCCAAACCGCTCCAATGTGTTCAGCAGACGCAGCTCGGATCCCGACTGTCTGCTTTACTACTGTGTGAGCAGCTCTGTTGACTTAGAAAGCAATGACTGGACTGACCACTAGACAAACAATAAGACAAATGAGAATGTAATATTATACTTGAGTATTCTCAGGACTCTGTTTCCCCATTTTTCTTTTTTTCTTCTATTTTATCTAGAATTTGTAAAAGTTTTAATTTTCCCTCTTTTATCTAGATTTGTTCTGTTCCTCATTCCTTTTACGAGTCGGTTATGCTCGTTTGAAATCAATCAATATCAATATTTGCTAGATTGAATTGGCTTTTTGTCATGGTGTTCCCCACACAAACATACACCCTTGTATTTGTGCATCATCACATTGTGTGTATTAGACCGTTACATCTTTGCAAACACACCACAGTGTCCATGTTCGTGGGTTGCCACATCATCACTGTAGAACTCCAAAAAACAATAAGAGTCGACGCTTGGAATACCAGCTGCCTCGGGCGAAGATAATACGTGTGGATTGTGGTTTGTTTTATCATTCACCCCCAAAGCCGGTTCACCCACATGTTCCTTTTTTCTTCTGCAGGACCTGCGAAGGGCAGAATATCAAATATCGCACATGCAGTAATGTGGTAAGTTCGGCAACCTCATCTTTATGTAATGGATGTCAATAGAGCTTGAAATAAACTGAGCAAATCGTGATTGAGAATTCAGTGTGGTGGAACTGTGAAAATGTTACCAAGGTTTATGGTTAAGTGGTGTAATTCAGTGATGTGCAATCCTGTTGTTTGAGAGAAAGTAAGAAGTTGTGGCAGGGAACATCCCGCTAGTTCTGCTTTCATTTAATATGATGATCACTACGTTGACATTCAGCAATTGCAGTCTTTTCCCACAAACACGTTGACAGTAGTGTTAGGCTGAGCACAAATTATAGGAATGTGCTTCTTTTTTTGACCTCCAGGATTGCCCTCCAGATGCCGGGGATTTCCGTGACCAGCAGTGTTCAGCTCATGCAGACGTGCGATACCAGGGTCAGTACCACGAGTGGCTGCCTGTGTACAATGACCCCGACAACCCCTGCGCTCTCAAGTGCAAAGCCAAGGCCTCGGGCCTCATGATGGACCTGGCGCCCAAGGTGCTGGACGGGACACGCTGTTACACCGAGTCCTTGGACATGTGTATCAGTGGAGTCTGCCAGGTAGGAGAAAGAATCGGCCATAGAGTTCATATTTCTTTCTTTTTAATTTATCCGTCACAACAAGCCAAATAAAGACTTCTACACTCACAATATTATGGAGACAAAATAGAGAAGTAACTTTAGCTTTATGTTTCAGTGTTGGGACATTTACACAATTGTGGGGTCCCAAGACTGTATCAATTCTTATTAGGAAAATCTGGAAAATGCATCTTCCCGAGTGCAGTCTCATACAAGGCTTAGATCAAATGGAAGGCAGTCTTGGAGAATATTATGACATAAATGCAATACATATTAAGTATTTATGCTGCTTGACAGATTAAAAAAACTTTCAATGAAACATAAAAACATCTGATTTTAGAAGATACTATCCTTTGAGAATTTAATTTGAGATATCTTTCTTAAGATTATTTAGATTTTTATGAACATGAATTTTAAGGTTTTGAAGTTTAAGAGAGAATACAAATGGCAGCTATAATAACTGTATAATAATAATAAAAAAAAGATATCTGCCCAAAACTGTAAAGTCAGTGAAGGAAGTGCTGACACCTAATCTCCAATATCAGAAAACCATGTCAAATTATGACCATATAAAGCCATAAAAAGGAATTTATTTCTAAAACAGAACAACTTTAGTTTATATATATATATATATATATATATATATTCTCACGAACACAACAGTATATTAATTGGCTCACACGCTGTGACGTTACAGTGCATTTGGATGCAAGAGCCAGAAAGTAAATACATCCATGAAAACCTACACACAGCCGGTTGATTTACAATACTAACGTCATGCCATCTGCTTTACTAATGAATCCCTAATGAGGATAATTGAGAGAGATTGGGCTTTTGACTGACAGTTCAGGAAATACTTTACAAGGCTTTTTTTCCCCGGTTGAATGAAATTACGTCCCAAGGCGTTGTGTGTGTGTGTGTGTGCACACACTCTTAGAATCACACTGGTTCTGGTTTTGTCTTACCGACAGAAATTGCCAGAACCTCCATCAATCAACTTCTGATGGTAGCAGATAATGTTTAATAAAAAACTGTGGGAAAAACCCATGTTCAATTGTTTCAGGCTATTTTAGAAATACAAACAATAGGTCTGGTATGAATAAGGAATAACCCTGAGGGTCGTTTGGATCATTTTATTATAACATTTACATGGTATGAAGGAAGACATTTTCTTCAATAACTTTTTAAAGGTCTAAAGAAACCAAAGTGAGTTTTTTTACTGGGATTTTTCACATATTTGTTTTTTCTTTTTTTTTTAAATGCACAGCACCTTAATTGGAGTTTATTATGAAGCTGAACATTAGAAATCTGGTTGCTGTACAAGTCTTGGGTAATGTTTTTATGTATTGATGTATGTGTCCATGTATTATAGATTGTAGGCTGTGATCATGAGTTGGGGAGCACAGCAAAGGAGGACAACTGCGGTGTCTGCAATGGAGATGGCTCATCCTGCAGACTAGTGCGAGGACACTACAAAACCCAGCATGCTTCAGGAAAAAGTAACAAAGCTTTGCTTTAGTTTTTGTTTGTTTAATTTAAAGACAATAACTTTGTCAAGTCTGAGAATATGAGCCCTGCTAATGTCGTAATGATGTCATCAGGGTTATTTTCCTACAGCATCAGAGAGACTGCATGACAACTGGGGCCACTAAATTTGAAAGAGCTTTACCAGACAGCGAGGCTGGAATGAATGATGCTGTTGAGTTGCATTATGGGAAGTGTAGGATCATGTGATTTTGAGACAAGCTACCCATACTTGACTGACTAAAAGTCAGGATATCTCGGCCTCTGCTGCTTTGATTTTGATATTTTTATTTTAATAAGTCTCATTATTAAATGTATACAAGTCAAGAATCTCCTTCAGTCTGACTGCAGTTTCACCCAAGGGTGCTGTCTTGTCTTATACAAGTCAAATCAGTGTGTTTTGATTGTATTTGTATTGCCAGTTGTAATTACATAGACTTCATTGCATCCCTATAAGTATTAATTCTAAACGTTATGCTGTGTTTCTCCCTCTGACTTTGTCTCACTCAAGCTGAGGACACAGTTGTTGCCGTCCCCTATAAGAGTCGTCACGTGCGCCTCGTCCTGAAAGGCCCGGATCACTTGTGTAAGTCCTGGTAGGTCCAGGGTGCCCTTCCATCCAGAACAGTTGAACATGATATTTATATTTGGCAGTGTTTCTTATTCTCAAATACCTGCACATTAAACACGAGTATCCTGCATGTGCTCTGGGAGTTTTACTGCAGGTTATGTTGTGTTTTAAAGACTTGTGATTCAAAAAGAAAATTACTTTTCCACTATGTTATACTTAGTTGACATTTCTAATGAATATCTCACCCAAAAAAAAATCTGAAATCAACATTTTATTTTAAAATATATTACATTTTGGGCTCTCTCTTAAAGGCTGGTTTTAAAAGTGGCTCAGGGCAGAATAACCAGATATTTATTTTTCTTGCCCTGGCTCTGGGAAGGTGTAAGGCTTCCAGCAAATCTCACTGGTGTCAACATACTGGCTTCAAACTCCACACTGGATCAAATCGATAACAAATGTTCCATCTCTGTGCCTATCCTGTGCTCCACGGTTCGTTTACAGATTGTTTCCTGAGCCAGGCTAAAAGAACTTCGTTTTCTAAATGGACAGATCTTTTATTAAATATTTCCCCCGTTCTTTTTGACCAAGGGCACTTAAATTGTAACCATCTGTCTGCTGGTTTCTGCTGGTTTCTGCTTCCTGCGTTCCCCCTTTGTTTTTGTTTAAATGTCCTTGCTGGAATCACACCAGACCCTGTTAGGCCAGGGTGGAAGGGAGGTCAAACAGTGGAAGAGCTCACTGCAGCTCTGGCCTCCTGGCAGCCCGACATGAGTCTGTGTGCCTGCAAACGCAGCAGCCAGCCTGCGTTCTTTACTGGATCTGATTCTCAAAGTCATCCTTTGAGAGTCTCTTGTCTGGCAATAACGAGGGAAGATGTAGACAGGAAATGATGATTATCAAAGAGAAACTAAAGCATCACTGTTTATGGTGAATCTATAAACCTATATTGTGACTGTCCATCGTGCTTCAGCTTTCTACTTTGTTTCTTCTGTAGATGTGGAGAGTAAGACCCTACAAGGGCTCAAAGGTGAGCTGGTCTTGGATAAATCCGGGCAGTACCACCTGGAGAACACCACCTTGGACTTCCAGAAACTTTCAGATAAGGAGATCCTGAGAATCACTGGCCCACTCGGAGCTGACTTCACAGTCAAAGTAAGAGTTTAATATATCAAATCAAGTGATTTTAAAGCTGTACTCATTTTGTATTGTCTTACATAGCTCGGAATTTCAGTTTTTAAGTTTCAATGCCTATTTCCATACAGGTAATTGTGCAAATATGTCTATACATGGAGAGATAGTGATAATAAATATCATGAGAAAAAAATGATAATAACAAATTAAATAAAAATAAATTAATAAAAATGAAATAAGTGAATAGAAATATTGATATTAAAAGTATGAAATAGTTTATAAAGTAAATACAGGAAAAATACAATTTACATTTTTGTTTTTTTAAACACAGTTAAGGATAAAAGAGAAGATTAACAAAACCATACTTTGCTAAAAGGAAAGGTATAATTGTTACATGTATACCCTGAGTTAATGTTTCCTAAATCAAAAAGAAAGAAAGAATGACGAATATTTTTATATTAACAATAGCTCAGTTTGCTATGTGTAATAAGTAAGTAAGTCAGTAAGTTTTTCAAAGTGACGAGCCTACAGAGAATTATCTGAGTGATGAAATGTGTATTTTATTTCACGGAGGAATGTCGGGGCTTGAAGAAGAATCGTTGTACATAAGGTTTACTTACAATATGTGTTAAAACATAACACTACATAAATTCAGTCCATGAATTCAGTAGTGGAGCATAGGATTTTTTTCTACAAAGCCTACATTGTGTGTGTTTGTGTATGCGTGCTGACATTCTCTGACTAGGGCCAGTGAGTGGACATTAAAAGTTATACTGGGAAACGCCTGTGAAAACTTCCTCCCTCATAAACACACAAGTCAGGATCGGACAATAAATAGGAATTCAGGAGACAGAAATCTGAGAAGCTATAAATGCATAATTTTCTAATCTGTTACGAGGCAGACGGCCAATTCATATCGCAGCGCTGGAAAATGTTTGGACACATGGAAAATCATATAAAAAAAGTTGCCAGACAGTCTGTCCACTGTAAACACATGAATGTGAATGAGTGGCAGCGGAGTTTGATTTATATGTGTTGGTATAATCTGGCTTTGGGCATTTCTTAATATGGTCGAGGTTAGAAGAAACAGTGTTTGCTGAAATATTTATGACACTTTAAAATGTCTTCAACAAAACACACACACGCTACACGTGACACACATGGCCTAATTTCTATAGACGCAGTCTTTATCTTATTATCTCACACCATGAACTGCGTTCCTGTAGGTGCAGTTCTCCAGTGGAGCAGACAGTGTGGTCCAGTACATCTACTACCAGCCCATCATCCACCGCTGGAGAGAGACTGACTTCTTCCCTTGCTCCGTCACGTGTGGTGGAGGTAAGCATGGAGTTGAATTGCTGGACAAAGTACGAGGAAAGATGAGGCCATTAACATTTCTTTGTCCGTAGGTTACCAGCTAACCTCAGCAGAGTGCTTTGACCTTCGGAGCGGCCGGGTGGTTGTGGACCAGTATTGCCATTATTACCCGGAGAACGTCAAACCCAAACCCAAACTCCAGGAGTGCAACATGGAGCCGTGCCTGGCCAGGTTAGAGACCGGAGAAAACACTTTAAGAAAAATGTTTTAACTCCATGTTTGTATAATTCTAAATCTTCATTTTCTTAATTGATTTTGCCTTTTAGTGACGGTTACAAGCAAATTATGCCATATGACCTCTACCACCCCCTGCCTCGGTACGTACACGCAGCTGAGGTCTAATAGAGTGCTGCAGGGATGACGTATTTTTGTAGGCCAACCTGGAAGTTAATATAGTGTTTGGATTATTGCAGGAAATAAGCTCTGTCACAAGCGTTTATGATACTTACACGTTTTGTTCAGTAAGATGAGCTTCACAAATGAAACACCACTTCTATCAGAAGAACCTTGACTTTGAGACGAGGGAAGCTTAAGTGCACAAATGCGAACTCATTTCCTGGTGTTGGGACTCCTGCAGTGCTCTATGGTGACTCAACAACACACACTCTGACACTCATCTCCATCTGTGACTTCATGACTAACCTTTTCTGATGTCAGATGGGAAAGCAGTCCCTGGACCGCCTGCTCCACCTCCTGCAGCGGAGGCATCCAGAGTCGCTCAGTGTCCTGCGTGGAGGAAGACATGCAGGGTACCATCACTCCCACTGAGGAATGGAAATGTCTCTATTCCTCCAAGACAGCTATCCTGCAGCCCTGTAACACCTTCGACTGCCCCACCTGGCTGGCACAGGAGTGGTCACCTGTAGGTGCCATTTTTTTAATTCTGATTTTGAGAGTATTTTTAATTATTATCACTGGGTATTATAGACAGTATATAGACCACGCTAAGCCTTAAAGTTCCTCTACTGGCATCGATTAAACTCCTAAAAACTCATCTCTCTTCCTTAAAACGACATATTTAGTTTTCTCCATGAAAAAAAATCCCATCGTGCCTTAAAATGGCTTAGATGTAACTCGTTAAGTATGTCCATATCTATGAATATGCAAATGAATCTGACTGAAACTGGTCGACCAACATGTTTTGCTCGTACTCGCCGTGTCCGCAGGATAAATGCATGGAACAGTGTCGGGCTTCAATACGTTTTTGGGTAAACTTTTCAGTGCTCTTCAAAATGGCTACTGCAAAGTTTTCTCTGAAAGCTTGGCGTGGAAATAACTATTTTTCTTCTCCTCTGAAAACCCCCGTTTGACGTAGCATTACACTAATGATATGGAAAGCCCCTCCCTGCAAGTTGACGTGATTGGTCTTTAGGTCTGTGACATATGAAGCCCTGGCTGTCTGACTGTTTCTGCTCAGCCGTGGTGTTGATTGCTTATTAAGCTCATGTTATGTCTTATAGCACAAGTTAACAAGTTTAAAAACTTTATTTTCTTTGGCGGGAGTCTTTAATTGATTACAGTTGTTCTTTAGCGAGGCGCTGTAAAGCATCACAAAACTAGAAATGTTGAGAAAGTTCAGCGAAAAATGCTTCAAGTAACGAATGTAAAGAGATGTCCCTGTGTTCTGTTACCACCCGGGAAGTCAAATAATAGCAAATGCTTCATTTTTCTTTTGAGTCTGTGAATCACCACAGTGGGGCCGAACTAACCCGTGGAGTTAAAAAAAAAAAAAAAGTATGATTAACTGTCTTGGAAAGGGGCGGCCTGAGCTGTGATGTTTGTCGTCTCTTCAGACGTCCATCAGAGTTCTCAGCGTGACAGGAACACTTGCAACTGCTCAAGTTAAAACACAACATCCCTGTGTGAGTCAGAATATCACTGCTGACCTCAATTTGAGGGTCCTTCACCACCCGTACACGGTACACCACACATAACATACAGGGCTTTAATTGAAACCCCAAAGTCAACAGCACATATTCTTCAACTCTCTCTTTGCCAAACACATCCAGTGTTTCGGGGTGCTGCATCTGGATCATCTAACACTGCTGGTTAGATTCCTGGTGTGGCAGAGTTGCTGTTACGGGAACCATTAATATCCCATACATCTCCCTCGAAGGGATTTTTCAGCCTCAACAGTTACACAGGCACAAGCAGAGGCCCGGGGAGTCAAATTTGTGGCCCTTCGAAAACGCGGGATGCTGTTTACCTAGCACATTCTTCCTTGTGAACTTGCCTTTAAATGCTTGTTTTGGCAGCGGATACACAAAGTTCACTCCTGAGCAGAGCGCTGCAGGGATTTTAGAAGGTCTCATTACTTCACTTTCCTTGAGTCGAGCGCTTCTGAGACACGTGAACCTCTCTGTGTGAAATGACCATCAGTTAATCAGGGACTGATCCGCTGCATCTGCCTGTCACCTCCAGTGCACGGTGACCTGTGGTCAGGGTCTGCGCTACAGGGTGGTGTTGTGCATCGATCACAGAGGACTCCATGCTGGAGGTTGTAACCCCACCACCAAACCCCACATCAAGGAGGAGTGCCTGGTGACGGTGCCCTGCTACAAGTCCATAGGTGGGTTAGATTGTGTGCTAACACTTTCTACGACGCCCATGTCTATGATGCATTATAAACATACTTAAAATGTTTTTTAACCTGCTTATAGCACCTTGTAATTACAGTTATAAGCATTCATAAATATTCATAATAACTTATAACAATAGTCATAACAAATTATAAAGCATTTTATTATAATTTATAAGGTCAAGTGTTTTTGCAAGGATCAGAGTGTATTATAAATCCCATAGTTGTAATACTTTATAATCTTTTTATAATGCCATATAACGCATTATAAGTGTGTTTATAATGTGCTATAGACATGCGAACAAAATGTATTATAAAACCTGACCTTATCATTTATTATATGGTTATGATTTTTGTTGTAAAGCATATTTCTGAGTGCCTATAGCTATAATTATACAGCGCTATAAGCAGATAACGCATTACAAGTATTTTTATAATGCATTATTAACATAGAGTTGTAACGATTGTTTTTTTTTTGTCATGTTTTAAACACCAAGCTTTCACTGATTTCTAAAATAAAATGTCTCTTGTGATGTTCACCCTCTGTGTTATTTTCTCTAGATACGCTCCCAGTCGAGGCAAAACCCGTGTGGCATAAGCAGGCCATCGAGCTGGACGAGGAGATCAGCGTCACTGAGGAACCATCGTGAGTACCAGGCGCCCACACACTGGATATTAATGGCATCGCAGAAATATCTCTATTTGCTGCTTTCTTTTATCAAAAGCAATTCCAAAGTTTTTGTTTTGGGACCTTATTAATATGTTTATAGTAGGTCCCAAACGCCAAAGCAATAAACCTTAATCTGATTCTGATAATAAGTTAGTATCCTCTCAGTCTGCAGGGGTAGAAGAAGAAGCAAAAGTCAGATACCAGATACAACAACAGGGTTCACAACCCAGAGCGTAGGATTTACCTGGAGGTGAGATTGAAGTAGACGGTTTCTGGCACTGCCATGAAACCTCAACAGCATCGTGTTGTGTTCATGTCAACGCCCATTTGCAAGAACTTGGAGTCAATGTACGGCTGTAGCCCTGAATACTTTCCTGGCACTTTTCAAAATATGTCTCTTTGTGCACCTGGGTAAACCAAATGTTGTCCGACACGTGGCAGCGGAGTTTTGTCAAGACAAGTAAATAAGAGGTTCGGACTGTTCAGCCACTAACTACCAGCGTTACCTCAGCAAGCCTCAGATGTTCCAGATGTTCATGTCCCACATATCAGTTGACTAATAAAGGCTGTCCTCTAAAGATGGACAATGTTGGACTCTACCCAGTGTCTTGCATGACTTGTATTAGCGACCATGTTAGCCAGTTCAAAACATCTGTTACTGTGACTTATCTTTGGAGCGAGAGAAGGGGAAGCGCCAAAACATATGATTTTGCTCTATTGCAAAGAAAGTGTTCTCTACAAAAGCACATAAATATTTCTGTATAATATGCAGTCATTCACAAGCCAACAGCAATATCTGCCTACCATATGGGGCCAGGTTACGGATGTGAGCGGAAAGAAAAGGAAATTCTTGTGTTAGACTTATTGCACCTCCATTGCCAGGCCTTATGCCTGCCCCGAGCCACCGCTGTGCAACTGCTTGAAAAATGAAGCTCATACATGTTTCACAGCTTGGCCAAAAGTGCTTTTTCATCTTACCACCACCATGAGTAAATAGTTTCTTTCCACTGATGGAAATTTAATTGATATGATTAGCGTGGGGCTTTGGCAGCTCTCACAAAAATGTGTTTTTTCCGGCCATGAATGAAATCACGATTGTTTTTGAACCGACAGATGTACTTTAACGATGCATGAAGATAAACATTTCTGTGGGTTCGCTTGTTGACTTTGTTGCTTGTGTTCCCAGGTTTAACTTCCGGTCAGTCATTTGTTTGTCCAAAACACAACGAGCCAACTTCGAGGCAATAAGAAGTCTCTGTCTTTGTAATTTTTGCGCTTCTGTAAAGCCTGCTCGTTCTAATTATGCAAACTGTCAGTGTTTGAACACAAATCAACCTTGGATTGCTTGGAATTGGGCCTGGAAAGCCCTTGAATTTGATGTTTAAGAAGGTGTGACAATCCTGGAAACTACTTTGGTAGTTTTCTAAACCCAGAGAGTGCAACGAATTACCGGAACAATTGGGCTGACTGGGGTTCAGAAACAATATTTCTACCAATCACTTTCCCCTGTTGAATGAAATGAAGACCATAAAGTAAAAAAAAAAAAAAAATTTTTAACATTACAGTTAACATTAGGGCTGCACGATTAATTGTTGAAAGATTGCAATCTCGATTCAGGCATGCACTCAATGCTTTGGAGAGTTACATATTTAGAAGTGCTCACAATCTGTCGCTGCTGCGGACGCTGCAAGGCTGACAGACTCGTCCTGAACCTTCGACTTCACTTACACTCAAGCAATCAAATTAGCCACAAAGCTGTCAGTGCGTCCAGCCTTTAGCGTATTTAATGTTTCTCTAAATGTATGTTAAACTCCAGCAGAGATTATATTATACTCTCACACAATATAGCTGTGTTTGTGGCGACAACCTCAGTAAAGTACTTGATCTTAATTACTGTAGGAAAATTCTCATTTTCATCAAGAATCGTCCTGCCCTGGTTAACACCGTACCAAAAAAGTGAACTCTAAAGAGACTTAATCGTTATCCCGCAGCGAGTTTCAGACACAGGTTAGTCTTCTGATGTGGGGGTGGAAATTACAAATCACTGTGCGGATATAACTGATAAAGAATATTGTGTAAAGAATATCTGCCAACAGAAACAGTGGTGAGCGCCGCCCTGAAGAAGACAGCTGCTGAATGTTGTAAACATGTGGGCTGCCTCCACCCACTTTGTATTCATGATCAGGTGCAACGCACAATGGAGCAAAGACTATAACGCCCTTGTGCAATGAAAAGGTAGAAAGGTCTGATGAAATGTCTTTAAACGCTTCACCCCCTCATGTTGAATGTCAGTTGGGTTCATTTGTTTACAGTTGCTTGTAGATCTGAACATCACTGATTTCTTATGGACGTTCTGCAGAACAGGACGTAGTAGATTTGCCCTCCGTGATCCTCATAAGAAAACGCTTTTCATTTTGCCCTACCTGAAGATCAAGATTCAAGGACTCAAACTTCTCTCTGTCTCACACTTTGCAGTTTTATTACTTCTTTTACTCTCTCTGAAAGCTAGTGAGGGGGTGTCAGTTCAGTGTCTGGGCTCTAGCTCTCACACAACCTTGACAGGCCTTCAGGCACTCATGAAGTATTTCCTCCTCTGATCCACTCTTTAAGAAGAGAAAAGATGCACATGAAAGCCTTTTATCCAAGAATGGCTGATCCTAATGCTTCACAGCTGTTTAATTAACCACAGCAGGACTGGATTTCATAAATACTCAGTGGCTTTATGCATTTCGAAGTGAATGGAATGCACAAAAAACTGTGACTTTCTGTCTGACTACTTTCAAGTCTACTGGTTTGTCTGTCATGGAGCAGATGGGTATGTGAAGTATACTAACTAAATGAGCGATTAATCATCCCGTTTGTGTTTTCTCAAACCGTCTGCCTCTCCTCTCCAGCTTCATCCCTGGTCCCTGGCAGCCCTGCAGCAGAACATGTGGCGCCGGGACTCAGCGACGGACCGTCAAGTGCCAAGTGTTGCTGTCCTTCTCCCAGACTGTTGCTGACCTGCCCGAGGACGAGTGTGAGGGGGTGAAACCTGCTACAAGTCAGCCCTGCTACCGTACTCCCTGCTCTGGTGTTTCGGGCCAAAGAAGAGAAAAGGAGGCGCAGGAAGAGGAGGAGGAGGAGGAGACACCTGAAAGAGAGGAGCTGCACGACTGGGAGTATGAGGGCTTCACGGAGTGCTCAGAGAGTTGTGGGGGAGGTATGGATCATTTTTAATATGAGAAAGTAAAGAAATGGAACTAGAAAGGACTGAAATGCAGAGTTGACAGAACAACATTTCCATCCCTCGAGCCACGCTGCCACGAGTGGCTAAAAAGAAAAGAGCAGATAAAAAGAATCCTGATTGGATTACTAAAGCCATGCCAGTATAGAAGTAAGTTGTATGATTAAATGATAATGGATGGAGTTCCAAGTTTGAGCCTAAAGGTCATACGTCAGCGACTCTCACAGCGGCAGTGAGTCTGCATCAGACAGAAACAGCTCTTCTAAACATCCTGCCAACATTCGTTAAGTCCCTCTTTAATCTCCCCACCTCCACATCCAAGCCTGTATGCCTCAGTTGTGTGTTAATGTCTGCACGAGTGTGCATGTGTGACTTTATTTCTGCACATGGGCGTAGGCTTTTGTCAATGTCTGTGTGTGCTCACCCAAACCCAACAAACTGGCATTCAGGGTTGATTACAGAGTGGTATCGGATGTCACGTACACACCCGAGGCTCCTGTGGACCATCACACCACTGTGGCGTCTGAAGTGCATGCCTCACTGTTATTGTCCCCAACATTCGGAGCAGACTCTGTGATTTATCTTGCGTTGCTTTTAACATGACCTGACATCACACCCTTAAAGTTTATCCACAGATCAGAGCAGAAATGAAGCAGGCCACTGTACTGTTTTGATGTTCAATGTGCTCCATGATTGTACAACCACGGCTTGCTTTCATTGAGGGGCCTAATGCTGTGTTCACACCAAACGCAAAGCACATTTTCCCCTCGCAATCATTTGTGTTTATTCACCTTACTTCACACGGCTGATTAATCTAGTTTACTGCAGTGGTATTAACCCCAAATAAACAGATTTTGCTTGAATCTTGAATCAAAAGGATGCCGAAATGACTCCATCATGGTGCTGATTTTTTAAAAGTCCGATTTTTTTTGTCTGATCTCAGGCGTGCAGGAGGCTGTGGTCATCTGCCTGAACAAGCAGACCAGGGAGGCAGCAGAGCAGAGCCTGTGTGTGAGCTCCCGTCGGCCCCCGCAACTCCTGCAGGACTGCAAAACTCAACCCTGCCCACCCAGGTATGTTAAAACACAGACGCACATCATTATTATTTAGACATTGTTTAAAGTGGTTTGTGCCTGAACATTTAAAATGGACTTGATTGATTGATGCATTAAAACTAAGGAGGAAATGTGTTTTTGCAAGAAAAAGAAAAAAAATAAAAGGATTTGACTGCATTCAAGAATAAAATATTAATTAAAAACAGGACTGAAATCTGGCTCTGCTCTTTATTAGTCTGCCAAGACTGTAACCCAGAAAAATATGCAAGATAGAGAGCTGGGACATTCGTGTACTGTTTCCCAGAGCCCTGATGCATCCCTGCGTCCTACACCTGGAACTGCTTAAGTTTCAGATGATCAAAAAACACACATGACACTAGTTGAATCAATTAATCTCTACTAATCACTGGTTGTGTACAAAAGAGATTCAAATCCCTCTAATCCACTACATTATCCCTTTCAGTTTAAACCACACGGGCCAATTAAATCACCATTTAGGCCACTTGGGTGCAAGTGATACTGAGATGGATGTTGTATCATTGATAGCAAGAAATGAAGGGACAGCTTGTGGAACCTGGTGAGAGTATAGCACAAAGTAGGGGCCGCGTGTCGGGGGGGAGGGGGGACCGGGTGTCGGGGGGGACCGTGTGTCGGGGGGGACGATACCTGCTCGGCCTGACATGTGGAGTTGGAAAAAGTTCCAAGTAAAAATTTTTGCCTGATTGTGGTGCTTGAATAAATGCCAGCCAGTCACCAAAAACACATGGATTCATCCTCTGGCTAGGAATGTTATTGGAAGATTAAATGGAAATCAAATTATTATGTTTTCAATAGTCTATGTACAAAGTTAACATTTTGACCTTTAAAAATGGAAGGGATTTATCCTCTGAAGAGTATAAATGGTGATCTATGGTAGAGGTTGCTATTTGTCGTTGAAAGGAACTCTTGGAGGATTTATATTTTTGAAACAATGAAATTTCATGGAAATCTCAGTCAGCTTTTCCCCCTGATTATGAGGCAGTAAAAAGGTCAAGAGATCAGTAAAATCATTTTAATTATCCTCTGGGGACGATGAATATCCTCACTAAATTTCAAGTTGAAATGCAACTATGAGTTCTATTATAACTAGGTAGCTGATTTAACAATGAATGTAGATGTAACCTACACTATTAACGTTTAAGTCCAAGCTGTTTTTTTCCGTTGGGCATCTATTTGGAAAACAGCGGATGAACAATAAGCACACACAATTCACACAAAATGAAATACCTGAATGGTTAAACAGCATAATGGATGTTTAATATAACTGAGCCATGGCTAAGCGGTGAGTGGATTTTGCGGTAGGCCACACGTTTCAAGTTAACACCGTGCACAGTGTCGGTGTTCCACCACTCGCACTCTTGTCAGAAAACCCAGAGGCTTGCAGCCTGCCCTTGCCTGTTTTTCCAGGCCTTGAGTCTTGTTTTTAGGCACAACAAACGCTGTATTGGACTTGTTTCCTTTGGCCCTTTACTCCCTCCCTGAGGCCTCCTCACCCTCACATATTAAGCTACACTCTTTGGATACTGTTCCCTCTGAAGGGAAACAGCCATAGGATTTGGCTTTGAGTATAGTACCGGTCCAGAAACGAGCCTCATTCCCAATTCTCCACAGTCCCTGGACCCTTGAGTAAATATGAATAGTTTTGAAAATTCACCTAATCTGTCAAGTAAGAAGTAAAAATGCTGCCAGCTTGGTCAAAGCCAAAGCTTTTCGATGCCTTTTTAAAAGCATAGCGACACATGCCACATCATTTTGAAGATTGTATAAAAGTGCTCTGGAAACTTTGATGCTGGATTTATCTTCCTGAATGAAATTGTGTTGGATAACAAAAAGAATATTGGCTCACGGAGGTCATTGGGCAAATGCAAGTGAAGAATTTATGCCGTAGGGATTTCTCAAATATCACTAAATTCAGTGGGAGATTTAATGTTTCTTTGCCAGGATCTGGCGCCATGAATCACTCTTCGTTTTCACTCGTATTCACTTTCATGAATTTGCACATTCATAAGACTGCAAGAGTGTCCTCTCAGGGGATCAAGTAAAAACATCAAGCACTCTGACTGAACTCCTCCTGACTGCACTCCTTTATAGATTGGATAATTGGGCTACATATGCATGTACACAAAAGATAAAGTATGTTGATTAATCTTGAATGGCAAAGGTTAAGAGTTGATAAACCAGCACAAATTGAAATTATAATGCTTTACTTTTTAATTCAAAACTGATCTGTGTGTAGTTAAACAAGCAAATACAGGTAGTTTGATGCTGAACGTTGTGTCCGCAGGTGGGAAACAGGGGAGTGGAGTTCATGCTCTGCTAGCTGTGGGGTTGGTCTGATGACCCGCACTGTGGCATGCACTCACCGGCCCTCTCGTGACAGCAACCGTACCGAAGTTCTGAGGGATGAAGACTGTCAGAGCCCCAAGCCCGGCCCGGTCCAAGCCTGCAACCGCTTTGACTGCCCTCCTATGTGGGACACACGTGCCTGGGGACAGGTAAAGTATCTCACTTATACCCTTATATATATACGCAGAAATAGGCGATAGACTCCTTTCCCATTGCCAGTAGACGAGTATGCCTTTCTGTTTTTTATTTTTCTGCCGGTGACGTTCGACGGCAGGAATGCGCCAGGCAGCATAGTAAACAGTACTTCTTTTTTATATCTGTCACTTATTCAGTTCTCTTTAAACTCTCAAACCAGAGTGGGTTGTTGGAACAGTGGAACGACCAACAAAGACGCTTTTGATTAGTTTTATATTCCGTCGAATGAAAGCGTGAAGTGTGTTTTATGATGATCAGCGAGGTAAAACTAGTGTTTCTGTCAATGGAGTCTGGTTTGAGGAGAGCATATTATTTTATGTTTTGTACGTTAATAAATTATATAATAGTCCAAATCCTCCTTGATTTTATTTAAATTTTTTTGAGAAAGGGTCGAAAATGATCGTGTCCATCCAGGTGTCATGTTTCCATCACTGCCGATCGGCGCTGCGCCCGATAAATACCGTGACTACTGCAGAGGCATTTGTCCCGGGAATGAATATCAATTATAACCTTTGAAGACAAAAGCCAGATGTTCTTGGGTGTTAGTGGCTTTTTTGCCCAGTGGGAAAGCGAAGCTTTAGGAAGTTCACCATCATAACTGCCTGGCACAGCAATTAGACTGAAGCGTCGAGCACATATTGCTAATGTTACCCCCGGCACATCTGTATTTTTGTAGTGCTCCCAGAGCTGTGGTGGTGGATTTCAAAGGAGGCAGGTCCTGTGCAAACAGCGGCTGGCAGATGGCAGCATCCTGGAGCTGCCTGACACCTTCTGCCCTTCCAAGAGCCCCGCGAACCAGCAGCCCTGTGCCAAGCAGGAGTGCCCGCCTCAGTGGGTCACCACCGACTGGTCCCAGGTAGACTTTCCTCAACGCAGCAACCTACCTTTTTAAAGTGGTCAAAATATAAATGTCATGCCATATGTACAGTACACAGGGTCCAGTCATTTTAATTTCTTACAAAATCTGTTTTATTTGTCCAGTGCTCAGTGACCTGTGGAAATGGCGTTCAGAGGCTACAGGCAGTCTGCAGAAGACCAGGGGAAGCTCGGGGACATTCCACCGTACACCCTGAGAACTGTTCCCTTATGGCCCGGCCCACCAAAGTCCGACCATGCTCCCTCAGGCTTTGTGAGAGTAAGAGACCCTCCGTTTGTCTCTATTTTGTCAATGTGTACTGCTAGGAGAGTGGAAATTGATGTAAAGATGTGTTAGTTAGCAAGAAGAACATTGCATCGCTGCAAATTGATTGAAAATGACAAATGCACAAGACAGCTGCAGAATGAATATACGGGAAAGGCCTGTACAATTATAGGGGATACACTGCTGCCGACAATAATCAATCTATTTACCTGTCATGTTTATTTCACTACAGACTCTGCTAAGCCCGATCCCACCATACTGGCGCAGAAAAAGGTGTATATCCAGTGGAGGAAGGGCAAGAAGTTACAGTTGGTAGTAGGAGGCTATGCCTACCTGCTCCCCTGGACAACCGTAGTCCTTCGCTGCCCAACCCGACACTTCCGCAAGGGCCACATTCGATGGTTGAAGGGAGGAAAGCCCTTGGTCGGCCTCCCACATCTCTCCATAACTTCACTGGGATATGTGAAGATTCAGCAGGTTCGTGCATCTGATGCCGGGATATACACATGCGTCGCAGGTCAGGCAAAAGAACATTTTGTCCTACAGATCATCGGCAGTAAGCAGAAGCTCTCTGCTCCAGAGTCATGGCTCCTCGCAGGTGGACAACAAAAGGCTGGTCAGACAGACGTGGCCGCAACAAGAGAAAGATTTCAGGAGCTACCCATCTCCCTCAACCAATACGACAACATTGTTGAGCATTTGCTCGAACTCAAAGGCTCTCTCCAAGATGAAAAAGACACTGCTGATAAAACACACTCCAGTGAAAAGAACCGGTCCACCCTGGAGGATGACAGAGCAAACTCAGAACTTTCGAGCCTGCTCGTACTCATCGCCGATACCCACAGGCTAGATGAGCTCATGCACAACCTCTCAGAAGGCCTCGGAGGACAATGGGGAGAACAACTCATCGCACAGTTGCTCAGTGAGCTCACTATGACACAAGGTGAAACCAATGAGTCTACTCTTCATCCTCCGGAAAGTGCAGAATCCTCCACACAAGGGCCCCTGCTTTATAAACCGAACATCAAAGCCCACGCGTCCAGGCCAAGAAGCCCGGTGCTAATCCAACGGCCCAGGAAGGTCGGAGTGGTGCCGTCGTCTGACATGGTGGTTCATGTGGGAGTGCCAGCTTTACTGCAGAAACACATTGCAAGTTTGGAGCTGAGGTGTGAGGCACTGGGGAACCCCGAGCCATCCCTGACATGGACAAAGAATGGAAAAGGGTTGCACTACAACAGCAGGTAAGAATGTGAGCTTTTGTGCAAAAGGCATCAACAAAACTGCAGATTTTGTTGTATAAAAGTTGCTGATTCAGTGGTTGCGTTGTCTTTGTGTTGGCAGAGTAGGCCTGTTGTCCACTGGCTCACTGAGGATCCAGTCTCCAAGCAAGGTGGATGAGGGTCTGTACACGTGCACTGCCAGGAACCGGCTCGGAACTACAGCTCTCTCGTCTTGGCTGCAGATTACAGGTGAGGTCCAAAAAGACCAAATCTTACTGCTGGAATGTTTGAATAAACTGCTAGACATGGGGTTCTCAAACTTTTTCAGACAAAGGACCACTTAACTAATAAAAAGTTAAGTGGGTGCACCCCCTGATCTAAACAGAGGATAAAGGGGCTCAAAGGTGCTGAAAAATGTACAAACAGCAGTATAAATCAAACAAAATTTCAGAAATCTTAGGGAGCGCCTTGGTAGCTGAGTGCTTACATGTACATACAACTTTTTTACCTAATTTTACTTTATCTTGATGCTTATATAACTACCCACACATCAGGACTATCAGTTTCTACATACAGTCATATATGGTGTGTACATGTTGTCGAGCTGAACTGGTGAGATCACGAGACATTGGTTGTTTCCTAACACAATGACAGAGAGGACGCTGAAACTATAATCAACAATATTCAGTTCAGAATAAAAAGACAATGCTCAATTATTTTGATTTCTGCAGTATCCAAGCGCACAACAATATAGTTTTAAAATTGTGTTTTCAGGTGGCAAAGGAAGAAACTGTGGCCAAACTAATGGCATGGGAGCAAATGGCCCTCTCTGCTCTGAGAGGAGTAACAGCAGCCAGTCAGCTGAGCTGTGCCATGGACAAGCCTGCCCCCTCAGGTACCTTGCTACTACTACATGTGTGTCATGTTTGATGAGACCAGTTCCCAATTTCTCTTTTACTTTAATTCATAACTGCATGTATCCTAAAGTGCTGGGTCATTTCTGTGTGCATGCATTTGTTCATGCAACTTTTTTAAAGGAAAATATTGAGATGATTGCAGGACTGCTCAACACTGAGAGACTTAAAGGGATAGTTCAGATGTCTGAAGTGGTGTTGTAAGAGTTACTTATCCAGTCAGTGTATTAGCTGCAGTAGATGCAGTTTGGAGAAACAGACAGGACTTTCAGCAGGAAGCTCAGCCGTGTACTGCTGTGGACGGGGGGAGCAGCAAAATGAAAGAAAGGGCTGTCAGCAAGGCAGTAAAATATTCTAAAAGTACCGTACACTTAAACTGATATTGATGTTTTTGGCATCTAAAATACATTTTGCAGCAGTACATGGCTGAGCTTCCTGCAGGTCCAAACTGCATCTACTGTAGGTATTTCACCGACTGTGGATAAGTACCTCATACAACCACACTTCAAAACTACCAGAACTATCCCTTTAGGCGATGAGTAATTCTGGGCCCAAAAGGATTATTGCTTTATTATATTACTATATTCATACTATAAGTTATTGTCCACTTTTCCTCTGTGGTTGGATTAGGTGGCGAGTGGATCCTTGGCCGCCATGCTCAGCCAGTTGTGGAGGTGGGTTCCAGCGCAGGAGTGTCCGCTGCATGAAGGGTCCTGAGGGCAGATCGAGAGAGGTGGAGAGCCGGCAGTGCCTCGGCACAGGGAGGAGACCCTCTGACTCCAGGATATGCAACCTGCTGTCCTGTGCTAGATGGGCCACTACCAACTGGGGAGCAGTGAGTCTACTTCCATAACCACAAACACAGCTCAACACATCGACATGGACTGTGTCGAGGCTAAAACACAGTTCACCTCAGAAACTGTGTGACAGTTATTGGTCCGTTAGTTTGAGGTAGTTTCTCAACTGCCAAATAACCTTTAGTATTTATTTGTTTTCCAAATTATTTAAGGGGGAACAAATTATTAGGAACAAATATTTGTTGTAGTTCAGGAAGTCACTTTTTTCTTTTGTAAGTGTATGGCCCGGCCCATTGTCTTGCATAATATTTCCAAAACAGTAACTCCCATTTTAAAATATAAACTAAATGTGTTTTATTATGAGGCATAGTTTCGATTTGAAACTTGAAATTCAGTGAGAGTCGGCATGAAAATGGCAAAACCGCAAGAGGGTTGTTACTAGCTGTTAAAGAAAATAATTCTCTGCCGACACCATCTTCAAAGTTCAAACAAGCTTCTTTATTATTGCAATAAGGAGCGGAGTTGTCTTACATACAGAGATGTTCAAACTCTTACATGCAAGTTGTAAGGCTGCTGTGCAGCTCAATTACTCCAAGAGTGGCCGGCTCTTTTATACATTGTAGGTCTGCCCAAAGGTCGTCTTTACACAAGAAGACAGTTACTCAACATCTCAATATCAGGAAGCACATAGCTCTATTATCGCTAAACAAGGAGTCATTTGCCTGTTGTCTCCCGACGGCAGGCGTATGTACATCTGCGGCTTCCTCTTCTTGTGTCTTTTAGTTGACTTCAGTTTAAACAGTATTTTTCTATCACTAGCAGAAAAGTATTTTCAAACTAAAAGCTGAACTCGCTTCTAATTTTTATGAAATCTCCTCTTTTAGTGCCATGGTCAATGTGTGGCTCCCAGTTTGGCCACACAGCACCGCCATGTTTACTGCCAGGACACAAATGCCAGCAAAGTCCCCTCCAGGATGTGCAGTGGACTCCAGAGGTACATATGGATATTATAATATGAATGTATAGCAACAGTTAATATATGATGTTGATGTACAATTAAAAGGTACAGGGATAGCTCGTGTTTAAGTGAAAAAGCCACTCCCTGGTGTATTTTTGAACATTTTTAGACCCTTTTCTTTTTGTGTGTTTGTATTTGTAGGCCCAGCTCCCTGAAGAATTGCTCCACAGCGGCCTGTGCCCTTCACTGGCGCGTCGGGCCGTGGACACAGTGCACGGCCACCTGTGGACGGCACGGTTTCCAGTCACGCCAGGTGACCTGCGTGCACCGCCGAACTGGAAAGGCCACACTTGAACATCACTGCATGGGGAGGCCTCGCCCTCCCAGCTGGCAGCGATGTAATATTCTGTCCTGTGGCATAGGTGAGGAAAGGTCTTGCTGATGGCATAAAGGAGACAAGTAGGTTCTTAATTGTGATAACATCTTGATTTTAAAATGATCCTATATTTTTATATTTCATATAGCATGTTCAATATAGTATTACTGCATATGTTGATGGTTAAATTTCCTCTGAAAGTCATATTCTAGAGGTGAATTGACTAAAGATAGCCTCAGTACAGTACCAGCTTGTTGCTGTCAGAAACACGTTAATGGTATATGTTTGAGGTCTTGCTCTAAATAAACTACTAAAAGAATAACTTAGATTGGAACTAAAATTAAATTACTAAATTATAAATATTATTGCCAGGATAATATGTGTATAGGCTCCATCGTGGCACATTACATTCCTTTAATGGGCCCAAACCATAATGCATTTAGTTTCAGTTTCATGTGCTGAGGTTTGGAGGCATCGGGTTCTAAAGTTTCACCCCTACCAAAACAAGTGAAAGGAATTGTAGCGCTCAAATAATTAAAACAATCTCTGCAGCATCAGGTATTCCCAGTTACTTTGAATTGAATTGAAAAACTGTTTATATTGGAGATTTAATTTCTTATTGTGGCATTTGTCAGTGCTTTGAGAAGCACACAAGAAAACTCCACTAACCTCCTTTGTTTTTGGGTGGCAGAAGTTTCAGAAGTTGGTATTTTGAATCTGCTTCACATAAAACTGCAACTGAAGCATTGTACTAGAAAAAATACTAATAATTAACATTATTATTATTATTATTTATATTATTTGCTGTCTGTGTATTGCAGCAGGAGAGTGTCGAGACAGCACGAGGTACTGCGAGAAGGTTCGAGAGCTGGAGCTTTGTCCGCTACCTCAGTTTAAGAGCCGCTGCTGTCATTCCTGCCTAAACACCTGACGCGGGGACGTAAGACGAGGGCCATGGACGACCTGAAGAGGTCGGGGAAGATGCTCAGACAGCCAACAGAGACTTGAAACCTCGATGCCCCATCCTTAAACCCACAACTGTGTTCAATGGTCAGTCTTGGATGGGGATTTCTGAGTGTGGAGGAACGTTAGGATGGTCATACCTGGAGTGGTCGTGATCTACTTTCCTCAAAGAAATCATGTGTGGGTTTGAATTTTCAAAGTTTTGAGAGGAGTGACATGTCTGCTAATGAAGGCTTCAGTTTTACTTTTTTTTTTTCTTTTTTTTTTATCTGATCTTCATGAAGCTTTCCTGAATTATGCAAACGTACCTTAAGACACATTTCCATTGTGAGTAAGATAAACTTGTGGTTACTGCATAGTTCCTTAAAGGGTAACTCATAAATCAGATTTAGAATCTGGTTTATTGGCAAGTAGGTTATTCACATACAACTTGGAATTTGAAAGTTTTACTAAAAGAATTTAACAACAGTACTGCACCACCATGTTCTCCATCGCTCTCCAATAGGGTGCATAGTATCATGTGATTTAGCTTACAATACACAAATATGTATTTAATAGACTTTTTTTTTTCATTGATTGACTTCATACCCAGGGATTTTGGGTAGACCCCTGATCTTTTGATAACCACTGGATAGTTGTGTGTTTGCCTTTCTTGCAATGGTCTCCAAAACAGTGTTGATGAATAGTTTTGATGCTAAATGAGCTTTTATTATAGAGTTATGGGTAAACTCTAAACACGGCATAATGCTGCATATAAATGGGAAATGGCTAACATGACTAAAAGCCTAATATTTGATGATGACACAGTAAATTTGGTATCAGCCACATGGGAAATACGTCATGATCTGTGCTATCATTTTGTGTCATTTAGCACGTGCTGACTAACGATGGGTCAAGTCATTTGAAGAGCAAAGGAATTAGGATTGCAGGCATTGTAACTGCATTTTTGGCAGAATAAAAGTTAAGATTTATCTTGCACGGGTTGCACTATGGAGGTGTATGACTGAAGCAAGTCAATTTTTTTTTTAAAAAATAAGACATTTATATTGCACTCAACTCATCCAAGTTTTTGTTAATAACATGGCTTGAAGAGTTTTTTTTGTTTTGTTTGTAAAGTTACATTGTTTATATATTTTGTTTTGTGATTTTTGTATTTCCTGTTAAGATATTTGTTAAAATGTCCCTTTAACCACTGTGTGACGTTTCAACGTGAGGTCAGCATAACTGTTTTTCCTCTCCACCAAATTATAGTTTTGCTTTAGAGTGACATTTTAGGAAAACAGTTACATTTGACTCCTTATGTAACTCTTTTTCAGTGTTAACTGAACTTGAAACATAAATATGAACTCTGTTACATTTGGATATTGGTTAAAACCGTAGTGAACTTTTTAAAGATCAGTACAGTGCCAGATAGGCAGGGTTTGCACTTCTGACATGTCCTGAGTTCCACAATGCTTCATCATCAAGTGCAACACAAACCTTAGCAGATCACTCTGACTATGTGAAAAGAAAACATGATTAACATATTACTCATGCTCTTAAGTTATGTAGATATTTGTTTTGTCCTTTTAACTATTTATTTTCATGCGTGTTATTGTGCATAGTTTTGTATATACTTGCAGGGGTGGGTTTTAAGTATTCATTTCCCAACAGTTTTTTGGTATTTGATGATGTGCATGCAATGGGGACCCTCTGCTGGTGAACTGATGTGTTGCTTTCTGCTCATGCCTGGTTTATCATTAAATAAAGCCAAATACATTCCTTTTATAAACGGTTTGTTGTGGTTTTCTGAATCTGACTGCATTGTCAAGTGAAGTGCTCAAATTGTGAAAGTATTAAAGTGGTTCTATAGTACGACTGCTGGAAGATCTGTAATACAAATACTCACTCACTCATGGCAGAAACGTAATGGGAGGTACCATTAACCAGAGGAACTAGAAATACAAGTCTGCTGTGTTATCATCAGCGTACTTCCCTTTTTTTTTTCTTTTTCCGCATTTACAATGTGCACTTCGCATTCTACTACTCCGCTCTTGAAGAGGGACATGCATTCACGGGATTCCTCTGAACGATGAGGGGAAATTGCTCTACAACATGAAACACTACGATTCAAATTGGCACCATCAGCAGATCACCTGACTTCTCATATTGGTGCCGAGCTTCTTTTCATATTAGTTATGGTGGAAAAGGATGATTGTAAATCTTGTTTGACAGCACTCAGGGTTCTGCGAGTTTCCCTCGTGGATGAACTGGAAGGACGTATCGACTCTCTGCTCGAAATCTTAGTAAGTCGGGAAGTGTTCACTCGTGATGACCGTGAGGAGGTGTTGTGTCAGTTGGGGCCCCGGGCAAGAGTAAGAAAGGTGTTAGACATCTTGGCATGTAAAGGCGAAGAAGCTGCTAAGATTTTTCTCTCAATTAGTAGTCATCATCAGCAAGAAGCACAGACGCACTCCAAAGAAAGAAACACAGATCAGCCTCAATCCGTGGGTATGCAACTCAAACCACAGTGATTTCATTCGAACATTTAAGATGACAATAATGCCAAGAGTTGGAATAGTATTGCATTGTTCATATAAACAGTACATAGTGTTTCATGAAGCATTATCCAATGATTGTGTACTGAGATTTACCTAAAGTAAGAAATATAAGACGAAATACATTAATCTTATCTTCTTTTGCAGAATATAACAAAGTCAAACAAAAGCACAAAGATGTCCTCACGCGCCGGAGTGAGAGCATGCTCTTCTACAACACTCGACACGGAGAGAAAATTCTTTTTTCCGAACACTATGTCAATCTGTTGTTGGCCGACGGTCACCAGGGCTTGGATATAAAAAGACATGAGATGCTGACATTTGGACAAAAGCGACTATCTTTGCAGCAGAAGTCAGCGGTGCAGAGGAAAATCGCACCAGCCGAACTCTTCTCAAGAGCAAATGGAAACCGTCCAGTCAAAAAGGTTCTGGTGTCAGGGGTTGCCGGCATTGGAAAAACCATCCTGGTGCAGAAGATGCTTTTCGATTTTGGGGGAAACAGGGACGATCTTGGATTTGACTTCATCATCCACATGACCTTCAGAGACCTGAATCTGATCGACAAACCTACAAACTTCCGGGAGCTGGTGTTGCGTAAAAACAGGCACCTGGCTCAGGAACTGGATAACATTTTAGCGAATGACAACAAACTGCTGATAATTTTAGATGGCTTTGATGAGTTCAGACACTACAGGAGCTGTGATGTAGATGCATTTGTGACTGAGCCAGATGAAGATGCAGATGTGGTGGAGGTCTTTGGGAGTCTGATGCAAGGTGAACTGCTGCCCAATGCTTCTGTCATGCTCACAAGTCGACCTGCAGCCATCAACCACATCCCAGTAGGCTGCATCGACCGCTTTGTGCTCATCGCTGGTTTCTCCTTGGCTGAAGTTCAAGTTTTCTTCTCGCGTTATTTCCAGGACAGTGCGATTGCTGACCGCATGTTCGCAGTGGTATCAGCGAATGAACTAATGCTGACGCTGTGCTACATACCTGCATTTTGCTACATTGTGTGCTGCATCCTCAAAGAAAGCAAAGACCTCTGTGGAGAGAGCCCCAAGACCATGACCGACATTTATGTGCAGTATCTGGTGGCCTTGCTTCGCTCTCACACTCAAGCAAGAGCCGAAACATTTCGTCAAGAGCAGAGAGCAGGATCCGTCCAGCAGCTGTCGGATATCGTGCTGAAGCTGGGTCGACTGGCCTTCCAAAAGCTGATGGAGCATCAAACACTATTCTACAGCAGCGACCAAGATGTTGCAGAGTTAGAGGGATGCAGCCTTGTTAGTACCTTCCTTGACAAGACCGTGGCACAAGAGCCCGGCTGCACTGAAGAGGTTTACTCCTTTGCACACCTGACTGTTCAAGAGTTCTTCGCTGCAGTTTATTGTGCAGTGACGGATCACCCTTTACCTGACGTGCTTCAACACACTGCAAGTCTCAGGGAGGGGTCCAACAATGGACATTTGGACCTCTTTAACCGTTTCCTGTCTGGAATCCTCTCTGAACGCAATGCCAATCTGCTATCAAGGCAGGTGGGGCTGAGTTGCAATACAGACAAAGTGGACGCCTTTCGTCAGAGGATCATCAGAGAGCTTACAATGCTCTCTGAGAGTGGGGCCAATATCCTAAACCATTTACACTGCCTGTTTGAGCAACAGGACCCCTCTTTGGCCCTCGCTGTGCAACCAAAGACACTACAAGTTAATGTTAGTGATGAAACACTCTCCCAAATGGATTACAATGCCATCAAGTACTTCCTAAATCTTACAAAGGGCAACATATTAGAGCTGGATCTGACAGGTACAGGAGTAAGCTGCAATGCACTTCGAGATATTCAGCCCCTGCTGCTCAGATGTAACAGACTTTGGTGAGTTCCAGCTGAAATGTGGTTTGAATCTATCACACTGGAGGTTTCTTTATTTTATTTTTCAATCATTGCAGTTCCATGTGGGTAGCACATATCTTGTTGCATGCATCAAAAAGTAAAGTGTAAACACCACCTGCTTGAGGAATACATGCTCTAACACCACTATTTCATTTTTTAGGCTTGGAGAAAACAACCTCGATATGGACACAGCTCGGGTCATTGCTGATGTGCTGCAGGAGTCAGAAAATATAACCCACCTAGGGTGAGATGTCCATTGATTTTACAGGCTTTTGTTAAAAGGATATACAGTATAGACTTCAACAATTCTATATTTGAGAATCACCCAGACTATGTTTCACACTCCTCCTTTTAGAATTGGATGGTCAGACATTGGTGACGATGAACTACTGGTTCTTTCTCATGCCATACGGGTGAAAAAAAAGCTTGAAGAGCTGTGGTAAGAAACTTTTAAAAGCTGACAAGGCGAAAATGATGTTGAAAATAATGTTCAATGTTTGTCAACTGTTGCAAATGCAACCTTTATCACCACTCCAGCTCAGTATAAGAGCTATACAGCAAGTACAGCTAATTATCTGGCCTTTTAAAACAAATCTAAATCATTCTGAATACCGTTTCATATTTGATAGTTTAATGATTTATTCATGTGTAAAACCTTTCAAACAATATTCAGGACATGTCACTCTTACTTATGTGCTTTCACAGGATGGAGGGAAACCGAGTGAGCTACAGAGGTCTGCTGTCACTCAATGACTTGAGCCCACACCCTCTAAAAAAAGTTGTGTGGGTGTCACTTTTTAATAATAATAATAATAATTGTAATCCATATTTCAACAATATAAGTGTTCTAAAGCTTCTATTGATTCTCTTTTCATACAGCGCCATATGGAATGACCTAACAGACACAGATCCTGACTCATTTTGCACCCAAGAAAGCATAACTGTGAGCTTCACAGATGACGATATGTGGGATGCATGGGGGGAATGGGTCTTCAAAAGGTGTGAGGTCAGCAGCAACGAGAAGCTACTGATGGTACTCCACAAAGTGTGCAACATATCCGTCCACTGCTTAGAATCCCAGTGGGCGAATACTTTCTACAAGCAACTATCAGGGCTCATCAAGCACAGGATTGAGTGCTGCACTGAGGACGACATGTGCAAGAAGCTAAACAAGTTTGAGAGCATTTTGAGCTTCTAAACGAAAAAAAGACTACTATAGTGTCAGGTTATAAGATAAACAATATAGATCAAATGTCTGATTGATGGAGGACAAAACAGATTGTTGGCCAGTACGGGGATCGAACCCGCGACCTTGGCGTTATTAGCACCACGCTCTAACCAACTGAGCTAACCGGCCACGTGACAATGCAAACAATGCAAATGTGACATATTATATCCAATATCGATGCACAAATGATATTTATCTGTTTTCTATTTATTTTAATTTCGAATGTCAATGCATCTAGTTCTTTGTGTATTTTGTTGTTATATGTAATGTATATATGAATTTATTTATTTATTTTTTTACAAAATCCGTTCATATTTATTGTTACTTGAAGACGATTGTCAATAAAATGTTGAAACTTCAGACGCTTATGTTGCATCTTATTTTGTAGTAATTTACCGGAAGTTGTTTGAAGTGATATGACGAATTCATTCTGCGACAACGAAGTAACGCCGATTTTATGAAGTTAGCCAGCAAGCTCACCCGCCTTCTGTTATTGTTCTGTCTGCAAACTGTTTCCTCATCTCAAACTGGGTGAGTTCTGTAAATTATTATAATATAATATCAGTTTAATGTTACGTGAAGGGTTGACGGGTTTTTTTTAATCCAGTGGCCATGACTGGAGCGTTTTTTAAAAGCTCATTACCCGCGAATTGACACACAAACGTACAACTGTTTGCTAGGTAGCGATAGCTAACACATCGTTGGTTTAGCTAAGTATACTAAGTATAACGTAGTTAAGAGTTGCTCAATGCGAAGCTTACTTTGTTTATTTATTAGCGATATTAATGTAATGTGTTGATGCTATTCAATGGGCGTGTTCACCATTGACTTGTGGAGACAACTGTGAATTTAACTTTGTGTTAATTAGCTAAGTATTAAGGACATAATCCACTTCACAGGTCATCCCTATGTTCACAGGGTCTTTTGTTCTTGACATAAACTAACATTGTAAAAGATTGGTATGGTTATTCTTCACAGGTGAAATTGCAAAAACGATGAAGGAAGATGTTCGTCTTAAATGCAGTTTATATGATACAAGTCTGTTCAGCCCACTGTGGAGATGTGTGTCTAAAGAAGATAAAGGAAAACTGTCTTTCCTACACATTTTAAGGGCGTATGTTTCAAGGAGTATAGCATCATAAGGCTGATTTCAACATTTGATCTAGAGAAACATACATTACTGTCCTGGCAACTATTTATTGATTAAACTGCCAAATATTATTTTCTAAATGAATCGTTTGGTATAGTTTATACCAATAGTGTAGTATAGGTAAATGGACACAGTTGAGCTCATTTACTGTGCCTGACCTGTGTTGCAGTCCCACCTACAGGATGATTGACACAGAGAGGGGAGTCGGTGATGCTGGTACAGCAGAACCCAGCAGTAAGAACAAGGAGCTGGAGAAGAAGAAGAGATCACGTGTCAAACAGCTGCTTGGCGACGTGAAGAAGCAAGTGGAGTTCTGGTTCGGCGACGTCAACCTTCACAAGGACCGCTTTCTCAAAAAACTCATCGATGAGTCGGAGGATGGATGTAAAGAAGCTAAACAACACTCTGCATTCATTTCAGCCAGTGAATTATTTAGTGTCATTTCTGACATGAAGACATAGGATCGTTCACTAAATGTGTTCACTTGTTTTCAGATGTCGATATATCCGTGTTGGCGAGCTTCAATCGGATGAAGAAGCTGACGAGTGACACCAAACTAATAGCGAGAGCGATAAAGAACTCCTCTGTGGTTGAGGTACTTTCAAGAAGATCTTGTCAACCTTTTTCATGATTTCTTTTGAAAAATGTTTAATATTCTTAGAGGTTGTACGTAGCTCCATACTGATGCCAATATAATGCTCTGACCGCAAATGTGTTTCAATTTTGTTTCAGGTTAACCTCGAGGGGAATAAAGTAAGACGTCAGCTTCCGATTGGAGACTTACCAAGTGATGTCGACAGCCGCACAGTCTATGTGGTAAGAAGAGTTTTGTGTTGTTGTTTGATTTTCTCAGACATGTCTGGACTACCTTTTACAGAAATGAACAATAATTGTATCTATAGTGCAACTTGTTCATCAGTTGACTAATCAGCTAGTTGATCAATAGAAAAATAATAGCCAACTATTTTTGATAATCAATTCATCGTTAAAGTAATTTGTCATGTCATGAAAATTTTCAGCAGATTAATCGATAATGAAAATGTTTATTTGCTGCTCTATCTTGGATCATAAAATAATACGTGTCTTTCTTTCTTTTTTTTTAACAAGGAACTGTTGCCCAAAGATGTGACGCACAGCTGGATTGAGAGAGTCTTCACAAAATGCGGGAATGTGGTTTATGTCAGCATCCCCAGATACAAGTCCACTGGCGACCCGAAGGGTTTCGCCTTTGTAGAGTTTGAGACAGAGGAACAAGCACAGAACGCCATAGAGGTGAAAACGTGTTAATATTTCACAGTTTCCTGAAATATCTGATAATTCAGTCAGACCAGTGTTTGCTTCTGTTTGGAATAAAATTAATAGAAAATGTTGATCTTTGAGAACAGATGCTCAACAATCCCCCTGAAGACGCTCCCAGGAAGCCAGGGATTTTCCCCAAGACGAAGAGTGGGAAGCCCGTCACTCTGTCAGCCGACAATCCGCCATCTGGTACAATTAATTCAAATGCATTTCTTATATATCACTGCTTCGCTCTACCAC
This sequence comes from Bovichtus diacanthus, assembly GCA_943590825.1. Classification (NCBI taxonomy): domain Eukaryota; kingdom Metazoa; phylum Chordata; class Actinopteri; order Perciformes; family Bovichtidae; genus Bovichtus; species Bovichtus diacanthus. The sequence continues at coordinate 1,585,307 of CALSBV010010391.1, forward strand.
ATATACACTAAAACGTATAATATGTAACATTTCCCCGTTAAAATGTCTAACCTAACCTAACCTAACCTATGTTATATTATTTAGTTGAGTTGTGTTCCAGAGAAATGTGTAGTGTCCCTGAAGGCAACGTTTCCTCTCTCCTGTCATGTCGTTGTCTCCCCTTTGAGCAGCGTCAGCTTGTGTTTGTCTGCCAGAAGCTTCAGAAACTGACTTTTTATCCAGTTTTAAGACACATTTTTACCAGACACTTTCTACATCTCGGTGCTTTTTAACTCTATATCTGAAGCGGACGAAGGATTTTAGTCCTCGGACGTCTGGATCTTAAGTTCTCAGAGAAACAAGCTGAGCAAACGTTAGCGGCAGCCGAACAGCGAGCAGGAGAAACTCTGCTGTTTAACCTCAAACTGCTTCATTCACTCCTGAACCATGAATGCTGAAGGAATCCACACCGGGAGAAGCTGCAAGGATGAACTCCCATGATCCCACACTGCTTCAGGGCGCCACCTAACTTACGTAGTCTTTTGTTATTGTTTTGATTGAGAAAAACCCTGGTGGCAGAAAATGACATTGTGTGTTTAAATTCCTGTTACTCATGAGAAATCTGATGCTAATAATATCAAGAAAAAGGCTGTTTGTGCAATTTGTTGTATTGATCCGAATGTCTTGACATTCACGTGCTACAGGTGAAGAAGAGGAGAAGAAAAAGCGAAAGAAGAAGAAAAAGAAAGAAGGTGCCACAGTACAGACTGCTGCTGAGGAAGCCAAAGAGCTGGCGATGGAAGCAGAGCCGTCCGAGCAAAAGAGGAAGCGCTCAGCAGCGGGGGATTTTAAATTGGAGGACGCCGGCTCGCAGAAGTCATCGGACAAACTGTCGGAGAAAAAAAGGCGACGGTCGCAGACTGCAGAGGGACCCGACAGTGCAATACCATCTAAGATGAGGAAGACGAGTAGAAGTGAAGCTGGAGAGAAGGAGAAAGATGTAACAAAGACGAGTAAGTGATCAATATCTGCTGGTCCATAATCCAAAAATAATAAAAATGGAAAAAGATAGAAATACAATACAAATATCTTTCCCTTCACCCCTTCTTTATTTCACAACCTAAAAATACATGAAGAATGATCAGGAGTTTTTCCACCAATTCATCCATGAGTTGTTGTTTTAACTGTGTTATTCCCCTTTTCAGATCCACCCACTAAAAGTGACACAGACAGATGTGTTGAGGAAGGGAAAGAAAACAGAGACGATTCAACAGTTAAAGCTAAGAGGAAGAGAAATAAGAAACACAAAGAGAAACTGAAAATTGAGGAAGAAGTCATCCCACTCCGGGTTCTATCAAAGTAAGATCCCTCATCCCTTTTTCTGCATGTGTCACCCAGAATGAAATCATAGGTGAAAACCCCTTCAGACATGAGATGACCTCACCATCCTGATGGATGTCTCTGTTCCTCTTTTGTACACATTAAGGAAAGAGTGGCTCGAGCTGAAGGATGAGTATCTGACCTTGCAGAAGTGTAGCATGACGTCCCTGAAGAAGTGCATTAATAAGATCGATCACAAGGGGCACAAGAGTCTGATGGAGACGGACAATGAGCCTCAAGATGGAAACAGTGAGTTGTTAATTGCAGTTCAGAAGGACTAACTAAATGCATTTTTTCACTTAATATCACAGCCATCAGCAGGGCTCATAAGGGAGTCCATGTTTATATTCCCTTGTGTTGAAACCAAAATAGTGTAAAGATATGATCCACAACAAAGAGAGGATGCAAAAATCTCCACGTTTCGAAGTACAATGAAAGTATTTGCCCTGGAACTTAAAGCGAAGAATTCTGTTTCTTGTGGGAACGACATGTTTCCTGTCAAACTATTTCAGAATTTTCACAAAACTGGTACATGTCAGTGCTGAACTGTTGCATTTTACATACAGTGACATCTGTGAAGAGTACATCTGTCCAACTGTAATACTGTGATGTAATGATAACGAGTTGCTCATAATAATGAACAGTTTACAGCTGTTGGTTAGAATACGTGCAACAATGCTTCAGTTCTGTTTAATACAGTCGTGATGGTTTGTGGTATGTTTTTCTTCTAGTTGAGAAGAGTATCAAAAGTGAGAAGGCGACTAACCAAGGCCCTCAGTATACCAGCGGTGTCATCATAAAGATCACAGACAACAAGCCGCTACCAAGCAGGAAGTTCATCAAGGTAGAGTCCCGTCAGCCGTGGTCGTTATTTTCATCTGCGTTTGGTTATCAAATCATAAAGACGAACAAATCTTCATCTCCCTAAAGATTCAAGTTCTTTATTGTCATCTGCAGAACAATTACGGAGAAACAGTCGTTGGTAGTGTCTGGTTACATTAATAATACAATCGGGCAAGTAAAAGCAAAATGATAATCTAAAACATAAAATAGTGCAAGTTTAAATGTGAGCAGAAATAACATAAAGTTGTATGAATAAATATAAATGTTTCCTGGTCGACAGTTTTTTTTAATTATTATATTGGAAATAAATAATCTGGATGTCAACAGGAATGTGGTAAATGTATATGCATATTGATGAGTAATAAACATGTATATAGACAAACGGGTAAAGTATATAATGGTAAAATGAAAATACTAACTTTCAAGTTGAGGCTGATTTTAGTTCCTAATCCGATGTGCACAGTTTCATTATTTAGGTCATTTCAATGACTTTTTCATTGTTTGGATATACACATTTTTGAAATCCCCTTTTCATAATTAAGTGTCTGTGATGGCATAAGAGTGTAAAATCAAAGAATAAGGGAGAATCTTCCTCTCCTGTGTATTCAAAGCAAAATAGTTACATCAGGTTTTGTAAAGCAACATTTCAGATGAGAAAAGAGTAACAACTAAATGTCATTACACCGATCTGTTTGAATCATTTTGTGCAGGATGCTCTGAGCAAAATATCCCCAGTGGCGTACATTGACACCTTGGAAGGAGATGCTGAGGGTCACATCCGCTTTCACACCCCGGAGGAAGCTAAAGCCGTGAGTGACGTGAGAGCAGAGCTGCAGAAGGAGCACAGCTGGAAGCTGGAGATTCTCGCAGGTATGGAGCCTTTATGCAGCTCTAATCCTCTCCAGTTGAGAGGCTGTGCATGACGGAGCTGCTTTTCATAATTGATGATGGTGAAAATTCGCCGGCTTGTCTTACGTCTGTGTTTTCCAAAAGGTTTCTCAGTATTGTTGATTTGAATTGTTGAGGCCTTGGTAATGATATGAACATATACAATCTCTATTCATTGCTGTTTTTAAAGGTGACCATGAACAAAGGTACTGGCAGAAGATTCTAGTGGACCGCCAAGTCAAGCTGAATCGCCCGAGGGAAAAGAAGCGTGGCACAGAGAAGGTGAGGTGTCTCAATAGAGCAATACATATATGTACATACATGTTAATGTGCACAGCAGTATATTATTTATCGTTCCAGTTCAAGTATGTAAACTCGATGTTTACAGTAAGTTGTTTCAGCTCTTAGGAACATTATGAGAAATCTAAATTTGGGATATATAATGTTTAGCTGTGACATTGTGAGACTTCATATTTTCATATTCATATGCTAATCTTCAGAAAGGATAAGGATACACATTTTGTAAGCAGCTCACCCTGACTCCACGTGGATGAACTAACACCTGGAATAATATTGGCATACAAACACACAGTCACACACCTTCACCACAGTTGAAGCAGAGCCTCCTCACTTTTCTTGATTTGCTATCATCTAATTTCTTATTTTGTTACACTTCAGCTCATATCCAAAGCCGAAAAAATCATCCTCGCCCGGGCCAAGGAGGCTACTAAACACATCCGTTTCCAAGAAGACTGACGGCTGCTGAAAGTCGTTTTTGACAAGCATACATGTTGAACTATGGACTTTAAATGATGTATTAAAGGGGACAGTTGATGTTAATGTGTATGAGCTGGAAGAGAACTGAGTGAAAAGTTGAAGGAAAGAAGTGTAAACTAGTTGAAATGTCCCCTTATTTTTGTTTGCACTGGAGCACCCAAACAGTGGAACGCTGCTCTGCATATAGACAACATTTTTGGCAAAACATTTTTAATTGATAGCTTTTTTTATTTTTTAGAAAGCTTCTGTATATGATGTAAATATGATTAATTTGAAAGTGCTCCCAGTTCATGGACAGGCATTTCCTTTTGAGGATATTTGCCTTTTTGTTTTTTTTTTAATAAAATGTCATTATTTGATCATTGCATTATTTATTGTTTGCCGTTTATAACACAATTTTACAAAGTTTGTTTGAGAATAGAAAAGGTTTTTATAACAGGAACGTGTAGTTTAGAGCGTTCACCCCAGGCGAGAAGTCTGCACACCAAAGCCACTGCTACCTCACTTTCATTTACACACTACAGCTGAAACCATTAGTCAGCAACTATTTTGTTAATCGATTAAAACTTTCAGTAATTCTTCACGAAATTCCAATATTCTCTGGTTCCGGTTTCTTAAATGAGAGGATCTCCCGCTTTTTCTTTGTCCGATATTTGGACTCTATTTGGCATGCAAAACAAGACCCTTTGAAGACGTGTTTGGCTCTGTGAAGTTTCTTCACAGACCTGTCGACTATTGAAAGAATTAACATTAGTTGTTGTGATAAACCACATGTAGCTGTCGAACTTGTTTCCTGAACGGAATATGAAAAGCCTTCAGTTAAGTAGATTACATAACACTCAAAATGAGTTGTGCTGGGGAGTGTCAGTGAGTGAGTGTGTGCTTAATAGTATAAAAATAGCTGCCGTTACATAATCTTACTGCTGTTTATGGCTTTTATTGCTGCAAAGGTCGAGGCTACCCGATGTGTGGCAGCCCCACATCTCGTCTTCAGCCTGGTCTCCGGGAAAGCTTAGCTTCTGCTGGAAACCATGCAGCTGATTATTTGGTGGGCCTGAGGGGGCTCCTCACACATTTCCCCATCGGCCCAAGTCACTCCTCGGTCCCGATAGCTCTTCCAGTACGTCCCCGAATGTTCAGTTCCAGGGGAGAACGCATCAGGACGTTGAGGTTCCTTGGTGGCTTGACAGCTGGAATTGCAGACCGCAGGCTCGTTCCCTTTGGGCTGAAGGCTTAAAGGCTCCGGGTTTGTTTTGCAGCTCTCAGGCGGCGTGTGCTGCGAAAAGGTGGTTTTCTTGGGCCAGTCCGGCTCTTCTTTATGGACACAGGAGCAGTGTTTCGGTGTGTCCCAAGTTCTGAAATCCTCATTCATGGTTGCCGAGGTCTGAAGGAGCTCCTTGCTTTCCTCTCTGGTCTGCGTAGACGGCAGGATTGGTTTGGTGCCCTGGCACTTGTGTGCCGTGTAGTCTGCGTGTGTTGTGGAGAGGCAGTCGTGATCTGCCGGTGCACTGGGTTCTTTGCCTCGGCCGTGGAACTGGGTTTCAAGGGACCAGGTTTGGAATTTCTCAAATAATTCATTGGCTTCGTCAAAGAGCTCTTTTTTTGTGTCCAATGCCTCCTTTGGCTTCAGGGAAGCGACGGGCTCCAATGGCAGACCTTTGCTTTGGTACACAGGCTTCTCCCTGCGTTTCCTGGGCTGCACTGGATGGGCGACGTAATCAGATCTGTAGCTGGTGACGCTTTCAAAAGGCTGTGGTTGTTGCACCTGTGGGACTGGTTTAGAGTTAGCTGCAAATTGAGCAGAATTTTTCAGGGAGTGACCTTCTTTGGAATCAGTTTTTGGAACAACTAATCCTTGGTTGACCTTTAAGCTGTCGGCCAGCTTATATGGTTGGCGCTTGCTTGCTTTCCACGCTTGGAAATCGTCTGAAAATAAGAGACAGCGAGAGTGGATTTTGAATCATTATGTGTATATTTGTTGTGCTGCAATGTGTGACTCTGCGGATGTTCAAAAGGCTTACTTTTGTACACTGATGTGTAGTCCTCCACCTTGGGTGTCATCTGGTTCGCTACAGAGCGAGTTGGGTTGTGTGGAGCGCTGCTGCCTCTGCGTTGGCCTTTGAGTGGCAGAGACGGCTGTGGGGCCTTTGGTGGTTGTTTATTCCATTTGTGTGTCACATAGAAGGATCTGAAACGCACGTTAATGACGTGAGAGTTGCCTTCTTTTGCTATTCTCTCCCAGAATTCTCCCTATGCTCTGTAAATGATGTGTTTGGGGTTCCCACGGTCATGGAAAACCTGGAAAAGTCATGGAATCAGTAAAATTCTTGAAAGCTTTGGAAAAGTCATAGAATTTTGTTGTATTTAATAAAATGGAATTGATAGCCTTCCATGTCATGTTGAATGATTTTTTTTTTTTTTTTTTTTTTTTGCTAAAGTAACAGCTCTAATATGCGTCCATTTGTGACAAAAGTTTCATGTAGGTTTCTTAATTTTGTCCCTGCTTTCGGTGGCAGCCGGCTGAAATGGTGTATGAATAGAATTAGAATGTGATATGTTTGAATAATGCCGAGCAAGAGTACATTTAATATTTCATGTATCGGTCATTTGAGAGCCACGAATCAACAAGAACATGAATGAACATAACATCTAATGAACAACTATTAGAGACAGAAAAAGGTTGCCGTTTCATTTTCATACAATAATTAACATAGCAGCAAAGTATTGTGAGTGAAGTTATAGCTTGTGAATGGTCTAAGATTTGTTTTGTGTTTTGAAATGTGTTCGACACATTTTGTGACCTGTCCACTCCAGTTCACTACATTTCCCAGAATGACTTTCACCACCACACCTGGGGCGGCCTGGACATGTGGCACCCACAGGTGTGGAGACTTTAGATCTCACCTAAAAGTGGTCACGTCTGCGCTGGTGCCCTTCAGAGGATGGTACGGGTCTTTCTGTGTGCAGCTCGAGACGACGGCCGTGTAGCAGTGTGGGGGAAGGAACCGCTCCTGGTACTCTGTGGTCATGAAGGTCCGTGTCTGGACTCTCTGGCGGCCGGGGTGCTTCCTGGACATCGAAGCAACAATAACGCAATTATGTTTTCATCCACATAAGACATATAAATGCATTAATAAAAATGATGAAAGAAACACAAGGCAATGTAAAAAGGCTTTAAACCTTAAGAGTAAAATTAAATAGAAGATAAATAGATAACATTTAATAAAACACCCTCATGAATATTGTTAGAAAGTTGTTGAACATGTTTTAACTAAGTTTGTGTTCCCTGAGTTTCCACTTTCCTTCCTTTTGCACAAAGATAATAAAAGAGCATGTACAGTTGTTTTTAAGCCTATATCATGTTAGAAACCACACAAACCCCTGCAGGAGTAAGCCCATCACAATGCTTTGCAAACATATCCCAAAAAGATAACCTGCAACTACAGGTCACATAATTCCATTAAAAACAATGTAACATTTGAAAAAAAACAAGCAGGTCCCAGCTGGTATTTTGAGTTTTCTTCATGAAAGTCTCTAACAAAATTGCAATATTTCCTTTCCATAAATAAGCCATTATAAATAGACCACCTCACCTCACAGATGTGGCCTGGTGTTTGCAGTTTTGCAGCGTGTTTTGCAGCCTCATGGTTTTGGGGTGCATCGCTCTTCAGGCGGTGCACTGTGCGCTTTTTGGTGTCCTGTGGCTCGGAGTTGTTGCAGCCTACTCAGTGACTGCGCTGCAGGCCTACAGCATATGAATTATTGACCGGAGGAACATGGGCTGTGTGTTAAACGAGAGCAGCACGCAGCGGCCGAGAGCTTCTAAAAATAAACATCAGTGGATTACTGATGCGGGCTGGTTGTCAAGGCGAGGACGCTGCGCGTGATGATGCGCATTTTGCGCTTAAAGAGGATTCCAAACCCCTGTAGTAATGTTACATGAAGTGGAGGAGACACTTTAAACATATATATACGAAGTAGTCGATCAGCCTATGCAAGATTATGATTTTTTTTTTAACAGTCTTTTTTTTCTCCCTCCATGTTTTTTTATATGCTGAATATGCAAAGTGCAGTTGAGTCGTGCATTTTGCAACGTGACTTTGTCGCAGCTCTCCATCTGTCACTTTGTAGTCATGTCCAAAAAAGAGAGGGGGGGGGGGTATAAGACATGTACACACCAACACACACATACACACTCCAAGGAAATGTTGACCTCGTGAACTACACACGGATGTTGTCATGGAGATTCTACTACGCACAAATGTTAAATTATGGATTATGGAATCCACAAGATCAAAATGCATTGCTGTGTTTGTCCACTAGATGACGCCCATTGCTTTAAAGAATACGAATTGAGAGACCATGAGGTCCACATTGGAAGAGACCAATTTTACTGTGATACTCGCTACATTTTAGCTTTAAAAAAAAAAAAAAAAAATTGTAATAGAGAAATATTTGTTTGCAATCTGGCGTTTACAATATGACTTGAGTCAAAACATATTGTATGGGTTACAACCACAGCTGTAAATATATATATATATACTTTTTATTTGCACATAATAGCCTCTACTACAGCATAAACCAGAACAGAAATAAAACAGATGTGACGGGAAATGTCAAGAAGCCTTATACAAAAGACTTGCCCTGCAAAAATACCATAAAAACACACCAGCAGAAAACATATAAGTATAAGGCAAATAAATGACAAGAAAAAAAAGTAGAGAAAGAAATGAGAAATTAAATAGACTTGATGCATTAAATGTGATGTTTGTACATTTTTGAAAAGATTAGCAAACTCTTGATAATTTGTATTTTGGCATTCCATGTTTGTACCCCATGATATCTGAGGGAATACTGGCTTTGTCTGTTTTTTCAGGAAGGAAGGCGAAGATGGCCAATATTACTTGACTGACATGTCTGTATTCTGTACTGATGTTCAGTCCTCTTCGGTAAATATAATCCTAACACGAAAGGTCTCTGAAGCAGCATTTAACCACGAGATATCAGGGGATTTTCAGTTGCAGGGGAAACTGATATATTAGCCCTATAAATGATTAGCTAATTATATGATTAATAACAAAACACACGTGAACAAATGGAGTTGATGAACTGTGAAAATAATAGTTCTCGCCTCAGACCTTGATGAATACCTCTTCAAAGTTCCTCTAAGTCAAATGCACATCATTTATACAGGCGTTATAGTTGTACAGGTGCTGCCAAGCTAACCGGAGTGTCACGAAGAGGTAAAACTACTTAAAATCACCTGTGGGCATTTGCCATCTCCAAATCACGTGGATTTTACCTTCATTATGTGAAGCATTATGTGAATAGCTAAACCTGCAGATTATGCAACAAAACAATAACTTCAGTGCCTTGATGTCACTGTCAACCAATGCATTTAAAGTGCTTAAGGATTGCTTATAAAAATGTGCTTGCTTTGAAGTTGGTCCCCATTAAAAATGCATATGAAAAATGACTTCACTATTCAATGTCACTAAAAATTCTTTTTGGCATCTTGAAAGGGGTGAACAGGGAGAGATGCTCAAAAAGAGCAAAAGTGTGCACGTTAAATTCAAATTGCAGTCAATGCATTAACAAAGAGAACACTGTTGTATTGATGCTTATGTAAGCCTAGTAAATGCATTAGGGTATCATTGTGCCATTCAGACAAACTGCTCAGTTATGAATGTGGAGCAGAGTGGATGCAAAGTGCAAAGATATTTAGAGTAATTCCTCACCTGCAGGAATTTCTAAGGGGGACCATCTGTTAGAGGGATTTTTACCCCATTCACAGTTTTTGCGGTATCATTTCATGTGAATCACTGATAGCTTTTGTGCATTATCTGCTACTGTGTTAACCGAATCCAAAAATAGATATTAACTGACATCGTATCAGAATTCAAGGCATCGTACGGTGCAGAAGGGACAGACTGTTGGGTAAAGTGTCCTCTTCTCTCCGCATGATGTCTATTGAACACAAACAATCAATATGAGAAGTGCACTTTTCTCCTCTTTGCACAATTTATTGACTCCACTCCACTCAAACCTTAGAGAGCTTTAGAGATTTTCGTGCGTTTTTACGCAGCGCCATGGCCAAAAACAATGTTAACAATGTCTTATGTTAACGTTGCCATACATTGGCAGATGAAAATGCATGTCTTCAATATTAAGCAACACGATAATCCCTTGAATGATTTATTATGTTTGCTCTCTTGCCGTGCCCTTACATTAAAACACCGTGTTTTTTTTGTTTGTTTTTTATAAATTGCAACAACTAATTGCCTCTTTACGCAGCTTTCCGTTTAATATCTGACTGGAATACAATATAACTGCATTTAATGTTAACTAATGGCAATTGTGCTCGACTGTAAGAGTGCAAAAGGAGCGGGTCAATAAATTATGTTAATCAGTCCGGACAGATTGGAGGCGTGGTGTTGCTGTAATGAGGGGGAGCATGCCTGCACCGTGCAAAAGCTCCGAGTGGTAAACTGTCTCCGCTACATGCGCGCTGCCTTCCATTTCCCCAGCCTCTCTTTCTACTTTATTGTGCATAATAGCAATTGCCTCTGCAGCAGACTACTGTGCAAGTGCTCGGTGCAACAAGTTTGCGCGAGCAGTCAGTGCAGGTTGACTTGGGGCTCCACTCATCTCTCTGTCGCTGTCACCACAAAGTCCCTGTACGTGAACGCGTCGTCGTAGACACACACTCGCAGAACAGTCAGTGTGCCATACATTCGTGACTCCGCGCCAGATGCAGTTTGCTCCCAACACGCGCGTGTAGTTGTAGTCAATGGAAATCGCGGAGACAAGAGGAGCATCTAAGTGCGTGGAAGAAATGGAGAAAGAAGTGGCGCCTCAGAAGCGACAACATTGCCGCACAACAATGCTGAACAGTATCTCGTCTTTATGCTCAGTGGCGTCCATCGCCTTTTGCGTTCTTCTGAGCATTAACACAGCTGATATTAAGAACCGGGTTGTGGATTTGGAGAGTGGGAATGACGAGCACACCTTTGTCCATGCCCCCGGCTACTCCATGGATGATTTTAATTCATTGATTGAACAAAGAGTGGATGAGCTGCTCTCTCAGGTAAGATTGCCTCTTTCGATTGTTCTGCTTGCCCTTAAACTGACACTATTTCAAAAATCCCTCCTAAATACTTGAATTGTATTGAAAGCATCATGTGTTTATGAATAAAAATGACATTCTTTTCAAATTTCAGCGCTCCTATGAACATTTTGTCAAGATTCGGACTGCCAGACAAGCATCACCTGAATGCAGCTGCCCTCCAGGTAAATAAAACTACTTTTCTCCCAATGCATTGTGGACATGCGGTTGTCTGCAGGTGTGTGCGACTGGATTTAAGCCTGTTTGAGTTGATGTCAGAATGAATGGAAGCTTTCTGAACAGGTCCTTTTTAGTTGATTTCATTGAAACATGATCAGGACACGTGCCAGTTAGCCTGGATAGAGTTGATAGTTTGGAGTAGGCCTGCTGTGAAGGATGCAGACAGCTGACTGGCCCTCACACCTAACAGAAAGAAAGGTATTTAACAGCAGCCTATACATAGAAGTGCTGAGAGGTTGTCTGACTTGTGGTGTTGTCTGCTCACTTGGAAAAGAGACGTTGAAATTCATATTTCCCACCAGTAGATGGAAACATTTATTCCTCCAGTGTGGTTCAGCATTCTGATCATTTTGGGATGGAGTCCAGGTTTTTGTTAGAGTCAGTGTGGGAGATGTTGCTCAAGGATGTTGGAGGGAATGCTGCACAATATGAGCCGTAACATTACATTTCTTCTGACTTCATACCATGGCATTTACTATTGTGCATCATTGTCAGAAATCATTGGGAGAAAACAGTCAATGCTGCTACATAGAAAATGTATTTCTGCTATATAGAAAATGATATGTGCAAAAACCCACCTGAAGGTGTTTCCTGACCATGAAAGAGGATTGCACCCTCCTGAATGTGTAAAGTTCAGGTTGTGCAGTTTTTCAATTTAAGAATGTTTTCTATCTTTTAAACATCTACAGATTAAGGTCTCTAATCTCCCTTTTATTGTATCGCATCGCATTTCTGTTCAATCGGCAGTAGCTAAAAGGAATAGCACATCGTCTCTGTTTGATTTTGAATTTGTCAGATGAAGGTAATAATTAAGCAATCCTTAATTAGTAGATGAAATGATCCTACTTCTTAAGCTACATAAACCACCATTTAACCCCCCCCCCCCCCCCAATAGGATGAAAAATGCATTGCTACAAAGCTGAAAACAGGGATGTTTCAGCTCTTAAAAAAAGTTGACATTTTGGAGATGGATAGGACAGCGAGGATATACTGTGAATCTGTGTAGGGTCGCATTTTGTGCTTTTTTTTTTTTTAATGTGAAATATGCAAACCTCAACATTTAGATAAGAGTCCTTGAAATCAGAATGAAGTGTAGTATCTTGCCTTTTGTAAATAACGCGTAACTATGCATTTGATCTCTATGAGGCACATGTGAACGTTACACTTGTTTATGGCTGGCTGCTGTCTGTGTAACTGCACTGCTGAGCTGCTGTGTAGACTGCATGCTGCAGGAAACTGACATGTTTTCACAACTTTTGAAAGTCTGATGCAGAGGGATCTCTCCACATCACAGCCTCAGTCAACTCCAGCTGGGGATGTAATACAGTAAGTGTGAACATACTGCAGGTGACCTCTATGGAAAGGTCATAGCTGTGACATTGTGCAGAGTAGCCTTGTGGTTGGATTTCTGGATGGACAATCCAGGTGTCAGAAAGCATCTGTGCTGCAGGACTGATGTGTCCTTGGGCAGGATGCTGAATCCGTATTAAAGCCAGGCACTGTTCTGTTGTTTACCCTGACCTCTGACCTCTCTGTGGAGACAAAAAGTGGATCAATCTTCAATCAATCTTTCAAAAGGGTCAAATGCTAAGACATGGGGAGTAAGATTTCATGTTTCTTCTGACGTTGCATTGTAAAATCTCAAAATAATTAGTAACATTTATTTAAAAAAATGTTTTGCCAAATCACATTAACGCCACGCAGATCCAGATAGTGGAAAATTCTAACTTGATAAAGTCTTGAATTTCATTCTGAGTGGCCTTAAAAAAGTCTTAAAATGTCTTAAATCTCACTTGAGAAGATTCCCTCTGATTATTACATCTAACACAATCAGACATAGGTGGAAGAAGCAAGGCTGGTGAAAGTAATAATATAAATCCACATTTTTTCGTTTTCACAAGTGGTTTGTCAATTGCGAATGACTCATCTGCTGAGTGGAAATGCCTAAATTAATGAGCCACAAGTACTGGAAGTATTAACCATAATGAGCCTCTCACAATCATGCTGCTCTCTGTTCTCAATCCCGATCATATGTCTGCTATTTATTCTCTCTCACCACATCTCTGTAAAGGGCAGATATAAAACAATGAAAACATTTCACATCAAATGAAGCGCGACAATGCTGAAACCAAGGAGGCACCGAGCTCCATCTTGGAAACTGGCACTCTAAAATGTGATTACAATAATTGTCATGTACAGTGGTTAAATAAAACGTGTATATCATCAGCGTACTTTGAAGAATCTGTAGTGTATTTAATATAGTGACGTTCATGCAGTGAACTTCTGCGATACTTTGTTAATGCTTCGCAGGAGCTTTTCAGGCCAAATATCTTTATATGAATGCTGAATGGGTTCACTTAATATTTATCCTCCCTTCTGTCTAGGAGACAGCCCGTGGCTCAGATGTGGAATCTTTTTTCTTTCGAGGGGAGGGCCGTAATGTGCTTTTCACAGTCTTCACTTTATTGTTGTCAAAGAAGATGGAGTGGTTGCAAAGACAGAGCAATGGTCCATGGCTTCAGGATATTTTATAGGTTGTTTCTGAATCATAGGAAGTTCGTACCATCTTTGTCAGAGTCGTGAGTTGAAAGTATTTTATTCATGGTGATGTAAGTCTTGGTTAATGAAGGTGAATTATTTTTGTCTTTCTATCATCAGTGTCCGATGTTGCTGCCATTTCGCACTCAGTTGTTCGCTTCTAAGTGACTAAAAGCATTTTCACGCTTCGGCTGTGATCGGGTCTGGACCTGAGATTGTTTTCGGCCAAATTAGCGTCATGGCTTTAGGGATGTCAGCGTTGGTCGGGCAGTCAACCACTTTGGTACACACAGTAATAACTGGAAGAATATTAGATGTCACAGTCACTCTTGACAAAGTTGGTCTGCAGAGACGTGTAGCCCACACCTCGTCTCTGCTGCAGGCTAGTTAGCTGCTACCGGTGTCACACACCACTGTTGGACCATGTAATAGAAGTGCAATGCTAAATTTATAGAGTACTCCTTCTCTGTCCCCTTTTCCATGTTGAACCCTAAGTTATTTTTTCTGGACTGCACCCTGAGTTTGAAAAACAGTTTTTACTGAATACATTTGGTGTAAATCGTACTGGGTCTAGAGGGGGGGAAGAAAACCCATCAAACCCATCTGGTGTGAAATGTCTGAAGTCACACCCGCTCCGTGTGCCACACCGTGAAGCGAGCCTCCTTCTAATGATTGTTTCAGCTTTGGCGGGCAGTTTTGCTTTTCATTTTTTGGTGTACCGTCTCCTCCCCTGGGATCTGCATTCTGAGCAGGGCCTGTTGTTTTAATGGGACTATAATAAAATGTGAAGTCAGCAAACACTGGTGTTTTGCTCTTTCCTTGTTTACTCACCCATACACCTCAAACCCCCCTCCCCTATTTCCCTTTTTCTCACTCTGCAGCATTTTTGGAAATTAACACTTTAAAAAGCCTGACAGTTAAACATTGGCCAACGTGCTCTTGAGAAAACATACAACTTGTAATGTGCGGGACTTTGTTTCCCCCACTAAACACCCAGCGTGGGTTGTCACAGGCATGGGGGCAGCAGGGGGTCATATCAGCTGGCTGTTATCTTAAGATTTTAAAATAAAACCAGAAGCAGATGCAGCAATATTGGGCTTACTTAGTCAAGTCCAGATTTCATTCACTTCAGCAGAGGTAAACCTACACACGCACCCGTAGCCCACAACATTCTCAACCTAATCAGTTCTTTTCAACTTGCTGTGGCCAGGCTGGGCTCCACTCCCCCTCTCCGCCTCACAAATTGTGTAATCCCAGTGGCCTGATACAGTTACAGTTGTGCCAATCCCCTCAGATGTCCTCAACTCAGTGGGCAACTGGTAATTAATCACTGACAGCTTTTGAGTTTAGCCCTCTGTGTGGTTTGGTGCTGGGAGGTGGCCTAATGGCCATGTAATTACTGAGTGCTAGGTAAAGCTAAGCAGACTTCCAGGTAGTCGCAGCTGCTTTTGGTTAGGTGAGTCAGGTTAGGCTGCCTTTGTGAGTGACTGAGGCCCGAGACGAAAGCTGGAGCCTGGTAAGCCTCGCCTGGAGGCAACGGTGAATGATTTTGATTGCTGGTAAATTGCTTAAAAGCGTATCTGCATGTAAATCATGAGCATAATGTTCTCCACTCAGTGAATAACATCTTGCAGGGATCGTTTATGCATGAAAAGCTCGACTCATTCAGCTCAGTCCCAATAAATGAACATGACGTGATTTATCATCAGAAGTGGTGCATTTGCTCTAATTTTCAATTCTTACACAAGGTTTAGTATAAAGGGCAGGATGCTGGAAATGGCACAGATGGTCTCTTTATACCTTTGACACTGCAGGTTTTTATGGGAGATGATGAGGCATGCCAGCTGAAAGCACTGGTAATGACTGTGGGGTTTGGACTCGTTCTCCTTTTTACTATACATTAACCTGAGGGGACACTCTGAATGGAGAAGAGATGACATGATTTTTACATGAGCGATGTCACAACAGCACTCTGCTGGAGATTGAAGTACCTCAGGCTGGGAGAATGAGGACAGGGCCAAAGGACTGGAGGAGAGTCGAAGCGCTCGTGCCTAATGGTTCGTCTCGTGTCCTTGAACATTTCCTGGCGGTGATCCTCCAATCGTCATTTTGTGTGGAATAAAGTAGGAAGCTTGGAGATCCTGTCTTGGCTGCTTCTACGGTTACTACTTGGAGTTAAATGAAGGGGTTTCCATCACCACAACATAACGGCACACCCCACAGATGAATAAAATAATTGTCAACTGTTTTCATTCGACATGCATTTGCTCCAAAAACAGGCTGCGTTAAAGAGAACGACTGTCTTCCCTTTACGGTCCATTGCACTCTCTACATCATCAAAACCATAAAGTTGGACAATAAAATTCAAGACACGAAGCAAAGTTATTCCAGTGCGGTTTTGTGCCTTTTTAAGATAGTGCTCGATCAAGTTGTTTGATCGCAGTTGAACGGTTTCCTGCTGGATGTGCTGTGTTACAGCTTCTTGGTTCTCTTTGTATCTCCTCAGGCATGATGTTAGCGGGAAGGTCTGATTCTTTGCCGTGTATCCATTTCGTTGTTTGCTCATGTAGATGCTGTCTTTTTATCCTGCTTGGAAGCCCATTTGTTGTTCAAATATTGAGGAAAAGAATGAAGAAGAATCAGCAGGCCCGGCGAGTATCTGTGTCTGCAGCTTCAGGGTCACTTTGGTGGGGGTGATACAATACGACCCGTCCCTCCAGTGCCCTGTAACCTCTAGTGCAGGAGGGGAATCACTGCGGTTGGTTCCCTTTGATGGTCCTCTGTTGGAGCTGGGTGGCATATTCTCCACAAAAGACGGCTCATAAACTCTCTGCCTCATCTGCTGGGTGCCCTCTGACACTGGACTGAACGTTGCAGTCATCCTCCGACTGAAGTCTCCTTTGTGATGGCTTAAGTTCACCCTTCCCTTCACGAGCCCACATCCCTGCCCCACCAATATTCAAAGAGACTTTACAGACAACGGGGACCTTTTCATATGTGACACCCATGTGGAACAGCTGCTCTACTGTTCAATATGGAGATTTTTATGCGACCGCAATGGCCACTGAAATGTTTGTCCCAATTTAAAGGTTCCCTGGGAAGTTTTTGACCTGGTAGCGCTGTGGAGCTGTTTTTCTCTGTGGCTCCCCGTTTCGTTTATCTCGCGATGCAATTTCCTGTCAATGGTTTCACATTATTCCACTGACCTTCAGGTGGCAGTAACATGTCACGATATTCTGAAATGCACCAACAAAAGCAGTGAAGAAGAACACTGCTAGCTAGCAAACATGGATGTAAACAATGTAGGGTTTACATTTTTTTTTAAAAATGATTTAAAAAGACACAAACATAACAGAGACAACAAATAATAAACGATGCATGAAGAGGCAGAAAATCCACTGGACGTATTTGAATTAATGTTAAAATTTCACAATGTTGTAGAGAAACCAAAATGAATATACAGAAAACAATACGACGCCATGATAGTGATGGCAGACTATTAGAAAAACATATAATAATAATAAAAACAACAATTCCACACATTTATTAGTCTTGAGTGATGCAGACATCGCTTTAGGTGAGTAGTGGATGTAAACATAACTTTTGTTTGTTTAAAAGAAAACGCCACAGGGCACCTTTTTTAAGATGTTGTATTTATTTGACCAGCCTGCCTTATTGAAGGTCCCCCGATTTTAAACTTTTGATATATAGTCAATATTTCTTATTTGTGAAGCATTATTGCCGTGATGCTAGCAAAATGTCACGCAAACTACATTATACATGCTCCCTGATTTAGAGCACAATTAAGCCCCAGATGCCCGTCTCCGTGACACCATTCTTATTTTATTCTTTTTGAATATAAGAATCATTTTTCCAATGCCTGTCATTAATTTCAAATCACCAGTAAAGCACGACGATGCCAGCGTCCACCAGTGCCATGGAAATTCTGGGCTCCAGACAAGCAAAGAGGAACCCCTGAGGCGCTCCCCACAGGCTCTGCTACACCCCCCCCCCCCCCCCACACCCACACACACACACACACACACACACACACACACACACACACACACACCACCAACGCCTGTGGCTTTGTGCCCCAGGCCTCTCAGCACCAGCAGACATGAAGGATGGGGGGGTAAGGGGCACAGATGCTGCTGCTCTGTTCTCCATCAGCCTAATAGAAACAGGCACTACAAATAAAACAGGCTGGTGTGCAAAAAAAAAAAAAAAAAAAAAAGAAGCATTGGGACATGAGGAGGCAGGAAGCTGTAAATGTGTGTGCCTGGCATGCAAACTGGTTAAAATTGTCTTGCCACCATTCATGGGCATCCCTAAAAAGATGTCTTTGATTTTGAAAACAATGCATGGATGGCATTTGCTGAGTTTATTTTGTGTGACGGCATCATTTACTGTAAGTCCACAGATGGGGCAGCAGAGAGCTGCTCCATGTTACCTTCAGTTGTTACATTGACCACGACAGTTCTCATTAAAACAGGTGATTGTGTCCCATTTAGTAAATATTGCATCCACTCTAACTAAATGAACCGATGCACTGATTGTGTGAACTGGACCCAGGCTGCGGCTCTTCGTCAGCGCTATCATTCAACCACAAAACACTTCCCTATAATAACATCCACATGTTTTTCTAACTGGACTGTTGTCCTCTACATATGTGAATATTTAATGAAATAAAATATATACACTTTAAAAAAAAAAAAGAATAATAATACCATCCCCCTTTTTGTGACACCCCAAGTCATTTTTGTAGCATCCTGAACCAGAAGCTTCGAGCTGAATTCTCTGGACTGACATTTCAGAATTCAAATAGCAATAATTTTATTGTGTTTTGTTTAATGTTGGGTGTTTTATAGCAAGATGCATTCATCTACACCTAACGCAGCACTGGCAGTTATCCTTCTGAAACATTTATTTACATTTATGTTATTTATTATGTTGCAAATCACTCAACAGAGTTTTATGTTTTGGAGTGCCCTCTTTTCATTTTGCAAACCGTTTAATCTGCAAAAACAAGCACGCAATCTCTCAAGCTATCCAAAGACAGCAGGGAGGGATTCAGGCGATTTCTCAAAGTGGAAAAAGTGATGAAGGCAAGCAGGGTTTGCCCGGCGGCTGGCCAGATGATGTATGCTCGCTGACTCCCCCGGGGCGACACCAAGAGGCTGGACTCAAAGAAAACCAAACGTTCCAACTGGTTGAATCAGACTTTTGGGGTCCAGTGTGTTTGTCATTTAAGAAACCCCCTCTGGCTTTCCCCTCCTTTCACTGTCCCCCTCCATGTTCACTTTAAGATACAACATTGTCTTGCTAGAGCTCTTGTGCCCCCCCCCCCACACCAACGCTCACCAGGGAACTTGTTCTCTGCCAGCCAGCTCTTCCTTTCTCGAAGCTGTGCTAAATGTGACATGAAATATGAGTCATGCTGTGGATCTGAGAGGGTAATAAACACACCGAGCAAACATTTGAGCCCATGTGCACTCATAACAAACACGCTGTCGCACACCCGAGGACACAACTGTATCACAAAATATGCACACTCGCGGATCAGCCCCCTCGGTACCACAGAAGCGTGCAGCCATGCGTGACAGTCCTTCACTGCAGCTTTTGTAACTCAATCTGTCACCAGTGGCAAAGGTTCTTGATGATATTGTGGTTTGGTAAATTAAATTTTCTAAATTAGGAGAGAGAGAACGCATGAAATAAGTGGGTTGAAGCCAATCAATCTCAATGCTCTCAACAAGCTGTGATGTTAACAATCGTGTGGAATGCGGTTTTCTAATTAAGTAACTCTTCTTTCCTCAATATTTATATTGACTAAAGATATTTTTTTTTATCTTTCCCTTTTTTAAACACCTTTTAACCTGGAACATGCAGTGAAATAATTAGGCTCAAACAAACAATACGGTGCCGGGGGAAGCGGCACCTTGCCAGTTTAACATACCTGGGATCGAACCTGCACGAACTGCGTCTGTGTCCCTAAAGATGGATCGATGTGCAGAGTTTCCTCATGGTCTGAGGACAGGGGCCCCTCCCCTTGTATCTGATGCAGCAGAGGGCAGAAACAGCTGTGTAAGCCACAGTTAAGGCCCATAAAACCCAGCAGTGAGACAGACAACCCTATGCACTTTAATTTAATTCAGCGGTCATTTGATATGGTCCAAACAGGCTAGACGGCTGGTTAAATTGTAATTTTTGACAGCTTGATAAACGGTGCTGATGCTCCGTATGGCTGCCTGAAAATAGATTTGCCTAATTTGTAGTCTTGGATGGACAGCTTGGGGCTCGGTGGCATAATTACTATGTGAACTGTGCTTGTGCTTCATTGAGGACCGGTTTTGAAATGTGAGAACTTTTTTATTAATGAACATACTTTGGCCCGTAGTTACTTTGATAAGTGGCAATTAGTTTATAGTTATGTAAGATTAGGCATGCAGTGGGAAGGTAAAAGTGGGCGTAAGAGATGCAGTCATGAAATAATTAACCCTTTTCACCGAACAGTGATTAGTTTAGCAACAGTAACCGGGCACAGCAGGACTCTCAAGGTTTCCATTTGATCATATTTGATATTTCAAGACTTTAGATGGTTGTGTCTTATTTTTTTAAGAATAATTGCGAAGGAATAGATTGTCAGTTCTCCCTCAATCTTTATACTGAGTTTGTGTATTCAGTGTTTAAACATTAAACTAGTTAAACTAATTGAACACTTCTAACGATTTAAAGTTTGGAGTGTTTTTCCCCCTATTCCAGTGCACACTGTCAAAGAAAGCTTCTCGTTGATACATCTGGATTCATGCTGTTCACTGAGGGCGATAAGCTGTTTGTGTGCTTTCATGCACTAGTGTTAGGTTTTAATGAACTAAGCATACTGAGTGGAAATGTTATGAGATTGTAAATCAGAGTACCTCATACATATTTTATGAATTTTTCTCGCAAACACAACAGTATAATGATCATTTATACACACACACACACACACACACACACACACACACACACACACACACTCACACAGTCAGCGAAGTTGTCTTCATAGTATTCTACATAGTGCTCACGTGACTGCATTCATTTATATTTATGTATTTTTTTAGGACATGACCCAAATTCCCTACTGTGGTAATATACTTGACTTATTTTCATATGTTTTTTATCTCAACTCTGGACTTTTTTGGGATCTGCTCAAGTGTCCTCGCACACAAAGTTTAGGGAAAGTTTTTGGAGCTCCGTCTGAGAGGCGTGTGCGTCATGTCCTTTTTTTAAGATTTGTGTGAGCACTGATATCATTTAAACCTTATTGGCATGAGCTGGACAATTGTGAGAGTTTGGGTCATTTTGCTTCCCTAACATCTCTTCTTTCAGACTTGTGCAAAGAAAACATCCAAAATAATCATTTAGGTGTTTACTAACTATCTCTATTTGTGCCTGTAAATGTTACATTTCACATGTATGCAAATTACCACATATTTAATAAGACAATGGCTCATTTGTGTATTTAAACTGAACATTTCAGAGAACTTGTAATGCAAAAAATAATTATCTTAATGTAAGTAATAGAAGAAGTGGGGAAGATTCATGGGGATATCTATTATTAACCTATTCACCTGTAGTGTCTCCCCTTAATCACGTGCAAAATAAATATAATAGTGATAATACTCTGAATCATAGACTCTGCAATCAGTTGCCCTCCATTTAATAACCTCGTTGATTCTCTACAACATGACAAGGCTTTGTCTGGATCCAGGTTAATGAGCCTCCTCCCATGAGCCGTGCTGCCATCTCAAGCAGCCGCACATCTCGGGGGGGAGATTCACATACTTGTTACTGAAATACAAAGTTAACTTCTCAACAACGTTGGCAGTGTCGGTATGTTGGCTTGAGCCACTTCCAGCTTCCTCTCATTTCAGACAGAGCATGGGACTGACCCCCTGCTGTGTCAGCTGCAGGTAGAGCGTGCACCGGATAAATTCAACACATGCTGGAAATTCTAGGCATACACCTGACTGGAGGTGTTGAAATATATCTTATATACTTGGATGTTATAGTGTAGGTAGTATGCTATTTGTAGCTTTCTTCAGTGCACACATTTGGTGACAGTTTAGCGACCATATTGGCCTCTGTGGCACTTGTTGATGGACAAAGATAAATTATGCAGCGAGTTGCTTAATTGGAGCCATCCCCGCTCCTTAAATTTTAACGCACTGTAAATGTTTATTGTCTCATAAGTACGCCCCCCAAGTGTTTTCACTGGTTGTGTTCAAGATGAATGGATAGTCTGAAGCTGCAGCAGATTGAGTTGCTGAAACCATCCAAACCACAGTGAGAGTTGGTGGGTGATTACGACTTAATCTAGAGGTGTGTGTAGTCAAGGTTATCTCTTATTGCCATTCTCTGGAAAAGAAAAAAAAAAGGTTGTAGGTGATCTTTCCATTTTCGCAGATAATACTGAGTGTTGGCTTGACTGATTTGAAGTGCTTCAGGTAGAGATTATCTCTTTCTCAGAGTCGGGATGCATCACCGTGCCTTTGACCTTCAAAACAGATTACCTTCCCAGCATTCTCCCAGCCTCTGCTGCCACTGTTGAACATTAAAGGGCTTTTTAAAAATGGCCATAGGAAAAAATTATGCCGACGAGCCATTACTTTACATGACGTACATTTGAGATGATTAAATATGACGCGCCATGCCGGTAGTTTGAACTTGCCACAGTATTTTTGGTGCCCAGGGTTAGATGGAGACCAGATTAGTTTATTTTACCCATAGTGCCAAATGCATTTGTAATATCAATTTATGAGGAATATATTTTCATACACATGCTGACACCCAAATTGACTATTGGATTTCAGCCTCACCATGCATTCGCTGTCAGCTTCAACATGCTTTTTCCTTTCATGTAACATAATAAATGAGAGGGAAAGTCTTGTACACGTGTGGGTTTGCGGTCAAATCCCTGGTGTAACAGACTTGATTGTGTACTTGTTATTCTTAAAGCACTATTGGCTATCCCACCTATGAACTTGGAGTCACTTTTTGAGGTGGAGGTCAGTTGGCAGGAGCTGGCAAAGCGTCTGCGTTACTGCAAATGTCAGTTCCCAATAATATGAGGGTATAGGTTTCATCTGAGTGAGAACAGGGAATAACACGACATAACTCAGTGCAACTCAAGATTTAAACCAAAGAGAAATACAGAGTCCCAAAGGAAGTGAGGCACTCTTGCTTGTGAATGTCATACCCATAAATCTACATCTTGCCAGCCCTGGATCCAGTTGCAGTTTAGGACAATGCTGCTGAGTTGAATAAAATGACATGGTTAAAATAGCCAATCCCTGCTGAAGTTGGGTTAAAATGCTTTTGCTGCGTTTAACAACGTCAAACGCTTGCTTTTCACCCAAACCTTACTATTTAAAACTCTTCTGGATAACCAGGCTTGCAAAATTTTCTTCAAGAATTCAAGGTAACACAGGGAGAGTTACTGAGCAGAATCCTTCAGATAGCTGAAACTCATCACCACCCTTTCAGATCTGTTGGGTTCACAACGTATGTGGTTGTGGCCTCTTGGTTGTGTTTGTACTGCTGGTGGCAAGACAAAGTCAGTGTGCCGGATATGAAGCTACGTCCGAGAGGTGCTGCCTGAGTGAGGCAGGGCGCAGCGCTGACAGAGGTCAGAGCTGCACAGTTTTAGGTTGCACACTGTCCTGCTGCATTGGGCATAATGTTTATACTGGCAGGCAGAGATGATTGCATTAGTTTTGAAGAAGCCTGTATACATTCAGTCATCATATGAAGTGAGCTTGATGGCGATCAGTGGTGTAAGTCTTAGTTTCTTTGGATAAATGTGTGGTTACGTGCTGACTTGTAAGAATAGCACTTAGAGGCTAAGATGTTCTGCAAGTGCAAAGGGGCAAAGTTCAAGGGCTTAGAAGAGAAGAAAAATGGATTCATACTACGTTTGGCTCTTTATAGTTTGCTGACAGTCTGCTCCAGGTAGACTGGTCCCCTCTGGCCTGTTCTCGGGTTAGCGCGTGCTGGCCAAAGTCAACATGAGAGGAAGTGGAGAAACGACTTCCCTCGTTCGCACCAAGACTGCTAATGCCTCGCCAGATCTGGTGTCAGAGCAGTCAATTTGAGATGTATAATTTATGCTCAACGTAGAACACATTTTAATCTGTTAACTCTGAGGAAAAAATATATTTATTCTTTTATTTTATTCTATATTTTTGTTTGTGTTATACTTGTGATTTCAAAGTTTAAACGTATACAAAGGGATTAAACCAGAGCTGAAGGAGGTGGCTAAACGGATAATGAAAGTATTTGGAAGAGAAGTGCACATTATGCAAACGAGGCCAAAATCAAAGACAAATTTATGGCACAGGATCAATATCTCTTTAAAATACTTTTGGCTGCTAGTAAGAAAGCTGTCTCACGGAACGGGCCAAAAGCAAATCATCCAACCAACTGGACTGCAGTTGAATTCCCAAAATGTTGAACCCTTGCAATATGAACAAATAAAAAATGGAATAGTATGTTTGTGTGTATGAGATGTAATCCATTAGATGTGTTACTGAAAAATCCTGTTCCTGTAAAATCAACCCACTAATTGTCCCTAGAAATATCAATAAAACTAAAGTTGGGGAAAACATGGTTTTGTGCATCTCTGCACAGGAAACGTATTAATTCAGAGTTTTCCGTCCAGACTACAGAGCCCAAAACGGAAGGGTAATAAGTCGGCAATGAGGCAAATTGCTTGTAAAACAGGTTACGCAAAAGTCACCAAAACATCATCAAGGCACTGCTTGCCATCTCTTGATGACAAAATTGGGTCATGTTCAAGGCCCTTCCCAACCCACCCGTGTTTAATTGCCATGTGCTAAAGAATTTCCCATGTGCACACAAACCAGTCAAGTCTGGTGCGGCCTAATAATTGTTCACTCAAATCGCCTCTTTGTGCTGCTGTCTGCACTCAGGCTGCCAGGACCCCCCCCCCCCCCCCCTTCTGCACTCTTCAAATGAGATCTCACCCCATGCTTTGCAATGATGGCTAAGAATGAGGCATTGCAAAAATATTCTCTAATTGACGGGTGATATCTGCTGAAAAATACTTTGCCTGCATAGATGACCTGTCTAGCTGTTTAGATTTATATCAGGAGCAAAGCTGCCTTTTACAAGCAATCTATGATTCACAGAAACATTTATCCCTTCCTCACCAACGTGGCACCTCCTCTGCTCCGTCCAATCGCCTCTTTATGCGGCTCAAAGGCTCTCTGCAGTTTCAATGAGGAGCATGGGGAAGCAAGCTGTTTGGGGTGTACAGCTATTGACTTGATTTACCGACTGGGCGAGACAAAAAAGTGACCAAAATCAAACAGAAATGACAAACACAGAAACAGACTGGTGGGAAGAAAATCCACTTTGTTTTAAGCGGAGCAGCGGTGTGTGCGCTGCTGATATGGATCCCCCATGAGAACGTTCAGGTCACTGAATCCCTCCTCAAACAGGCCTCAAAAAATAAAAAGATTTATTTACATTTCTTTTTTGCTTCAAAGTGTGGAGGGGGAAAAAGCAGGAAACAAACAGGGTTTTTAACATGCTCTCTGCAATGGGGTTTTCTGTGGCGCTTCAGAATGATAAATTATATAAATGTCTTTGAAGGCCACATTAAATGGTTTATGAAAATAGCAGGCCCTCTGAGAGTTTACTGTGCCTTCTCTGTACACCATGCTTTGATGATGGTAAAAATGTTTTATCAGCTGTGATAAAATGTCAAAGACCTGCAAAGGTTTTATCATTTTCCCTTTTGTTAGTGTGTTTTCTCTCCATTGGGCACGGCAGTGTACCAGTGTGACGTGACTTCTTCATGTTGGGTAATGTGTAGCTCGCTGGGATACCTGCACTCGGCACATCCATTAAAAGCCCCTGAAACTCTAAACTGCCACAGAGATGAAGCAGGTCAAGTTTTGCCCAATATTGATGTCTTAAATTATTGAATATGTCAGTTAGGTCTTGTAGCTTGTTTGGCTGTTGTGTGTGTGTGCGTATAGAAATTTAAGCTCGGGTTAGACAGACTGTTGGCATGACTCCTAGTTCTCGGCAAGAAAGCAGCCCCTGTCAGACTCTCAGAAACTCTGGGCTGGAGATGAAACAGAGAAGTGTGTGTGTGTGTGTGCGTGTGCGTGTGTGTGTGTGCCGTGTGTCCTGTGCATCCCGGGCTTGCCTGCGCCTAGTACAGACATTTTCAACTATTGCCGGTGTAAATAAGGCCGGCAGCCACAGCAGGTGTGGGGAGCAGGCCTGGGAGCAGGGGAGGTCTGCGTCCCTTCAACCCCAGGCCGCAGTGAAATCGTCCAAGAGAAGTCAATATTTGCACTCGCTATCAAAGCCTGTTTTTGTATCAAAAACAAGGCTGTACAGAAGCAAGCTTGTCCATGAATGCAGGAGATGTCAGAATGTGAAAGATGCAACCTGGTCTCCTGAAAATGACGTTCCCATGCATCTGAATGGCATTGTCAACTACGTTTTGTGTTTTTTTTCCCCCTCTTTTGCATAATAGTGATGTTACACATTCTCACATCTTAGCAGTTACGAGCTAATTTTAAAACTAAACCAAAACTATAATAAATCAAAAATTATCCTTCTTGGCTTGTTTAGTTAGTTGGTTTCAGTTCAATCTTCTTTAAAACTTTTAGTAAAGTCTTCTTGTCCATCTTCAACCAATATCAATCCATCTTTATTTTTTTAATATCAATAGCACCTCTTTTGTACACAGAGCACACATTTTAATTTCAGGACCTTCACGGGAGACCAGACTGCACTGGTGTCTGGGTCCATCCCTCCCGTCTCTGGAACGTGTGTGGAAAAACACTTCCATGGCTTTGCTTTGATTTGCAGTGTGTGCAGAGGGGTTTCCATCGCAGCCTCTCATGTGGTCCGCTGCTCTGCTCCTGTCTGCTCATTGAAACCATGCTCTCACGGGGCTCCAAGACAAGACCGTGTCTTGACTCCAGCACAGACCATCGCAGTGCATTTTTTTTTTCTTACGGTTTACACAACCTCAGTGGAGTGAGGGAGTTTTTGTATATTTACTAAAAGAGGCACATATTGGTTGGTAGTACGCCTCTAGGAAAGCGAAGAGACACTTGTAAGAAATTATTACACATCTGGGAGAAAAGATTATAGTATGTTGGAAAATGTAGCGGCACACAGATTCCAAAGTAAACAGGCTCCAGAAAGCCATTACTCAATTATACAATTGTGAACCGACCACATGAGTCACAGGCTTTGGTTAACACTTGGTGAGACACAGCGAGGTCCAGCTTAAAATGTGTGCCACACTGGTTTTCACACACCTTCTTGCATGCGAAGCAAATCAGCCACACTTGAGCTTTTAAGGTTCCACATTAGCGGGATCTTGTGGTGAACAAGCCCGACTCTCCTGCGTTGCAGTCTTTTTTAGTGTCTTTTTTTATAGCCTCCTTCCTTCCTCCTCACACTCCACAGTCCTCCAAGAGGCCGTGCAGGCACACTGGGGAGTAAGGAAGTCAGCATGCTTCATTAAGTGAATGTGGCGCACCACGCATGTCACTGAAAACAACAGAGGCTCTGTTCAGGAAAGAAATGTCACTTAAAAAATAATAGTGAGCCAGAAGCTCACTTTAAGGAATGGCTGATGGTTACGAGGCTTCCAGCTGTGGTTCACAGATTTTTATTTTATATTAGCAAACTGGAAGTGTTGAAAAAGGCCTACTCCTTTTTCATGGAGCTCCTTCACTCGATATGAAGGCATTAAATTCAACAGTATTATTAGTAGTTGTTGTCGTGTTATAATTAACTTTATATGGTCACTATGGTCCACACCCAAACTTGAACACTTTCAATCCATGACTATTCTTGTAATTTAATAATATAGTCAAGATACGGTTTGTCAGGCACATCTATTTTTATCAAGCAAGTAATTATTTATTATTATTTTATTGGCATAAATTGAATTTAAGTATCCCATCTGAAGTTGTATGTGTATATGAAGAATACCAGATCTCCTTGAAGAACAGGACAAACTTTAGGAATCATTATATGGAGGATTAGCGTGGCACATGTCCAACGTAGCTATACGGCTGCCAAGATGGAGGATCAACACCTTTTCCTTAAAATTAGGTGGTGGTGGGGATAGATGTCCACTAAGCTGACACAAGCCCACGGCTCGTACTTGGAATGTAGTCCAGCTGTGAAAGTGAAAGTTGAGGCCTCCATTGGATACTGTAATTATTGGTGCATCGACCTTCTTATCAACTAAGATTGCCCGAGTGGTAATTGTATTTTATTAGTTAATTGACAGAAAGTAAAGCTGCCGCAATGTTGATAACCTATAGATTGTATAAAATCTCCCTGTGGAGTTTTTTTTGTAAATTAACGAAAGATATTTTTGCGTTCAGCGTTTTTTAGTCCATCAAACATGTTGAAAGCATTTTCTTCCTCCATAAATTATCTGCAAAGCATTATTTGAAAGCCAAATTTGTTTACATTGACGCATGAAAAATGACGATTTTCAAAATAGTTGCCGATTATTTTGGTCTTTGACTAAATAGTTGCAGCTCCAGCCATGTAAAGTATCAAGAAAAAATGCCAAATAGTATCTCATTCAGGCTTTAAAAAAAAGGCTTTGGTCCTTTTTATCCTATATTATACTAGATTAACTGATTATTCAAAGAAGAGAAAAAAGAAAGAAAGATTAATCAACAAAGCAAATCATTGCAGGTTTAGAGGTCTAATGTAGGGGCGAGACTGGAACAATCGACAGACAGGTGCATGTCTGCAGCACCTCCAGGGTGGCGGTGCTGGGGGGATTAGAGAAGGTGAGAGTGTTGGAGCTTTGCCGCGGGGCCTGTCGCGGCTGCTGCTGCTGTTTAGCCAAGACAGCGCCAGCGAAACAGAAAACAGATGAGCGAGAGAGAGGGGGGGGGGGGGGGGGATGAAAAGGCTGGCTTGTGTTTTCCTTCTGTTCTTTGTCTGTGTTTACCCTCGAGGGGTGTCAATAGGATGTAGCTGCCATATTGTGCATAATATTGTCCATATTGCAGCATGGCGTGGTTCCTCCATTTGTCCTGCTTTGCTGGTTATTGTGTCATCAGTCAAGCCCAATACATGCTGTAAAATCCAATAATGCCTCATCACCTACTTGTGTCATAACTTGCTCAATGCACCCCCTCTGCTCAGATGCTTTAACACCCAAAAAAAACTTGTGTGGCATTTTTTTACGTGTGTCCCTGTGAAACTAGAGCTTGAAGTTTATACAACACCTTGGAGAATGTGATCTTTATTTTATCCTGTGTCAATATTCTTGTCCATCTTCTACTTAATCAATCATGCCTGTGCTCGCTCAGGACATTTCGACAGGCCACTCGCCTTGAAGCTGTGCTTTGGCAAAGCCTGACATCTTCAATTAGGACTTCTGTGCCACCTCAACTTTTGCACAGGCTAAACTGGTTCCTACCCTAATCTGGCAGGATCATGTTATGTTCTCTATGGATTTTTCAAATGATTTTATGTCATGGTAATTTTTTTGCCGCCCCAAAGCCAAGAGCCTAATCTCCATATCCTTGGAGGTTCTACTCCACTGGCTACAGGATACTGTCTGGGTGTTTTCTTTCACCATCCTGAAACAGCATGGAGCGATTAATACCTTGGTTTGTGCAAGTGGCTTGTGATTTTTGGCAGCTATTTTAGATTTGGACACAAAGGAGAGTACTGCCCCATTATAAATGTAATAAAACATTTTTTGGGGGATTCACTGTAAAGTCAACCAGGGCTGACAAATAAAGTCAGATAGTCAATCAAAGGTCAGAGAACAACTTGTAGTCCAGCGGATCATAAAACTTTGGGTTTCTTTGAGTCAATTTGAAAGACGGGATCACAGATTTCCTCTAAAATGCTCTTACTCCAGTAATCAGTGATTGTAGAGTTTATATTTGGTTATTCATAGGAAATGTACTGTTAATATTGATAAATTAAGTGTGCTTCAATCAGTGAAGCTTTCAAGATTTTTAAATGGTGCTGCTGTTTGAAATTTTGGACTTGTGCAATGATGAATGCGGGCTGATGGCTTAGCTCCAGGTTGCACCGACCTTAGGTCACCACACACTTGTATACAGCAGCGTGCCATCACATCAGCCACTCAGCGTTGACGAGATTTGCCAAAGCATGGACACGCAGGCGGGTGGGTGGCAGCCAGACAGGCAGACTCTGCTGTCTGGCACAGGCAAGGCTCAGAGACAGACAGCCGAGCCACGTTTGATGACTCCCCGAGCTCATCTATCAATCGCCACCTTTCCAAATACTCAAGGCTCTTTGGAGATGCCACAAATACCACGCTCTGACGTCAGCGCTGACAAACAGAAGGGGAAGTTGGAGAATGGCCACTCACTTGTTTATGGTCTGGTGCCCTCAGAATGGACAAGGCCTTTGACCTGACAGAGCTTTCGTCAGAATTGTAAGGCAGGCTGGAGAACAACACTTGAGACTAAAATAGTAACAGGGGGTAGAAACATGCATGAGATTTCTGCCCATCTGTTGCGATGCTTAAGTCCCAGAGATATGGTGCTGAAAGAATCTTAACAATACTATTTGCAGTATCTCCATTGTAATGCACTGTATAGAAGATGCATCTGCACTGACCAGAATAAAATAGATGGTTATACAATTCCTTTGCTTGTTAAAAGCCAAAGGTTTGGGGAACGAGACTCATGCACAACAATCTAACCTTTACATTTCTTGGAGTTTTATTGAGGTGGTAAAGTGAGGTAGGACATTTGTCTCCAGCTGGTATTTAAACCCAAAAACAACCCCGGTCAACTCTCCACACCAGGTAATTTCAATAAACACCAAATGTCAAATTTGTACCTTTTTACGACTGCATTGAATAAACTGACTCTTTCTACGTACATTTTGAATTGTCCTGGCTGGTGCACGCAATATATAGTTTCTCCAAATGGCCTTAAACAAGCAAACTACTACAAGATGCCAGTTTTTCTGTCTCCGTCAAGAAATGCCAAGAGACATAAGTGTCATGGGTTATATAGAAGATGAAGTGTTATTTAGTTTTCTGCTCAAAGCCCAAATGGAACGTTTGCCCTCTTTGAGCATATTTTCTTTTGTGTATGTGGTACAAACCTTGGCCTACAACACATTTTGTAAATCTTGTGGAACCAGTTCATGCGCTGTGCCTTGTAGCTGCAGGGACATGGATTCTCTTCCTCCTCAGCAGTCCAGGCGTTCCCCCTCCATCTTCTTTCTCGAGCTCTTAAATTACTAACACTGGCCAAAACACACTCTTGTACCATGGGATTGATGGGTGCCAACGGTTGCCCCTTCTTCTGGGAAAAATCCCCTTGAATGAAGGCTTGTGGTGAAACGTTTACAATGTGGGAACTATTAACAACCTTCAGGGAGAAACAACCCAGTGTGGTGTAATCAATACTTCTTTTGTTTGTTGAACCCACACACTCAAACCCCAGAGTCTCCAGCTTCCCGACTATATGGCCCATGTTAAAGTTTGCAGTGAGGCAGCTGTTTTGTGTATCTAATGTAGTGAAGTGTACTACTAGAGTTTTAGGAACATGTAAATGGGCTTATGCGCTAGCTTATCACTGAGAACACGACTTTAACTCTGGAATGAACTAATCAGGTTCTTGTTACTAGCACCAGGCTAGCCGGAAAGACTAACCGGAAAGAGAGCAACGTATCAAAGCTTCTAGGTTCATAATAGCTATGTCGATTATATGTATGATCCCCAGAGGATGACACTGTGCAAATCCATCTTCTGCAATAGCTGCCAGCAGGGAATATTGGTGATAATTGGTGAGATCAATGAAACCTGTTGTGCAGAATGTCTGCATTGGTAGCCTAAGTTAAGCATGGGTATTTCTGTATTCATCCCCATTTGCAACAGCTGTACATGTGTACAACATGCTCATTTCCGTGTGGGGACAAGCCATGTGTTAAAGACCCACAAACCTATAGATACTGGGTCATTCAGCAACACCTGCTATAGGGATTTGAGGATCAACACTCAGCGAGCAGCTGATTACCCCTTTTCGCTCAAATCCCAAATGTATTGGGATGATTGATGAGTTGAACACATGCAGAGTAACTGTTTATCTCAGGCATCGTCTCACACCTCTTTGAAATTAGTCTCTCATGTACCTTTGTTGTATTTAGCTTGCTTGCCCTCAATTGCACACGGTCCAGCAGGCATCCACGGTGAAAAGTGCCATGCACCTGTTCCCACTTTGGCTCCCTCCACAGTCCACAACAACTGGGCTCAATGCCAAAATAGTTGGGACTGAACGGAGATCAGTTTGCCAATGGATCCCCGTAGTTCTCTGTTTTCCCAACCAAACATCCCTTTAGCAATGTAGATATTTTCAGCCGCCTGTGTAAAAACTACTTTTAGGACCAAGCTTGTGACATGCATAGTTGGATTCCTCACATTCAATTTCACACACAGAATGGAAATGCAGCCTTGTCGCTTTGAGGGTTAGGAAATAACTTCCAAAGGTGTTAAAGAAGCAATTTCATGGAAAGGTACAGTGAGTACGCACCTGCTGTTAGGTTTTCAGATGATTTCAAAGCAGGCAGATGAGTTATGTTTAATGAGGTTAGTCATTGATTTATTCTGGCAGGAAGGTTGCCTGTCTAGTTAGAGCTGTACAATTACTCAGAACATGATTTCATTCATTCAGTCATTGTGGCAAGGTCAAATAACACTTCTGTGTATAATTGAACACTACATGGGCGATTGGGTTTCAACCCCAGATTTACAAGGCTTTCTTCTCATAGGTAGGCCTGTTTGTATAACTTGAGCATTTACAAGGATAACACTATCTTTTCTCAGTGAATTAATTACATGGGTCTTGTAGTACTAACCTTTTGTAAATTATGAGTTTTAAACCTCCAGAAAATCGCCTGGAGAAGCTGCTGGAGAAGTTTTCAGACGGGGGAGGGCATGGCGGTGTCTGCCAACTAGGCGTGGACAGCTGTGAACATGAGAGCCATAACAGTAGCTGTGTACATTTCCTTATTTAGCAACCCTACTTTTTGATACTACAGTCATGTCTGTGAGTGTTGAGTATGAATTACTGCCTAATATTGCATAACATTTCACATGATCATCCACGTTGAGCTGTGATCTGATTATATGGGCTGTTAATCTGACAGTTATGTTGAATATACGATGCTCAGTCCATGTATGCATTTTATATAGAAAGCATAAGTACATGATGTATTTTAAAGATGCACTGAAATATTTGCTCTAGAGTATGAAATACTTTACAGCACAATGCTTTATTCATGTGATTCAAGCGTAATACGAAACAATGGAACATAACATTGTATTGTTTAAATAATTCAAATGCCTGTTGAATGTTTCATTTAATATTCGCAGTTAAAATGACGTGTTGCTCACAACTGTTGTTTAAATGACGTGTTACTCACAACTGTTGTTTAGCTCACATTTAAACTCTTCTTTGACATTGCTTGATACACCTTCAATTCAATACAACTTTATTAATCCACTATTTTGGCCACTAAAAACAACCAACAGTATGTTGGGCTGATGGTGCAATTTGTTTTAAAGATAAATAAATAAAAGTCCTTTTTTATAAAATAACACAAAAAAAAATTAATAAGGAAATAGTCCACAGGGCAGACATTATTACTATTCTCCCAATATGGTCACCTCATAGAGGGATTTTTCACATGGGTGCACGCCTATCATGCCACTGGCATTGTTGTTTTATTTACATGATTCAATGCACTTGACAGATGCACTCTCCACAGCAGTCGTATTGCTGTCAGTTACTTAACATTGTGCACTATAAATTAAAAACTGGTTCCATGTCCGAACTTTGCACTACTGCCAAATCACTCTCCTGGCAGCTGTTGACAGTTGGTTGGCAGGTATATGACCTGTGGTTTGAAAAGGACAAAGCACATGTGATTAATCCTCTAAATAAAAAAAGATAAGTGCCTGTTGACCACTTTGCTCTTGACACAGCAAATGCACATCACCAATGCGAGAGATTGCTGTCAACTGTGAACCAGAGAAATCCAGGTCCTTATTCTGGTGTAATTTGCAAATCCTACCATAAAATCCCAAGCTTAAAGCATGCTGTGTTATGCAAATATTGATATTTCAGGAGAGGGTTTTTAAATGTTTCCTTGGGGAGTTCTAAGCATATTGTAAACAAGGTCAGATCAATCCGGCCGGTTAGTTATGAACACAGTCTCAACCTTTCGTCATCATGACATAAGATCGACGCCGATGGTATTAGTCAGCCCTGTCTGTAAACTCTGGCGCTCCGAGACTGGACAAAGCTACGCTCTGACTCTTGAACCTGCTTGGTGTTGTGCTTGGATTTAAAGTTGTATACCGAAGGCAACTGGAGAGAAAGTGCCTGCTGTTTATGACTGCATTGCACCCTTGAATACCTCCACCCTTTCTCAGAACACTACCTCATACTGTACATTGCTGCCAGCCAGTGCTGATTCTATACAGTACAAACAGCCTCATTGATTCTGTATTAAACCAAAGTGCATCAGTTGAAACACAAATCAATTAATGTTGTACACTTGCATCAGATATTTAAAAGAGTAGCTCATTTGGGAAATATACGTATTCGCTTTGTTGCCGAGTAGTCTGTTAAATATGAAGCCAGGAGACGATTGGCAACTAGCCTCGCTCTGTTTGAAAGTTGCTACGTTTGTCTACCAGCACCTCTAAAATTCACAAATTATATTGTGATGATTAGTTTGTTTAATCTGTACAAATCCCAAATTGTGGCTTTACGAACGGGTTCATTTGTGAGTTTATTCTTGATATTATTGTTGGACAGATATTTATTGGAAAGATATGCAAGTGATATTAATCTTCTTATTTAACTCTTGACAAAAAGAAAATAAGCATAGCTCCCACAATGTCGAACTATTGCTTTACATTTCTAGGTCTTTACCAGCCATTGTCATATCTACTAATGTAACTGTTGCAAATAATTGTTAGTGCTGTAAATGAAAATTGGTAAAGTTTGGCACATAGTTATAAAAGTTCTTTCAACTTCACAATTAAAATACTTTAGAAACTGTCTCACTGGGACACCAGTGTTCACATAGTTGAAACAATCTTAGCGAGGGCAGGAGTCTTACGGGTAATGCCTAAATGGTAGCTGGATCAGGGATGCCTCATCGCTCATTCTGCCACTCTTCTGTCAAGAGAAAGTAAGTCTAATGTAGGTAGACAGTGTTTCATCATTCGAGATCGATGGGGAGAATAACCTGCCCATCTTAAAGAAATACCTGAGGGCTTTCTGAGCCAAGAGACAAAGCCAACGCTGCTGAGAATTGTACAGGTCACACTTGACTTGCTGATTATCTGCTTTTGGAGCACAGTGAAATTCAATTTCTTTAAGCGGAAATGTTTTAATCTTTTCGACCTCAAAAACTGAGATATTACACTCTTTCGTACACCTCTAGTTCCTGATCAAGCAAAGCCTCTTAA
Source organism: Bovichtus diacanthus (assembly GCA_943590825.1). Lineage (NCBI taxonomy): Eukaryota > Metazoa > Chordata > Actinopteri > Perciformes > Bovichtidae > Bovichtus > Bovichtus diacanthus. Next base: position 1,620,610 of record CALSBV010010391.1, read on the forward strand.
AACTTATTTTATCTGGAAACACTGATACACTTCCAGTAAGGGCTGGTTGTTGTAGTTTAAAGAGAAACACATTCTAGTATCACATTTTCATTAGGTACTCAATGCGGTCTTTGTGTGGAATTTTGAGACAGTCGTGGTAAGGTCGGGCACCAGGCTGTAAGGTTAGAAATAGTGCCCCAGGGACAGCGCCGAGTTAGAACTTGGCGTTGATCAGATGGAGCTCAGGTTACTACCAGCTGCCCACCCACATTTGCTGGCAGGTTAAAGTGTCCAAAACCAAATCCCTGCCAACAGTGAGCTCAAGCTCAAGCCCTGAGGAGAGTGTTGTGTCTCTGGCACAACCCGATGTTCAGATGTAGCGAAAGCCTTGAAGAAGGGGAGCTAACTTACTATGCCTAGGTTAAGAAAGCCACAAATCAAAGGTACTCCACCCCTGGAAAGAGATGCCCCATAAAATGCTGGAAAATGTGTGTATGCAAAATCCAACATAAACCATGATGGAGAGTGTTTTGAATAGAATACATCTTAAAAGACGCCTAAGGGATTTTGGAAACGAAACCATGCAATTCTTTCTACGTTGTATAATATTTTTAACAGTATGTGCTGTTTTGTTGGTCCTTTTGTGTACGTGCTTGTTACATTGGGTCTTTACCAAACTGCAGTAACTGCTGCTTTCACTAAAGATGTGTAAAGAGCTTTATTGAACATAGAGAGAAGTGGAGATGCCAGGAAAACACACAGTCTGCCTGCATGCTGACATATTGACCCTGGATATGTGAAAACTAAAAACTTTTTGTGAGAAATAAACTTGGTAGACCAAGAAGAAAACCTTTTGTCATTTTAGACTTCCAGGTTGAGTCTTCCATTAGCTCGTAGTTAATAGAGCTTGAAATTAAACCGCAAAACTGTTTTCTTGTTTTCTGATCTTTTGCCTCTCTTCTACATCTTACCATTGCCTTCCTCTCCTCATGCAGCATTTCCTCCATTTCCCCTGCAACTCCTCCCTCCTTTATCACACTCGTTTTATTTCAGAGTTCATTACGTACATGTTTATTTGATTTTGATTCTGGTCAATGATTGCCCATTGCTCGGTTTGTATTTTTTGCGTCATGGCAACGAGATGGGGCTCTGGGTCCTGTGGGGGGGTGTGTTGGGTGGACTTTTGAAGCACCCATGCCCGCTCAATGAAAGGCCAACATTGTCAACATCCCAAAGAACCTTTTGTGTGTGGATGTGTTTGATGGGAGCCTTGTCATCTTCATGAGACAGCATGTTTGTTGACTCACGGCGGGAGACCTTTGTGAGGGCCTGTCACTACAAACGGCGATTTGATCCAGTGCCAGTGTGTCTCTTACAGTATCTCAGTGCAGTTACCTCAAATGATGAGCCGTAGTTGTGATGTTTTAATCCATGCTAGTGGCAATGCTCTATGGATAGCAATGTCGGTGAGTCGGTCGGTCCACCTCTATGGTCCAGAATTAGAAAATGTTTTATTGCCAAATAGGTTTTCACTTACAAGGTATTTGCCTCGATCCAGACTGAAATATATAAACTAACTGTGGGGATGGGTTGACATGAAATGTTGTTTAGACATTCATGCAGAGGATGAATTCCTATGCCTTTGGTGACTTTTCTTCTAGTGCAACATTTTAGTTTGTCCAGTACTATATTACTTTATGATTATGGCTGCAAAACTAATGGCATTAGTGATAAGTGATAATTAGGACATTTTAGAATGCTGCGACGGTAAACTAAGATTGTCCATTATACCTGCTTACCATCAGCATGTTAGCATTGTCAATATGAGCATGTTGACATGCTGATGTTAGCATTTAGCTGAAAGCACCACTGTTCCTAAGTACATCCTCCAGTCTCAAGGTGCGTTTCTAGACCCCTCTTTCTGTGCAAAACCTGAGTGAAAAACATTTTAAATATTGCGAAAAAAACGTTATGCTTGGCTGAGGTGTAAAACTTACATGCAGCTCTCTACATTGATATCGCCGTTTGCGGTCCAACTGGCAGCAATGACGATCTCCCAAGAAAAGCTGGTTGTACTGTAATCCTTAGAATGCTAAATTTAGGTTGGGGAATAAATTGCTATCAAGGCACATTGTGAGATTGAAAGAGGACCTGACCCCTAAAGAGGCATCACAACCGTGTGTGAGACAGTCTGGCTCAAATCCTGTCATGTGGAGATGCTGCTGAGAGCGAACAAGTGGCCACTGTGGACCTGGGAGGCTGCTGGAATCACTCGAAACTTTGATGGAGTTATTTGTGTCTGCCCTGATCCACTGTATGTGCAGCTCACGGTATCAAGTGTTGAGAGTGTGTGTACTGTATGTGTGCGTAAGGGGTGGATTTGATAGGGAAGTTGAGATTTGGTGTATGTCTTTGCGGGGGGAGTTGGTTGTCGTTGAGGTACGAGAGCAGCTGGTAACTCCACTCTCTGTTTGAAATGTCTGCCGCTGAACCCATAGTCAGGAGTGCAGCCATTCATCCCCAGTGAGAGCAAACACAATCAGGCCAATATCTGCCATCATAGTCACTGGAGGGAGTTTTTGACTCTGTAGTCTGGCATTACAGTATTTTGTGTTGAGACTAAGGCTGCCCAAAGAGCCTGTGGGCCAAATTTGGCTCTCAACAGAAGTTTATTTTGGCACTCCAACAAGTTGCAAAAAGGTGATATAAGTTTTCTTTATTTGCTCTAGTTAAATGTAATTTAGCAATATCTGAGGTGTGTTTTGATTTCCTCTGGCATATTAAGAAGCATTTTGGAGACCAAGAAAAATAGTGGCCATATTATAATGTTCGAAATCTCCCCTTAGCCCTTTTCTGGTTTGTATTTAAAGTTCCTTGCAGAGTTGGTATTTGATGTTTGGTTGTATGGTGTACCATGCAGCAGTCAGTATAGAGTGAGAAAAGGAACACTTGGGGACCGTAGTTTGAGCTGAAGTAGAAAACTTGTCACGTTAATCTCCATGATCAGGAGTCTTCCCATCTGTCAGTAAAGGGGCTGCTGTTCTTAATGGTGAGGAAATTAGCTTCTGTTTGACTGAGTAGATTGAAATTGGCCAATCGGCTCAGGGCATCGCAGAAGGCCTTTAACTAGTTTGTCTTGTGTCACACGGTAAATGAGGCAATTAATGGAAGAGCCACATTCTTGTCCAGCTGAAATCTACCCAAATGAAACTCTCGTCTCTTTTTTCAGGGCATTTCTCAAGACTCTGCGTGACGCAGAATGTAGGTAATGTCAAATGATGTGGTACTTTATGTTTCATTTAAGCTTATGCAACTGCACTCCTGTAAGTGTGAGGCCCAAGATCTTAAAGGATTTCCGAGTTGCTAAAAGTGCCTTCGACCCTGAAATGGCCTTATAACGGGCACAGAAATCCCTTCACTCTTGGTTCACTGAACACATTCAGGAAAAAGGTCCTTTTGGAAGAAAAATAGAGCAACAAGCCACCACCACTTCCAGCCATCAACCCTCTGGCCAAGTGTGGGATTGACTGACGAGGTTTTAAATTTCAGACTCCTTAAAGTTGTCAACATCAGGCTTCATCTGCCAGTTACCACATGGCTAGTTCGTAAGCGCAGACACATTTCTTTCTCTGACCACAAACATTACCTTGCTGTTTGGATGCCCTCTTGTTGCCCAAACTGCTGCTCATATGGGGCTCAGGGGGCTCATTCCAGCATGTTTTAAGTCTGACACTAATCCAGTTGTTTCAGAAGATCCCTTCTCTTCACAATTCTGCACCACCACACAAGAAATGCCACCAAACAGATAAAATCTCATCTCCCCCAGTGCCTCATCTTGCACTAACCATCTCGCTCTGGAAACTCAGAGGACAAGGCCATTACTCACAACTGTCACAACTCAGCCCAGGTCACAAACATGTGTCAACTGAGCATGACACTCTGCCCGGCATCAGGATACCAGAGCTCCTGATCTTTTTCATCACCGCCACTGCTGACACTAACGGCTACGAGTCCCCAGGAGAACTGCCCCCTTTGATTTATGACAAAGTGATTCTGTTACATTGACTATGTTTGCAGCATGTATTTACTCTTCAAGTGCTGTTGCTGGATCTACATCAGAGAGTAGAGTATTGGAATAGATCAGGGAAGATGCTTCAGAGGCTGAGTCAGCCAGTATTCACACCTGTTATTTAGTAACATATTAAATTCTTAATCCGCAGTACCATCATTAGACAACATACCAAAATAAAGCCGAGCATATTATGTTGATCCTGTCGCACGAAGGACAAATACCAATACAGATGGAAAGATTCCTACATCATGCAGACATAAATTAGGTCACCTAATTATCTCTTTACATTTAGTTTCACCAAGCCATTTCTGGATTAAAGCATGTTTCTTTCTTAACACTTAAAAGTGTTTTATCACTGCCATTGTGTCCGCGTGTGCCTTTCACTTGTGACATGCAGTGGACAGATGGTGAGAGTGAGTCGAGATGACGGTCAAGGTTCCCATGTGCCAACCTAGACGTTGTAATGCCGGTGACAGACAAGGGGATGTGCTCTATTTTATGGTTTAGGTGCCATGTCTGAACCAACAGGTGTGTGTGTGTGTGTGTGTGTGTGTGTGTGTGTGTGTGTGTGTGTG
>CALSBV010010391.1:1625245-1682739 GCA_943590825.1 Bovichtus diacanthus
TGTGTGTGTGTGTGTGTGTGTGTGTGTGTGTGTGTGTGTGTGTGTGTCCCCTCTTTTTTGCAAGTTTTGCACCATGATGGGACTTTTTATAGAGTTACTACCACATCATTTAAATAAATGTTTTTACTTGAAACGATTCACATTCATGAAGCAACTCCATAATGTGTGGTTCCAGTATTGTTAGCAGCGTATCAAACCGGACCACTGACATCCTGAAATAGACCTGGCGAAAAATCTGAATAATTCTGCAGCTCCTTCGTCAGCAGGTGAAACTCTCTTTGCTTTGGACGGCACCTCGTATTGGGGATTTTCGTATTGCATTCGTATTAACTAGGTTTCTGTCGTAATGTGCCCAACACCTATAGCTGTGTAATGACTGTGGCTTTACTGTTTGGGATGGGGATGTTTATCCAACCATAATAAGTCAAATTTGTCATTTTTTATTTCTGCTCATTTACCCACATCCTCAGTATCAAACTGTCTCATTCAAACATGCTATGACTCTGGCAACATGATTGGACATCTAAAGTAACCCATTATGTTGTGAAATAAATTATTTGTGCTGGTCAAAATGTGGTTCTAGACTTTGATGATGGAGTTTAGTGCACAGAGAAAGGAAAACTAGCCAAGCTATCCTTGCTTTATTCCTGCTATCCATTGATGCCAGTAAACTCAGCCAACTGCAGCGAAACAGAAAACATTGGCAAATATTAGACCATTTTACCGACCAACCGTCATAACTAATACATGGAAATAAAATAGAAAATCAGCTAATAGCTTCTTTAAATTTACAATTTGCATCTGCTCTACATAACTTTTAAGTTAACTGTTTGCATTAAGACATTTTGAGGTCTCATATGAGAGCCAACTTGAATAAGTACTGCCTTGTGTCCCAGAAAAACTGATAAATCAAAAAGGGAAATCATTAGCAATCCTTCCACAAACACACCCACCATCCAATTTCCTCAGCTAGCTGTAGTCACAGAGAACGCAGTATTTCCTCTATATATTTCTCAGTATTTATTGAAAAGCACAGCATGACTGCATTTCATTTTGTTTAGAAACTGAAATGTTTGCAGCTGAGAGACTGCGCAGAAATAAATGGATAATGCTTGGTTACAAGATGCTGAGCTTCTTTGCATCTCTGCCGTGCAAATGACTTGTGTCAGGGATGTGACTTTCTTTTGAATTTCAGTTATCAATAGCCACCGTAATCCACGCTACTTATTAGTCACTACTACTGAATTGTTTCGGTTTATTTAACTTGCTCGAGGAAGTTTCAGTATCTTTCCTCCACTATCTTGGCGAGCACATTATAGTATAGGTCTCATTTCCTTCCCTTTTTACTGCCAGTTTTCTTACTATGATGCTCCTTGTGAAGTAGAAGAAAGTAGACTGAAGTCAGTATCGGCCAAGTCCTCGAATGCCCTGTGCTCATGTAACAGTTTTCCACAGGAGTAGGTAGCAGCGTGTCTCCTGTGATTAACTGTGATGATTATGACGTTACTGTATAAAAAACAATCTGCCACCCAAGTGAAATATAATAAAAACATTTATTGAGAGTGTAGCCTGAGGGAAGATCATATTAATTTATATTATTAAGCTAGTTATATTTATACAGGCGTCTACGTGTCAATACTTTCACGTTATACTCTCATTAAGCCATATGCTTGCTCGTTTTCTTTAGTGGGAGTTTTATGAGAAAATTAATAGCAATTTCACTTGTGTTGTGAGATTGTTCCAACATATGCTTAGCTTAGCTTAGCTTAGCTTAGCACATAGACTGGAGTGGCCGTATTTACACAGTGTATGCTGATTATTCAACACACATAGAAATACAAAAGGTTTAACGAGCAGTTATCTTACAGCTTGGAGCTAGTTAATGACCAACACCTGTGCTCAGGCCACATCAGCTCCCGCCTTCTGAGGGAAGTTGCTTCACACAGAAGAAACCCAGTGGACTCCTGGATGTATTCATGGATAGCTTGCTAGCTAGCTATAGTTACAACAGGTTACAGCTGTTGAAAGGTGTATTTAGGTGTTTTTCCTCCTTTTGGCAGAGCTAGCTATTTCCCCGGGCTTCCAGTTGGCTACTTGTGCCAAGCTAGGCTAACGTTATACGTCTAGGCCTTTTCTACTAAACACAAAGAGATGAACTGGATGCCAGTCGTCCTCGACCAACTCCTGCTAAGACAATTAAATGGCATATTTACCAAAATGTATCTTCTTTGTTGATGTTACATTTTAAAGCTTCATTGGCCACTTGAGAGCAGCTAAACAAGCTTTAAATACAACATTTATACATTACCTTATGTAGTGAATGTGTTTAACATTAGCATTCATGTTAGCTTGGTTTTGGTCTCCATCACCTCTCTCTACAACTCTTCACCAGATATCTGGCTATTTAGCTGCTAAATGCTCCACTATGTTCGCTGGCTAGTCGGTAACTTTGATGTCTGTCTGAAGTTCTGTGCTGGGCCGGGAGTACACGTGAGTTTAGTTTGGGTGCGTTTTTGCTGAGCTAGAAATGAGGTTGAGTTTCTGGGCTTGAAACTTAAAAGAATCCGCTGAAAGAGGCCAAAAATCTTTGTAGAGCTGAGGTGCAAATGTGCAATTTTCTATTTTCTATGAGCGCATCACTGAGCAACGTCTTCCACTCTCTGTTAATTCAGATTTCTGAGCTTTTTATGAGTCGTTATTTATAAGGGTGCTGCTGCTGTAAGAGAGCATTTAAATAACTTAATAGTTTATCTATTACAACAATAAGAAAATGTCCTAAAAGTCTGATCAAAAGTATCCCTAGTGCATCACAAACACTTATTCACTGCTCCACTGGGAGGAAGAGACAGACTTGGCATGCTTGCTATAAACTTTCTTGTAAAACAAAAAAAAAACAAAGTCAACATTCTGCTGTGTTCTTTATTTAGAAGATGAAGAAGCCACTTGCCAATGTTTCCTTGAAGACATTTGCTTATTTTTACCAGAAGGCACAACGAGCCACACAAGTGGACGCTTGACAAGAGCAATAGAAAGATAATAAACACTAATTCTTGGAACAGGGGATTTGCTTGCAAAAGCATTCCCATGCAGAAGCAGTCGTCTACCCAAGTGTTTCAAGTTAATCATTTATCTTTGAAATGTGCAATGAATGTATAGTGTTTTTGCAGATTTCAAGGTGAGATTACAGTTGAAAAAACTAAAGTGGATGCATCATCAGCCCCTACATGTATAACAGGAATCCTGAATGATCCTTGTGTGTTTGCATATGTCCTCTGGGATTCAATAGTGTGTGTACATCTTAAAGACAACGTTCCTGCTTGAATCAATTCGGAAAAACAATTTCATGATGCAGCCATCTCTCACCCTCCCATTTGGTTTCTCTTTACTTACAATCTGTACGAAAATCCTGGGCTGCTGTGTCTCAGTTCAGCAACAAGGCACATGGACGGTCTGTACTTGGAAGACTCATCCTCAACAACCACGACAGCAGCCAACATCTGGTGACCGCTCTTCCTCTTCATTGATGAGAAAAGGTCTTTTAACCATGTGTTGTCGGAAACCAACATCTTGCAGCAAAAGAAATGCATAAAAGCAGCAGGATGAAAGTATTATAAATTGTAATCAATGTTACAACCACCAACCACCACATAAAACAGTAATATATCCAAACAGTCATATGACCTTATTAGACTGAATTAAAAAGGAATAAGGGAAAACTTTAGGGCTGCAATTAACAGTTATTTTCATTATTGATTAATCTGCCGATCATTTTCTAGATTAATCGATTAATAGTTTTGGTCTATAAAATCAAAGTCCAAAGTAATGTTTTAAAAAGTGTTGTTTTGTCAGTCCAAAACTCAAAGATATTCACTGAAATATGATCTAAAACAGGGAGAAGCAAAACATCTCCATATTTGAGAGGCTAAAACAGTATTTTCTGCATTTTCTTTATGAAAAACGAGTTAAAAGATGGAATAGATGGTGATTATTATATAAAATTTTAACGTAAAAAAAAAAGAACGTGTCTGTTACTCTGTGTATATGGTGCATCCATGTAGGTACAATGCACATTTTAAAACTAACAGTACTGCACGGCTCATAAAAGTTGCAGAAGTACCCTTTGGCATTTGTGGTCAGACCGAGACAATGGGTAGTATACTTTCTCATCCAGAACACTTACAATGGTAAAGTGAGTAACTCTATCTGCAGTGTTGGGTCTCTTGTTTTAAACAACAACAATATGGGTAAGAAAAAAAAAATGCAGTTCCAAAATATAACTTATTTTTTGTGCTAAGATTTGCTTTGCTACTATAGTTCCCTCTTCCAGAGCTGTTCGTATGTATCAAGTGATTTCATGCTTAGAGAAACAAAAATCTAATCTTAAAAGCAGATTTATCTCCAGCAGATAATTGAGTCTTGTTGTGAGTCCTGTTGCTACAAAGCATTAAAAGTAATTCTACATCCTCAAACGTGCTAACCCATCCAACAGTAACTCATTTAGTAACTGCTCACAGTGTGACCTACTCTCACATAGATTGGGAAACCATCCACTGGTTGGTTCTGGAGCTCACCGTCCAGCATCGACATTAGTTGAACCACTTCACTCCGCGTGTACACGCAGTTTCACGTCCAGAAACATGTTTATGCTTTCTCTCTCCCTACTCATTACTCCTCCTGCACGCGCTTCCTGAGGTTTCTGTCTCATCCGAGATGCATGGGGCCTTTTGTCTGCACCGTGTAGATGAAAGGTCCGCGGTGAAGCGGCAAACCGCGTGGAAACAAAAGGATTCTTTCTCTTGCGCTCACACATTGGAGCAATCTCAAAGACAGCTGTTCCCCTCCCGGGTGTCCCAAACTCTCTGACTTGATCTCTCTCTCTCACCCTCTCTATCCTGTCCACACTGCTTGTCGCTGATTTATGAAAATATCAAAAGGGGAAACGAAAGGGCCCACCAAAGTGGAGACATGTTTAACCACTCCTCCTGTTTATCCTGTCCGTAACTGTTCAGATGCCCCCCCCCCCCCAGTTTAGATCACTGGGATTCTGGAGCAGTGGAGCTATACAACCACCAGCCACAGAGGATGCACTCCTGTCACAAGTTCCCCGACTGATCAGGGCAGATGACTTTTCAGCACCCACAGATTTAACCCAGGGTGGGCGTGTCTGTGCGTAATGAAGGGAGGTGAATCATAGTAGCTGCATCATGTGGGTTTGTGCTTAAAGGCAGAGAGCACTTAAATGACTGGCTCTGTCACCAAAGCATGATGAAAGTCCTGAGCGTCGAGAGCTATTTGCTAAAGCATGAGACTCAGGCAATTCAAACCTGTGTGTTACAACTTGGTCGAAGGAAGAGCTGTGAAGTAATCTGGAAGAGGGAAGAGGATTTTCATTCAGTTTTTATTATATGTTATCACTTTCTCTGCACATGCAGATGAAAGGAGGCTGACAGCCATGATCAAACCCAATTTCTGTGTAGTCATCTGCTGAAAAGTGTCATAACCTCCAGAGAGAGCCGTGTGTCTGTGCTAAATTCTGTGACTGAACTCAACTGCAATGAATTGCGTCGAAAAGGATTTTCATATTTAAATCAGGTGGATTTCCAATGGGATGTCTGCACATTCAGAAAATTCTGAATGCACTCTTATTAAGTTAAATTGCAAATTCAAGCGTATCGTAAATTATACCATGAATTTGAATATATCTATTATAACCCCGTTTTAAAAGACACTACACATTGAGAAATCCAAAGACTCTTGAGAATATGAAATATTATTACAGCCATGGCTAGCTCCAGCTATCGCAAACAAGCTTTTAATGATGCTTTTAAATTCCAGCTCTGCTTAACATTTTGCATTTAATCAGTGTTTTCAACATTAGTTGGATTCCTGGATACCATGCCTCACATGAGTAAGACAAAGAACCAGGAGAAATCAGGTCAAAGTCGGGCTTTGACCACAGACCAGCTCAAAACTAAATGAAGATGGAGTGCAGAGCCACTTGCACCCTGGAGCTTGGAAAATGCAAATCCAGAGCGAGGCAGGTTTACTAGTCATAAACGCAAGAAAATATTAGGAATCCAAACATTGGATTTATAGTACTTCTTAAAGGCATCTGCCACAGTTGAACTTTATGTGAAATGTGTAAACAAACGTATCTCTGCAGTTTGGTTGGCTAAATTGAAAAGTGAAAGGTTTTTCTTTTACTGTATCTGCCCACCTAAAACATAAAACACACTTTTCTGATCCCAACCCATAAATCCACACAGAGGGTTGGAAAGGCCGGAAATTTGATCTCTTTCTTTAAAACTTCCATTAAACGCCTGTATATCTTTCTTGACTGTATAAAACCTCAAGTGTCACGATTGAGTGCTCAGATCCTTGTGCAAACCACTGTTTAATGTTAAACACGGTTCACTAAAATCTACCTTCAAAACTCAATTTTGTAGTGGAAGAGGTTTAAAAGATACTGAAAGCAACTTTTACTGAAGAGCGGAGAGAACTCCTGTGCTAAGAGCAGGGACACGATTTAAATGTTGAACAGTCGAGCCAAAACCAAGCACAGCTGGAGCAAACGTTCTGATCTTAGAGCTAAACTATACGCTAAAATATGTTTCTGAAAACATTTGATGCGAGAAATGGGTGCTGCAGTAACGGCATCTTGATTTATATTTGATCAGCGCTGCCTAGTTTGACGTTTTGATCGGAGTTCACGAGCAGTGATGGACTGCGTGAGAGACTCTGATTCGCTGTTTTTCTTTTTATTCGAGCACGCTGGAATCCTGCAAATGTCATTAGGAGCAATTAGGGAGGCAGAGGAACGTGTTTCTTTACAGGTCTTGTGCATTACAGTCAGGATGTAGTGACCGTTTCATCAAATATGATGAATGGCATGAAAGTTACCAACTGAGCCTTTTTAATAAATGAATTTAATCACAAATCTGATGACAGTGACCGGTCTGTGTAAGTGAAGGTAGAATAAAGTATTCATCAAATACACCGGAGTGTGACAAGGAACATGGATAGATGCTTTGTAGATTGAATAAATCTGACATATTCCAGGTTCATCAGCGCTGTAAACTGTCTCTAACAACCAAGTGACAGACGTGCCACAGTCTTTACCCTCGCCTCATGCACAGAATAGCATTTATACTGTAGCATGTATAGATTATAGATCAGTGTGCAGACAGCCATAGCTTCATGAAAGCACAGCAGTATGAGGATCGATCAGCCTGCTCAGCCCAGTGAGGAAATACTCGAGCTAATCTTTTATTGCGAGCATGATTTGCCTTGTAAAAACAAACTGACAAAGACAAAACAATTGGGGGTAAATAGGGCAGAATAAATTGTAAATTAGGCATAAATGCACAAAATGAGCAAATGTTTAAGGAGTGTAAAATTTGAACAGCCAAGAGGCTAATGCACTGCACACACCTTTTTTAAATTCACAGTGTGAGGCAGGTAATGAGCAGAAACGTACCGTCCATCACTCCGCTACCAGCAGGAATCAGCAGAGAGTGAGACTGTTGTCCCCGAGCTGAACACAGAGAAAATGTTCTTCCATGTATGTCCCCCCCCCCCCTCCGAGTGTTGTACTGTATCGACGAGTGAACCAGATATTTAGTCCTTATCTGTTCATGACAGCATTCAGAAAATGTCAAAATAACTGGAAAGGAAAGCTGAAAAACAAGTGATGAAGTCATGTTTTCCATTAGCTTTGGTGAATCTTCTCTTTCCCTCTTTGGAAGAGGATCTGAGAAGATATAGTTTTGACTCCGAGTGTTTTTAGACCAGTCACTTCAAATAGCATCTCGTCGAGGGCCAATGTGTTCACTCTGCACACTCTTGAACTTGACAGCTGAAGAATGTTGCTTATATGTTTAACTGACATTTTCTTGCACACTCACAGATCTTAATTGAAGAAGTCAACTTTAAAGTTTCACCTTGAAATGAGTTTACTGGACTTATTTAGAAAATACTAACTCTGCTCTATTTCTCTTTCTCCCTTTTGCCTGGAAAACCAACTGCTTGCCTTGAATTTCCCTGGATGACTTCAGGTATGTCAAATCACTTAATACCACTACTACGGTATCTTTCAAACGGGAGTTCAGTATATTTATGTCGAACAGTGTTTGCATGATGAATCAGCACATTATGACATAATGCAGAAGTTGTGGTTCAGATGTGGAAAAGTTGCAGTCTACCATCATGAATGAAACTTCGCAGAAAGCTAAACTAGCATCTTGCAGTGCACAGCTTGTACGTAAATGAATATATAATGCAAATAAATAGATTAACAAAGAGTGGAGACACTAATAAGGCTGTGAAGTGGTCAGAAGACCTTTTCTGTTTTTCCCTTCTCAGCGTTAAATACCAGCACTCTCTCACTCTGTCTTTGCAGCGATGAAGAGTCTAAGTATTGTGTAATCTGCACCCCAGTTTTTAACCAGAAAGCAAACTATTTGAGGCATAGTGTGCAACCAAACTCAGTTTGCATCCCCCCACAGTGCAGGAATGTTTTCTTAAATAAAAGACCCGATTTGTGCAACAACACAGAGATGGCAAGCAGAGAGAGCCTCAGTTACTCTGGGTTCCCCTCAAACTTTAGGCATGTTTCCTTTCACAGTGTTTTGCAATGTGATAAGGACGTGTATTTCCAATTTAGCACCACAGGGAAGGCAACATATTGGCTGCAAAGTCGAGTTGAGAAACTCCAAAATGGATAATGAAAATATTTGAGAGGGGGTTTGCTTTAATGCTGATGAGAGAGACTAAGGGATGAATTGAAAAGTCTTCTAATCCTGTGGACTTTATTGCTGGGCTCTGGCAGACATCTGAGACAGCAAACACCAACTGGGGCAATCAAAATATCAATCTCCTTGATATGGTCATTACAGTGTGGATTAGAGTAATGCATATGATCCCTACTTAAACTATTTTACTGTGATCTGCCCTCATCTAGTTTGAAATATCCAGGATATTGTGCTGAATGGCTGCTCAACAAAAAGCTGTCATGATTGTAAGCGTTATTGGTTCCTTCCAAACATATAAAATATACAAAATGGAACAAAGCGTTTGTGGCGCACATGTCAAAGCAATGACTAACTTGTTTGGTTAGAGTAATTAGCAGCGACTGAGCTGTTCACAGAGCAGTTATCCCTCCCTCCCTCCACACATCATGCCTCTTTCCTGAACCTTTCTTTACCTCATGTTGCCTGCGGCTCAAAACTTCCTTCATGCCGCCACATCTTTTCCTCTCGTCAATCATCTTTCCTACAATGTCCTCTTTGTCTCTCTTTCTGTCTCCCTGTCTGACTTTCAGGTCCATTCTCTCCCCCCTTGATTACTTGTATATCTTACCTCGCCCAGTTTCTATCAAGACCTCTCCCTGCTTTATTGCCACCCCCTTCCTTATCTGGTTCTCTATAAATAATGCCACCTGTTGGGCAGGGGCCTTCATTACACTCACGTAACAGTAAATCAGTGAGGAGGAGAGCCAGTGAGAGTGCCTATACAGGCGGGGCAAGTCATACCACTGGCACAGAGAGCTATGCCTGGCACCCATTGACTAATGCATTCGCTAGCGAGGCCAGAGGGAGAATAACTGGAGCAATGAGGCCAAGGTTAAAACAACCTCTGGTTCTCCGCAGAGAGGGGATTTAAGATAGAAACCGAAGATCGTTTATGATGATGAATATCGACTCCATATTTTGGACACGTTGACCAACATGATCTCAGTGTTTTTTAAAATGCAGATATGTACAGTATGTTGTAAGTAAGATAAAGTTGCAATCCAATATTGCTTCTGAGAGAACTCTGGAGTAGCAGCGATGCTCAGCTCAGGAATTGAGTAATCGATATACGTTTCGCACTTTAAGCCGAGGGCACGGTGCGAGGGTTAGAGGGTCGAGCACTTGAAAGCACGCACAGTGGGACGTGATCAGGGTGTGGGTGATGGGGTCAGAGGTCAAGTCTCTCAAATAGCCTCGATGAGTACAACGGGCCATCGGCTCCTTTTGGCTTTGAAATGGGAGGCGGCGCTGGCTGCTCTCCCATGCTGGACCAGCTTTCAGCATACCCAGGCCATCAAACACAGTTGTCGTGTCAGGTGTCTTCCTGAGAGGCTATTTTTAAGACGATGAAGGAGGGATTTACGAGTGTATTTGACGATCACATGATGTATTTGATGTACAATCAGCAAATTAACAGTACAGTAAAGGGCATGAATATTGATTTAAGCTTTGCTATGTAGTAGTTATTTCACCCCTGTAGTACTACAACACAACATGCCAAATTAGCAGGCATGTAAATGTGACAGATGTGACTTTGGTGGCTGTTAAATCATTTGAGATACTAGCTAGGAGAAAATATGTGTCTGGTTAATTAGCTCCTGTTCCCCATCCATAAAGCACAACATGCCACTTTGAAGGACAGACAATCACAGTTTTCTCATGATCTGTCTTGGGGGCACTTTTGTTCATCTGCTAATTACTGTCTGATACGTCTGCGAGGAACAAAACTGCTTCCCTTTCTCCTTCAAAGGGACACACCATGTCGGCCTGTTCTGTATGCCAGATGAATTAGTCATCAAAAGTCCCTCGGAGAAGAACAGTTAACCTTTATCTCCATCAATGTTTCATTAGCTCACCCCCCTTGCCAAGGCCTCATTTCTCCCTTGCTGAAATAAAATCAGGGCTTGTGGTGGTTAATGTAAATAAAAACGTAAATGTGGTCATTAGTATTCTCTCTGTCCTCGCAGATCTGTTGTATTGGAAGCAGTTCAGAGGAAAACATGTTTTAATGAATGTCTCTGAGCCACTTGCTTTCATGGATTATTCAGAGAAAAAGAGAATACTCTGCTGATTGTTTACATGCCACGCGATCACGTACAGACACCCCACCAGAAATGCTTTTTTGCGTGTCTCCCGTGAGGACAGGTACATGCACAAATGAATTCTCCATGCTGTGCCCTGAAAAAGCAATCATACCTCGAAGAGGATTGTGGTTTGTAAGGGTGGTCAGTTTAGCCAAATAGTGTTTTTATTCAACTCATCACTTGGATATCATGGCACTGTTGAACTTGTCATGAAAGTGTAGAATCTTTTAAAGGAATAGTTCTACGTTTTGGGAAAAAACCTTATTTCACTTTGTTGTGAAGATCAATCCCACGCTCGTATCTTTCCATTGAATATGAAGCTAAAGCCAGGAGGCTGTTAGCTTAGCATAGCTTGTAGACTGGAAGCAGGGGTTAGCAATTAAAGCTAAAGATCATTAATTAGCATGTTTATATCTTGTTTGTTTAATTGTTACAAAGTGTGAAAATGACTCATTGTGTTTGTTTTATGATGAGCTGTAGCGCCAAGGTTAAAAGACATGAAAGTGGTGTTGATTTTCACATCCAGCAAGAAAGCAAAATGTCAAACTATTCCTTTTAAAAACTAATACTTCCAGAGTAATATCTTGACATTTCTTGTTTCGCCCACCAAACAGACTGAAACCCATTCAATTCACAATATTTACAATGAGAAAAGCAATAAATCTTGAAACTGAAACCAAACAAACCAATAAATCAACCAATCAATATCTGTGATTTTGGCCAGTAAATTAAATAATCAATTAAGTGATTAATTGTTTTACCTCTAATTTCTTTATTTTCTCTCTTGGACACATTTCATTTTCTTGGGAAACGTAAAAAAGCACCATCATATAAGTGCTAGAGCCTTTAGAAGATGTCTAGTTGAAGACACACACACACACACGCACACGCACACACGCACACGCACACACACACACGCACACACACACACACACACACACACACACACACACACACGGCGGTTGTGAGTATACAGCTTGCATCAGGCCTAATGACTCCGAACATTAAGCTGGAGCACATTAACAAAGCTGTCACCTCCTGTTGCCAGTATGCCTTTTTTCCCCGTGATCTCTTAATTGGATCCTGAGACGGGTGACTGCTAGGTGGGAGCTCCTGCTGGTCGTATTTCCCCCAACTCACACAGCCCAATCTGCAACGTCTGCCTGGATGTGGTGCCGCTGTCCCACTCCATTAGAAGACACTGCCAGCAGGCACAGGCGACGCTCCAAAGAGCAGGAACAGGAGGATGGTCGTCTCCTTCCCCTCCTTCTTCTTCTCCTTCCTTCTTCTTCTCCTTCCTTTCCTTCTTCTCCTTCCTCCTTCTTTTCCTTCCTTTCCTTCTTCTTCTTCTCCTTCTCCTCCTTCTCCTCCTCCTCCTCCTCCTCCTTCTTGCAGAGACTTGTTGGGATAGGTGGCAGGCAGACAGACTGCAGCTGGCTGTGCCTCAGCTCAGCTAATCACAACCCTGCTGTCCCAGCATCAGCACAGGCATGCTCTTATTTCTTATAGGCCTTTTCTCCATGCCTGAAACCACTTATAGTTGACATATGACAGGCTAATATGGGTGAAGTTCGAGTCATTAATTCTGGCATTGTCAGCACCCACTCAATAAGCTCAGCCAATTGAACCCAGTGGAGAAACGGCGCCATTTCTAGCAAATCAATGAAGGGAGAAACTGTAGTTAAGTTGTCCTTATGAAAGCTTTTAGAAATGACCCTAAAGTTACAGAGTACATAAGAGTAGTGTTATTTCTACATTAAAGTGGAAACGCATAACTTTTCAACCCTAATTTGCTTGTTTCCAAACAAACTGCACAAGAGAGACGTTGATAACATGTTTTTCTGCCCGTTGATTTTCATATGGACAAGAAGATCAAACTACTTGGTTGTATATCGTTAGCAACATGGCTACCGCTATCAGCCTGGCTGATGTTACTGTGCAAAGCAAGAAACAACCGTAATAATCCCAAAGAAACTCAGATCTGTGCGATGATAAAAGCAGAGTAAAACCCCTGGCAGTATAAGTAGGAAGGTGTTACTCAGAAATCTAGCTTTAATAGAACAAACGTTTTCTCTCTCTTCGCCTTCTTTGCCTCCGTGAACTCTGCTTTTTTGCCGGGTAGAGTTTTGACTGTTACCCCGGTGGGTTCGCTACCTGGGGATTGCTACTTTTAAGATATTGTTGAGTTGTAAGATACTTTATTGAGTTGCCTCTTGAAATAAATGCTCTCTGGTTGGCAGTGATGCAATGTATATGTCTAGGGCTTTTATTGTGAAAGGGAGATTGCGACCCGGAGGCAGACAAAATTTCATAGTGAGAGCGAGATTTATAGGGAACCAGCTCAACGCTGATGGTGTCCTTATTCCACAGCCACTACAATGTGGGATGTTGCAAGCATCAACATTTTCTTCATAATCATAAGTTAAAACAAAAATGTTATCTATTGTCACTTTAGGTACCTTCACAGAAACGTCTCTTAACGGTATAAAAACAAACTCCTCGGCCATTCAGAAGAGCTTTAAATAGAGAAAGCAGCCGGTTGAGGTTCTGTACAGCTGCACAGTGCATTAGTTGGTAATTAAAAGATGATTGGCAGTTTATCTGAATGCAATCTAACGTGCCTGGCTCAATAGGTTTCCTGTTTTTATCTCCTTTTTTGTAGAATGCATTATTATTACACATAGCTCCTCAGTTTGTTGTTTGTTGCAGGGGGGGACAATACTGTCCATGTACACAACTGCAAAATGGAGCCATTATATAGTTTGATGGCATTTTTAAGTGCATCTTATTAAGTGTTGTGATCATATTCCATATTCAAAACATAACTCCCTCCTCTCTACTCACAAATGAAAACATTGCTGAGGTTCACATACTGTTCCCCGAAGAAAACTTACTTCATTTTAGAAGTAAGACCTTTGTGCCTATCAGTGTTTTCCTTCAGCAATGTCCTGCTGAACTTGGCTCTTAAAGATCATGTTGTGATCAAAAAGGAGCAACGTTAAAAAGAAAAGCTTGTATTCAGTATGTTTTTTCTCTCTTCCTCTTTTACTTGGTTGTGGGCCTGCTCTGACTCATTAGCAGCAACACAATTTGCCAAGCAGGGGCAGTCATGCAGACAGGCAAAGTTTCAAACTGATGGGCTTTGTCACCTCACATTAATCCAGCTGAAGATGATTAGAAACAATCCGCCGCCTAAAATTCCTAATGATTGGAATGCTCATCTTGATGAGAAAAGCCACTGTAGAGGTCTTGCTTGCTTTCACTTTTTGTTGCTATTGAAGCGTCTACCCAAAAAAATTGTCTAGCATTAATTAAATAACCCTGGCAATAGCACTGGAGGCAGGGAAATAACTGTGGTCCAGTACGAGACAAGATTAATGAATAGGACCTTACAGTGAATCCCTAGTGTCACAGAGTAATGGAAGCACTTTGGATAGTCACTGCCAACAGTACAGAGAATGGCTTTGATATATTTTTGTTGAGCAAGTCCTACAGTGTGCCATGTAGTGGAACCCAAACCATCAACAAATTCAATACAGAAAACTGGAAAGGCACTCGGAGAGCGCAGACCTCCACCAAGGCTATGTCCTATCTCGCAATGTTAATGAAAGTGAAAAGAATGATGTGTGTCTGCCCCATGATTCGGATCCCCTCTCAAATGTGACTGGTTCTTCCATGGCCCAGGCTTCACCCTTCCACAAAGTTTCATGAAAATTGGGGCAGTAGTTTTTCTGTAATCCTGATTTTAAAACAAAACAAAGCCGAAAACATATCCTTCCTGCCGGAGGAAACAAGTGAACTAGACGTCTTTTGAATATAGTGCAAACTGATTTTGCTAAGTAAACTATTTCCTTTGACAGATGCACACCTCCATTTCCTTGCTATTTTACTGTATATACAAGGGGCACAGTATTGCTCCTGTCACAGATAGTACACAGTGTTCACTTACCCAAAATTGGAACCCTGTCCAAAACTTGGAAACACTGACGTTCTTTCACTAATTTTTCACTGTCAGCAAATTGGCCACTTCCAGAACAAAGGCCATGAATTTTTCAAGTCATTTTTATGTGGCATGCTTGCAAGAACAATGTATGTTAAAGGATAATCGTTTTGCTTTTAGCGTCAAATTGAGGATGGTGCATCTTGCACTGATACACTCTGACTAATATTTGAGTAAATACTGACGTCTTTCATTAAAGTGAAGCAGTCTCCACTTCTCGTGGTCACTTAATTGCATTTAAAATAAACTGCTCATTAGGAAGAGCTGTCACGGTTCTGTTAGCAGCGACACGCTCTGACATTAATTGTCTCCTAACAATATTGTTTTGTTGGAACGTCCCCTTCTAATTGACTTGTAAATTATTCCCACAATGTAATGAAGCTCAAGCATGTCCATCTTGGGAAGTTGCTTCATGGATTCTTGCATGTTGTACTCTTTGTGGGTTTCACAGCTCGCCAATGTGCTGAAGTAGGAATTGTCACTTTAGAGCTTTATTGTCACAACATATAAGGGGTAGGCTCTTTGTTATTTTTTTTTGTTAATCCGAGCAAATAAGTAAAGCAGTGCTGATAGGAAACACTGCAGCGCTCATGCTGATAACAGAGAGCTCCAGAGAAGAGAATGGGACAAGTATATGGTAGGAAGTGTTTACTGGAAGAATTGCAAATTATCGTCAGCCTCTAATTTGCGGTAAATGAACGTGGTGTGGTGTATGATCAGTGGTGGGGAGCCAGTTCAGTGGGGTGTCATCAAGGCCCCGTCTACTCTTATTTGAAGCCACCCCAAGTGATTTATTAAATTATATTGGTGACCCAAGGAGGTTTTGGGAGGGAAATCAAAACCGCAGGCATTCCCAGCACCCATTCCCACCATCCATTGAGATGAGAAAGCAAGTACACTTGCTGGAGACACGCTTCAGTTGCTTTCACAACTTCATTTTCTGCTTGTGTGCAAAAATGGTGCTATAATCCAATGTAAAAAGTTACAGCTTCCCACAGATGTATATCCACAGAAATCAAAAGCCAGAGATCTGTCTAATAACTTTAATAAGACAGTGAGAATTATGCAAACATGTTACCGTTTTTGTCTTCTATCCAGGGATCAGTTTGTGCTTTTCATGTAGCTTCAGAAGTAAAAGCTGCATCAGACCATGAAAAACCCCCACCAGCAAAGTGGCAAAGCTGCTACCAGTCCCAGACTCTGATCTAGTCGTAACCCAACCCCTGCACGGGGCTTTTTGTGTACAAACGAGCCCTCTCAGTCCCTTCAGCCCTGGAGCTTGTGGTCTGCATTCCGCCTGTCGTAGACACAAGCTGTCTAAATAAATGCTCGCCGTTGCCTCTTTATTCTGGTGGCAGCTTGTGTTCGGGGGGCCTCTGCCGCTTTCATGCCAACATCCGTGCTGCACACATGCTCGTGAACATCCGCAGACCAAAACGGTGGCAGGCTAACACATACAGCACACAGCAGACACCAGCTGGGGACCTGTTAACAGCCAAATAGCATTGGTCTGTCAGTGAACAGCTTGACGCTGGTGCTGCCTGTTCATTCTTGTGCCGGGCTGCATCGCCTGCAGAAGTGCAAGGCTTTCAGTTGGCACTCGTGGCTGGTATCACATGTGCTAAGTGTCAATGCCAGACACTATAGCCTTGTACATTGTGCTCAAGCTATACAATTGGCCTCGAGACCAGTCCTGTAAGTCTGCAGACAGCATGTGCTGGGCTCTGTGGGGGCTAAAATGGTCCCACAGTCTGTTAATGAAGAATTCCTTTTTAGTTTGTTGAACTGTACTTATTTTAAGGTTAATCAAGTGAGTTAGTCAAGTGAGTAAATCTGTTCTCTTTTTTTAAATAG
Organism: Bovichtus diacanthus; assembly: GCA_943590825.1. Lineage (NCBI taxonomy): Eukaryota > Metazoa > Chordata > Actinopteri > Perciformes > Bovichtidae > Bovichtus > Bovichtus diacanthus. Next base: position 1,641,973 of record CALSBV010010391.1, read on the forward strand.
GATTTGAATGCAGCTGGGGCCAAGACGAAGGCTTTATTCCTAAGCTTCACTGTTGTTCTGAGCCCACATGTTTATATTTTGCATATATTTGTGATGAGTCTTAGTCGATTGCCTGCAAATGAACGACCTCGTGCTTCACACTTTCCTGTGTGGTCTCCTCTCGTAACATCCCACGTCTCCACTCCTCTTCCAAATGCCAAAACATGTCAAAGAAGTAAAGGCTTGTGACAGCAAAGCATTTTAGTTCATCAGCAATTATCATACTGTATTCAAGAAGAGAAGAGACATTCATCCCTCTCATAATGAAATAATGACAGTGAAAAAACAAGCAAGAGAGACTGGATATGATTGTTTACAGATGTTCAGGTTTAAAAGTAGAGTTGATGATCATTTTCTTAAAATACATCTTTAAGTGTCCAGGAAACAGGGCTGCAATCATTGCTTGGTTAAAGTCACTTTAGTCACTTGCAGAATGCAACAATGATATTTATCCCGTGATAAGGTTAAAATGGGGAAAATGTACTTCAAGATGTGACAAATGTCATCTATTCCAACCCAACAACAACCAGCCATGGAGGCATGAAATGTGAGGATTTATTGTTTAAGAGAATGTTAATTAAGCAGTCTTCAGTGTGACAATATGATTTAACATTTTCTATCCGAGGGATATGATGGCATCTCTATGAACCTTTTTTGACTTGTACCCCTCAGTACCATAGTAAGCTCTGCAGCGGTCCATGAAATATTCTACATCTCCTCCTAAAGATGACGGGAAAATAAACCTCTTGTGTTAGGCTACAACTGTGACGGAACACAGGACTATAAGTGTTTGTCGTGATCTAATAATGTGGATGTTTTGTGACGCTTGAGGCTTACTCTGTTTAAATTATCAGAGGACTTTTAGCATCTTTGACGGTCTTGGTCAGTACAGATGCAGTGTATGGAGGATAGGACTTTCTGTGGAACCGTATTAACAAAAAAGGCTGCAAAAAGAGCTCCAGAAAGTTTGTTAACTTGGACCCCCTCACCCCCCCCCCCTGTTGAACTACAGAAAGAGCCAAAGCTTTGGTGAATCAAAAGCACAAATTGACCCTGTTCCATCTCTTGTCATCGAGTCTCATTAAAGGCTTGGTTTTTGAGGTCACAAGCATCTGGATTTAAAAATAGGACCCTAAATTGCCTTGTTGTATCCCAATTTGGTTTGTTTATTTATTTCCTGTAGACTGTGCATCATGCAAAGCATTTTCTTGGGCGGCTTTTGTTCATTGCGTTTGTTTGCACGTTGTTGCACTTTGGTGAAAATACCTTGATGAATCAAGCCCAGATGTCGAGGCTGGAATGCCAGAGGTAGGCCTTGGCACACGGCGCTCTGGCCACCCCTCAGCTCAAATAAATAGTCAACTTTGAGCATGTCAATTATTTCTGCCTCTGTGGCCAGAGTCAACAGCCTTACAGTGCACTGTCCAGCAATTACATATCTCAAAATTAATTTTATTATAAATCTTGACAGGGAAAATAAAATGGTAATGGCGCTGAGTTTTAAATGTGGCTTCTAATGACTTGTACCAGCAGCCGTTTCAAAAGCTGTCCCACCCCCAGACGGCAACGTTTCAGCAAGCCGCTTCAGAAGGCGCCAATTAAAATTCAGCAAATATCTTTTTATGACAATCATTGCTGTGAAGTCACCACAAGGTTCAGCAAGCTCCAGTGATACATGTCAAGTATGAGATGGAAACTTGGACCCGACTCTTCTCACTCATTCTCTCACACACACATAAATGTCTAATATCTTTGGCGTGCGTCGTAGAACCCGACGGGTGACAATGTGGAGTGTTTGGTAATAACATTAGAGACACATTTGCCATTTTTTTCAGATGAATCGGGACTTGTTTCACTTTATAGTAGTAAAAATGATGGCCAGGGTGATTTGTTATACCATGTGGGAAGTATTGATAATGGAAAGAATCAAAGCACAACTTACTTTGACGCACAAATTCAAACAATAGTTTTTCAGCAATTGCTGGAAGATGTGTGTCTCCAAGTGTGTTGGCTGTTACTCCCTTTTGATCAAGAGAGGTCAAAAAAAGACATTTACATCTGATCGATGCAGCAGGATTTACCTTTTTTACTCCGCTTTCTTCCCTCATGTGCATTTGGATACTGCATACTCATTTATACATTATGAAAGTGGAGTCATACAGTTCAGAAAGACACAAACTGCGACGATTATTTTGTGCTCCATCTTTGAAAGACATTTCTAGCCAGTGCATGGTGGAAATCCCAAAGCTGATCAGCTTTTGCTTTACTGAATCACTGAAGTTTCACACTCAAGTTGAAACATTTTCAAGTCGAGAGAATGCCTCGTGCTATAAGCCGTTTGTGTTTTACGTCGACTTTGTATACACGACCTATCCTTAGTCTTTAAATGTGCAAGGTGGAAGTTGTCACCCGAGACCAGAACCTGTTTTGCAACCACATTGGAGTCCTGAGTTGGAATTTTTAGTTGCCTGCTGCCACCTCCCAGTGCATATCTTTTTATGCATCAGCAGTCTGATTTAAAAAGGGTCAAAGCTGGCTTGCCTCTTATGTCAAACACATTTCCCCAATCCTGCTTGCCTGTCTGATCTCAGCTGCATTTTATTCAGCTCAGCATTTCTTCTTTAAGAAAACTTTATGAAAACGCTCCTGACTGTTTTCACGGGTGTTCAACTACAGACTCCAGTCTAATATGCATACAGGAGCCATATTACTGACAACGGCATCGTTAGCACATGGATTTATGCACAGACTTACAGATTTATTGCGATTACATGCATCAAGCAGGTACATGCAGGATGGTCCCTGCTTTAGCACAGAGTCTTCTTCCTTTTTTGGAGTTGAATGGCACATGAGCCAATAATTATTCAGCCTGTCCAGGGTCACAAGGCTCAGCACAGAGTGCTTTGAGGGTCACATACCCAACCTGGCTCCTGCTGTGAATGTCAATCAGGTTTACAATAGCCCACTTATTTGGTAATTGTAAAGTCTAACCTTTTGTAACAATCCAAGGTCAAAGTCCACTGAGTAGGAATGTACAGGCGGCTGCTTGGTGAAGAAAGAGATTACCAGATACTCAAAGTAAGAGAACGTGACAAAGAAGTGTGTGTGCGGTTTGTCAAAGTCATGCTGACTTTTATAGCATTTGAAGGACAGTGTTGGTGTCAGTTTGTTGCAGGCGTCTGACTTCTGTCTGCCTGAGATTGTTTGACTTAATTGCTTTGCAATTAATGGATAATGTATTATACCTTACTCATTTTAATACCTTTTTATTTTTAATACAAACATTATGGTCTTAAATCAAGTGTTAAATGATCCGGCATCCCAGCAAACTAAGATGGATGGACAAAAACACATTGTTACAAGTGTAAGTTTGTCAGCAGTTTCTTCCTGGGTTGGTGCAGGTCATTAATGCAAGAAATTCTGCAAAGTCAAAAACACACAAACGCTGGAATCGAATGCAACAGAAGAACGCGTCATATCCAGTCAACGCGACGGTAGTTCTCCAGGCCTCTGGGGGAGCACTAAGTGGAACAGCTTGATTTTCGACCCAAGAGAGAAAGACCAGACAAAAAGGTGTGTTGGTTTTCATGTAAACAAGAATATGTACCTTTTTTATGTTACCTCTTTACTCCATTTTTCTCTCGTCTGGTCTCTCTCTCTCTTGGGTCAAAAATCCAGCTGTTCCACTTGGCGCTTCCCCAGGAGAACTACTATTGTGTTGCCTAGCCTATATTATGCAGCGTGTTTGCTGTTGATATATTTGTTTTGGCTTCATTTGCACGTTTCTTTTGTATTTGTTTAGGATTTCCGTATGTGGCATAGTTCTGGAGCTGCACCACGCTTCTCATAATAGAAATGTTTTGGGCCGCTTCAGCGTGTTTGCCCTTATCGGCCAGCGTACTGATACAACATGGAAAGCACACAGTTACACAAACTTTGACAAGACTTTTGACAGAACCGTCTGTATAGTTCACATCTACAGGTAATCTACAACTTTGGTAATTTATGTTGCATTCAGTCTCTCACATGCTGATGAGGTGACTTCTTATGCAGCATGCTGAGATACCTCTATGGACTTGGAAACCCCCAGTTTAAGTATGGAATGTGGGCTTTTCCACCAGCGCTCATTTGGTTCCAGTTAGCGTTTCTACAGAAACGGATATATTCATGTTTCCTCTCACTTGTCCATACGATGCATAGTTACTCAAGACTATTGCCTTAACAATCTGCGAATTTCCCTACCCTGAATTTCAAGTAGACACTCATGCAGTCCCTGGACCAGGAACTGAGTGCTCAAGGGCAATCTGCACTTCAGCAGACGCCTGCCTGTCGATAATTTCCCAATCCCCTTCTCACTTTGCAAAGCAAACACGCGTCAGTTCTCCAATTAACTACTACAGTTCTTAGAGTGTTATTGGTGTGTGAGTAAGTGATGCCTACAATTATTCAGTGCACTTCAGTATGTGCTGCACAGCCTCACAGTACAATAACATTCTTTTTTTTTTGCCGCAATTATCACATTGGAGCGGTGAGCAAATTAGGATATTTTGCACAATTGACCTCGTTTGGGTTCACCGGTATGGTTCCAAATGTGTTTGCAGAACCTTTTTAATACACTGTTTGAAGGAATGAATACCATTTCCCGTCACCCAATGTGAATTCAACAGATGTGTGGTCACATCTTATTATGCTGCTCCTGCGATTACCTGCTCCATAACAAGCTACATAGTGTGCAACAAACTGAGGTGGTTTGTGTTGATTTGGGTAAATGTGGCTGTAACAAGCTGCTCTTTTACACTGATTCATGGAATAACATTGTGGGGCTTTTTGTTTGATTGTGAAAAAAAGTTCAGTGGTATGTGGGATTGGGGTACTAACTCTCAGCAGTGGTTTTCTAAGGATGTGGTTGTTTTTTAGCATGTTATTCGCAGTTTAATGTAAGCAAAGTTGATAGTACGAGTTTAAGAGGCAGGTGAAGTGAATCACAGGAAAGGGAAAAGTCAGAGGCGACAGAAGGTTGCAATTAGCAAATTAGTTTGCTTTTCATAGGGAAATGGTCATTAATGTGGTGCTTTATCAGACCTGTTTCCTCTGTCTGCTGTCTCTTTACTGCTCTGTTCAGATTTATAGCCCCATAGCTCTCTCCCTCTCTCCCTCCCTCCCTCCCTCTGTCTCTCCTCTTTTACTCCGATACGGACACAAAAACACACATTCAGCCACATAATTGGGTTCTTAGCAACATCACCATGGTACACTTTGATAATTCATCTAGTTTGTTTCAGACCTACTCATTAGCGTTAAAACCTCTCTTATGAAAATGTACTTTTTTAAGAAATCTGTAAATTCACACAAATCTTAGTATTTTCTCTCAATCTTTCCAGTACTGTGAAAGGACATGATGCTGTCAAGCTGAGAACCTACTCATGCCTTCTGTAGATCAGCCTGTCCTCTGTCTCCTTCCTCCCCTCCACTCGACCATCCTTCATGTCATCCGCAGTGCCTTCCTCTCAGCAGAAGGCCCTATTTATCCTCTCTGGCTAATCAGCATCCCGTCTGACCTGCTTTCTGACCTGCTTGCTTACCCGTCCCCTTCTTTCTGGAGACTGCCCTGGGTTGGTAATGATTTTTCCCCTCTGAGGCTGCTCCTCTGCCGTTTGTTGTGTGCGGCAGGCTCAGGGAGCGCTCAAGCTTTTCTATCACATATGGTAAACAAACAATTACTGCCCCGCTGACCAGTCACATAACAGTAATAACCGTTTTTTTTTTGGGATTACTGCACTTTCAATATTTCGTCTCTTCCTTCTTATGAAGCATCTGGTTTATGAAAGGTCTCAATGAAAAAGTACACTTCTAAATGCCAAAACTTTTTTTTTTATCCAAGCAAAGCTGTAATTTGAAGCATACGTGTGGCTTTGAACAAAGACAACTATGTTCTCTTCTACTGCACCGCCTTCCCAATCATCACTGTTAGAGACGCTGCCTCATTTCCTCTTATTGCTCTGAATTAGTAATTCTGATGAGAGGAAGGGGTTGGCTGGTCCAAATGTGAGAACGTCTTTGGTGGTTTTCCCTCATTGTAATCGATACACATACATATGCCTGGATTTAATCAAGCCTGCAATATCAGTGTTAACACAACAACCCTAATTAGCTTCCTGTACAGTAGACGGAACCGCCTTAATCTTTGCTGGCAATCAATATTTGCCAGACATTATTGAAGTGATGTCGACGCTAATGTACAGTTACATTTAGGATCAACTGACAAAGGTGTCCATCTGGTTTCTGTTCCTCTTTTTTAATCTTTTAAAACGTGTGAAAAAATGGTCAGCAGGAGCTGCTGCAAAATAGATTCTGGTTCCTTTCATGATAAATCTACTAAATACTGTTCTTGTGATATGTAAAAAAAAAAAAAAAAAGAAACGAAGGGAAAAAAAAAAGCCAGGCAGATGTTAAAAGTTTCAAATGAATTTGAAGGGAAAATAAGTAAATTAGGGCTACAACTAATGATCACTTTCATTATCGATTTAAACTGCTGACTATTTTGAAGCTTTATCGATGAATTGGTCAATAAAATGTCAGTAAATAGTAAAACAATGTCCCTCCCACTTTCTCTAAATCCATGGTGATTAAATGTCTTGTTTTGTCAGTCCAAAACCCAAAGATATTCACTTTAGTATGATATAAAACAGAGAAAAGCAGGAAATCTCCATATTTCAGAGGCTGATATTTTTGCACAAAAAAATACTTTAACGATGAATCGATTATCAAGATAGTTGCCGATTTCATTTTACGTCTATTGACTAGTCGATTAGTCAATATTCTTTTATATTATTGGCTATAATGAATAGGTTTAACTTGTTCGTGTTCTTATTGATGGTTTCTACGTCATACTCAGCGTGCAAGCTTTGTAGTTCAAGTCCCACATGGCGTTCTTTACTCCCTGCATCATATACATGTGTCCTGCCCAGCCTTTGCAATAAGGCAGCAGTCTATGGAGGCTTTTGGACCTTGTGCCAATGCTACTGATGCAAATGTAGTGATGTCTTGTACTGATATTGTAGCAAATGCTACTGAAATTATCATCTGGGCCACAAATGCCACATTAAGGTGGAAGTTGGTGTTCTATTGTCTGTGGCCACAGCTGGCTCTGGACTGTGGAGACTAAATTATAAGGACGCTGAAATGCCAAAATGCCACTACCTCACCCAACTAAGCTTTGTCGCATGTGCTGCTGTGAATCGTGAATTACTGTTGAAGACACTTTGATCCCCAGCTCCTCCTGTCTATATGTGAAACTGCCAACCCTGCCATGAGTTGACGACTGGCTTTACTTCCTTGTGTCTGCTACAAGTTGCTTGGGCATTATGATCCTAATCTTCATGATGTTTGTTTCCTGAGCGGTTAAATCTGACATTTGTGTTTGTACTTAGCTACAGGGTGAATTAGTTTTTGCATATTTTCCTACTGTGGTGATGTTGTTTTGGAGTGGAGATTTCATATTGCTGCAATGTAATCCGGTCCCTTGTTGATAGTAATGTTGTATAATGACTTTATAGACGTAAACATAAGTGTTCTCTTGTACACAGTCCTTTGTATATTGTTATTTTCTTACTGGATTCATGGGAAACGGCTTTTGTCACACCACAGGATATATTGTCACAGTCACATTTTTTCACGTACTTCATATTCAGCTGAATATTAGAAAAACATTTCTCAAAATGGGTTAATGTCTTTGATATTCTGCATTATAAGGAAGAGCTGTGTTTGCTTCAAGCCACGGATGTTTTAATGTTCGCAGTATGTGAATCCTTATCTGCTGCATTGATCACATTTTTAAGCCTGCTGCTGCACATCAGGTGCATTGCTGGCAACATAAAGTACATTTCACATATGTTATACAATCTGGTGGGTAAGTTTATCATTGACATGTTTAAATCTCCTCTTTACTGAACTTAGTCTTAGCTTGCAGAAAGTGACAAGGTCATAGACTAGAAGACATTTGCCCTCTAGACTCTTTTGATATTTATCAACTGTGTACTGTACATGCTCTGTATTCACCCAAACTGAAATATTCATATCCACAAAACAAGCAAGTCCATGGTAATATGCTTTGCCCCAGTGTGCCGTTTGTTTGAAGACGACACTTTAGTCCTTGTATTGGGAAAAGAGGAGAATTAGATGCCTCATCTTTATTGTGCTCCAGAGAGGGCATTCATAGCTGCTTCATCCTTGAATTCATCGCTGTCAAATATATAATGTACAACCTTGGTATAATGTCATCTTAAGTTTGGTCTCTGTTGTTGCATTGGACAGGATGGATGATTTGGCTTGTTATTACCTCGGCTAGGAAAGATCAGGCCTTATCTCTGCAAAAGGCTAAGACAAAATACAGCAATTACCCTGGAGAATTGAAATGTCAAGGCAGGTTTAGCATTTACAGCAATAGAAATTGGATTTCAGACATACTTCCAAACTTTGATAAAGTAAGATATTGAAGTCTGTATTCTCCAGTGGAAATGCACCATGCAATTGTCTTGGTGTGTTAGGAAACCCCTTGTGTTTCTAACTGGTGGATGCAAACCAACGTTGTGGTTTAGTTTACTATAGGTTTAAGTCGTATAATGAACGGCGGTTCATTAGGCGTGCTTCTGAACAACCTGATGAAACTTAAATGACCTGGGCTGCGAGTGATATTCTGTGCATCAACTTCCTTTTAATTAGTAATCAAACCTTTGGTTATGGTGGGTGAAAGGGGCCAAGAGAATGGAGATTAATTAATTTCTGAGGGCTTTGGTTTTAATAGAACACTTTTCCTTGCTATTTTATTAGGTCAGCTATAATTACCTTAATAGCTGTAGCAAGTAATTCCATTAAAATTTGACATGGTTCAGGAACTGTCTGTGTTTGAGAATAAAGATACTCTTAAAAGTCATGCAAGAGCCAACTTATCATTTCATTTAAGTAGTCTAAAGTCTGTGATAAATGGAACAAAAGGTAGGAGAAATGAAAAAGGAAAAAATAAATTGATGAAGCCATCGGTTTTACAAGAGCCAAGAAAATGAACAATGGTGAAGATAATCATCACATGTGTAACTGGTCTGTCTAAAAGTTTGTGTTCCCCCACCCTCAGCCTCTTGAGAGATTCAAAACCAAGTCCAAACCCTTTTTGCTTACATGCAGCTGTCACCACCTGCCAAAGAATTCAGAAAAGCAGAGTGGTGAAGTCAAAACAGCTCGTGACCTTGTCTGAAGCATCTAACCTCTCTTCCAGGTCTCCGGTGTTCTGCATTTTGCACCATGGGAAGCACCTGTCTCCCCAACTTCCCCTAAATACACTCAGGACATCACCCACTGCCGTTCAATTACCCTTAAAGGAGCCTTTAAAGTATATTAGAAGCAGGGTACTTGGAGAGCTTTTTGTCTATCCATTTGGCATATGCTGAACCATTAGTGGACAAGACATGAACAAAGCATTTTCAGGGGGAAAATTTAGAGCGTATAGGGAAATGTGTCTGGTGTGGGAAATGTCAGCTGTCTGACATCTGCTTCATGAATGCGTCAGCAGATGGGCTAGTAGACTGAAAAAGGACATTATTAAAAAAATATGATGAGCTTTTTCACTTTGGAATTATATTAAGTCTGATAGTACCTCCTAATGAAATAAGTTTTTGCCAGGTTTTACATTGTAATAATTCGTACTTTGTCTGCAGTGGCCCTCAAAAAACAAGAAGAGCGTTCCCAAGATGTGATAAAAGACAGATCCACTTACATCCTCTCCTGTCTCTCCGCCGTGACTCCACAACCCCACTATCTGTCATTGGGTTGAACACTGAGTAAAGACAGGTTGCTAAGGTTGGAGACTCATGTCGAGCTCTGAATTCCCACACCCTTCTTCTGCCCGCGCTTCTTTTTCCTTTGCATCATGCGCCTGGCACCGGTACAACCTAAAGCAGGGCGCATGATCTAAGCCCAGCTACCCACTCGACAAATCACACAACAACAACAACGGGTGAAGGGGCTTTTCATGCCGTGGGTGTACTCTTACCCTCTGCGGTAAAGTTTCACATGCGTAATGTCTACTGGCAACGTCACACTCATGTTCTATGTCTTGTTTTGTGACAGGATAACAACTGAGCTGTTTACTGATCGTACAACAGCACTGAACAATTGCACTATTGTGTGCTTTGAAAAAGCTTTTAAAGTTCAATCGCTGCAAAGAGAGTTATAGACAAACATTGAGGAGTTTTAGGAACATTCATCCCCATGTCAAAGACTTTCCATTAGACATTTCAGTGTCTGTGTTATCCATCAGAACCATTGGGAACAAAGCCACTAATTCAACTCATTTTAAAGCAATAGTTTGATCTTTTTAAATGTTGAGAAGATTGATATCACTCTTATATCTGTCCGAGGAATATAAGGCTTCATCCAGAAGCGGGTTAGTTTAGCCTACAACAGAGGGGAAACGGCTAGCTTGGCACCCTCATGGTAACGGAACGACTTCAAGCTGATTTTGTTACCTTTTAGTTTGGACAGATCTAGGCAAGCGGTTTCCCCGTTTCTTGTCTTTATGCGAAGCTAACCGCCTTCTGGAGCGAACTTAACATTGATCTTCTTATCTGACTCTGCAAGAAAAGAAAATGTCACTTTTAATACTGAAAGATGACATCAAATTACAGATATTTATACAACATGAAATTGAATAATCATGTCAGCAATGTTTTAATAATAATGTGGCTGCTTGTGTCAAGTTTTGTGATGATATGCATTGTGTCACATTCACAGAAAAATGAGGTAAACCTTGGCAAAGCCCACCAATGGCCAGTTATTAGCCCGGTCCAAGCCTGGTTCTGCCAATAAAGGCCCATTCAATCAAAAGTTATGTGGAAACCATTGTTGCAGGATTATTGTAGTGTGGCTGTAAATTGTATGTAAGGCTCATTATCAAAGGGGCCTCCCTGGCAGAGCTTTGGCACAGGGGAGCCTGACGAGCCGGGGTCTCACCATCTGTAACTGAGGTATGGGGGGGGGGGGGCTTGTCCTTCCACTGTGTACATGTATTGAAGAACTTTCTTCTTGGGCCAAGGCCAAGGCTCAACAAAGTTTCCCAAGCTTTATTGGAAACGGTAAAACCTTTGAATATAGTGGATCAAGCTGCAGGGAAGAGAAACTACCAGTTATGGAGCAGAACGAGGCATATGGTGGATCAGCAGTAGTGAGAATTCAAGACTAGTTTCCCCATAGGGTCAGTAAAGTGTGGTCTATATATATGATGCATGATGACATTTTTAAAGTAATATGGTGTGAGACAATATAATAACATGCAGACAGTCTGATTCAAATGACCCCCACGATGGCCTCTTATTTGTCTCCACCAAGGAGGTAATGTTTTTAGATCGGTTAGTCTGTCAGCAGGATTACAGAAAAACTACTGAACCGATTTTCATGAAACCTGGTGGAAGGGTGTAACATGGGCTCTAGCAAGAACCCACAAAATGTATGAGGTCCAAATCATCCGCGCTCTTCAAATGCCCTTCTTGTTTATTAATAGTTCCTTGTTGCTATGTGTATATGCGGTGGCTGTAGTAATGAGTTCTGGCCACAGCTGCAGCGTGGAAGAGCATGCAGATACCTCATGTTTGCTAATGCTGTCTGCAGGTGATAAGGGGAATGAGAGACTCTCTCCTCAAGTGCTATAATCTGGATATTTCACGGGAAAGTTTTCAAACTCAATTAGAGGACCCTTCGGTCTTCCCTTGCGATTTTCTGCCTTTCTGTTGTGATAAATAGTTGATCAGAACAATGAGCATCTTAGACTGAAGCGCAGAGATGTTTTTGTGCATTTATTAGGGTGAGTGCCAGAAAACCTGATGAACTTATCGACTTGAAAGGAGCTTGTTGACAACCTGCAGTAAATGGCATGATTTGGCACAAAGATAAAAAAAAAGAAGATATCGCTGTCATATTAGGATTTTCTAATAGAGAAACGTCTGCATCCATTCAGCTGTGATTCCCTCCCAGCCATGTTGTACTTCAAGCTGTCTGAATCAATGCAGCTGTATTTTAGGCTTCAAGCCTGCCGTATCAGTTTGATAACTCCCAGTTATCAAGCTGAAATTATTAAATCTCCCAGATGATTTCTCCTCATTGCATTTTTACTTTTAAAAGAATACTTCGACATTTATGGAAATACGCTTACTCCTCTTCTGGCGGTGAGTAAGATGAGAAAATTGATCATAATATCACATAAACCTTCTTCTTCTCAAAATCTTCATCACCTGTTTTTAATAATGCCCATCTGTAAGTGTTCAGTGTTTACGTAGATCACAACTGCCTTAGCACGCACAAAATGATCCACCAAAATTACTGCTGAGGGCCTCTGTTTGGGCACTTTTCCAGTAATGATTGATAAAGTGGAGCTTGTGGAAAGTGCAGGCTGCCAGGGTAGGTGTTATATGTGAAACATCACAGGCAGTTAACCAAGCAGCACATGACAACACTGCTCATGCACAAGCAGTTGCTGTGCATGACAAGTGCTGTGAGAACTGGGCATGTTGGAAGGCACATAGATGCAGCATCCCATCGTTTCAGAGGCTGATAGATTTCAGAGAGAATTGTCAAGGATGGCTTGGTGCTGAATTTGGACCAGAACATCTTCACATGCAGGCTTCAAATAATTGAACCTCTCTTTAGGAGTACAGTAACACATTGCCTCGCCTTTCATCTGCTTCCCACAAGTGCAAGGCAGTGACAAGTTCTCATGGAACATACGCAGCAATAAACTGCATAACATGGCAATTGTAATGCAAACAGTATGTTGCTACTTGAACAAGTACTTGACAACAATCAGTGCCCTGTTTGTAGAACGAAAGCCCACTCCTTTCCCGTAAGAGTGTCCAATATTAGGACAAAGTTTGGCTTTTCCCTCTCTGCACTAGAACGTTCTTGTGGTTGGGAGATTCGATCTCAGTCAAACAATACTAATCTTTTTTTTAAAATTGGCATGTTTTTAGATAGAACAAGATTAAAGCTTAAAAACAGATTAAAAACAGTAGTCTAAATGTATTTCCTTCGCTTCAAAGAGTAGACATCGAAAAGAGTCATCTGTTATCATAGAATCTCTGAGGATGTCCCTCTTTATTAAAATGATAAAGCAAATGGCCTTTTACTTGCTGTGAGTGGAAAGTGCGTGCATGTCGCGTGTGTGGTCGAGTTGACGTTCCAGTGGTCCCCGACTGTAAATAAAGAAACATGCATATGCTACTGTCTAATCCTATTTTCATTAGCGTTTGGAAAATGGAACTGCAGGAGACTCAAAAGAGATGCCAGTTACGGTACTTGTCACTTTGTCCACCCAAAAAAGTTTCTTTTCAAGCACAAAACTTTCCTCAATGTCATCATCTGTGGCCCAGTTCTGTCTTTTAATGAATCAACCAAAAGCTTTGTAGTTTGATTAAACAGAGTCTTTGTGAAAGGTGACAGCAACATACATGTTCAATGCTCTGTAGACATGAAAGACTTATTAAGATGAAAAATAATGATCCAGAGCATTAAAAATGCAGCGTATGAGCCACTTTAGTAGAAAAACAAGCCGCTCTTGTGTTTCTTCACATTCTGTTTGTGTAGCGACTCGTTATGCCATGATGAAGGTAATCCATAACAGAATGCGTTCTTGGATCCTTGTGGACACACACAAGCTCTAAATAAGAATAGATTTTTATCACCACTCCAGGAACTCAATAGCCACATTGTATGCTGAAGGATTTGTACTTTGGCTTGGACTGGAACAAATGGGTGGCCTGAAAATAGCATCCAGGTTCTGCTCATAAGCCATTGAACCAAAAGATCTTCTGCTGCGCTGCTGGTTTTGTTCACTGTTTATCTAATAACAATCTTGACTCCTTTCATTTCGGCCATGGTTATTAGTTTGTAGCGTTTACTGGTACAGTCCTCCTTCTCAAATCTCTTTTGTAAATACTTCTCATACTGAGCTCAGGGTATTTGGTTTGGTGCAATTTCCGTGCTGCCAAGGTTAAGCGAGCTAATTGAATCTTGCATGTCTTCTTATGATTTATGGTGGAACAGAATAGATTCAGAGGCTTGATCTGCTATAATCTCTCTCATTACGGGAGATGTAAGAGGAGACGATTGTCCAGCTTGATTTAAAACGTCTGCACATTTCTCATAACCTCTTTTGATTCTGCACTGGCTCTCATTTGCGCATGGTCGATTGTTCTGTATGGCTGCCAGCTGGACTCTGTGCCAAATAAGGTGATCCCTACCCCAAACTTTAAATCTCTTTAATTCACAAGCTCATTAAAATGCTGCAGTTTACGAGAGAGGCTGCCGTTGTTTTAGGGTGAAACACAACCATAAGGGACAACCGCAAGAGTGAAGATCAAATAATGTGAAATGTATTTTTCTTATGTTGGCGGATTTTCCATCTCTTGATGCACACCTAGTTCATAATACAAAGTGACTCCCCTACCTCATCCTGCTACATCCTGTACGCTTATGGTTTTGTCCACTTCATAAGGATACAAGTAGTCCTCTGAATTATCATGCAGGCTCGTTTCCAGGACTTCTGAGTCACTTTCCATGTTTACCATGGTTCACCTTTCCCTCCCTGCTCATGTTATGTCCTGTCAAACATCCTGTTTTACTGGAAATATGTTAGTATGGGAGTTTAATGTTTGGAAATGTCACCTTTTAACTATTTATCTATTAAGCAGTGTTACTTTTGCAGTTTGTACCATGTTCCTAATTCATGCAATTATTTTCTTAAATAAATAGTTCTACAACTTGGCAAATATGCTAAATGAGAAAGTTGATACCATTTGTTTGTATCATGTCAATAAAAGTCTACAGCCAGCAGCTGGTTAGCTTAGCATATATATTGGAACCGGGGGGAAACAGCTAGCCTGGCTCTGTCCATTCAGAGTAAAATCCACACAAAACTAACACAAACCAACATTTTAAAACAAGGGGCAGTTAGTGAGGCTTTACAGTTTAACTTTGAGTTTTGTAAAAATAGTTGTCCATTATTTTTTATATGTATAAAAAGAGGAGAATGTTTATTCCAAGGCAGCCAATGCCATGTCTCAGAGCTGAGGAGTTGGCACGTTGTTAGCACGGTGGTATTTGTGGCTTCTTTGCTAAAACCCTTAAGGATCAAACTCATAATAAGAACAATGTGTCCTGATGAAGAGCCGGGCCCCACTGCCAGCTTTGCTGTGACCCTCCAACCACCTGAAACTACAGGTCAGGATTACAAATCGTCCCAGGAGGATGAGCCCCCCTCCCCCTCCTTTAACCTTTTGACTTGGTCAGTTTGACTGACAGCTGGGGAGGAAACATGATGCAGAGATACTTTGCCTGAACGCTTTCAAAACACTCTTTGTTGTCTTTTCTTTGGAACTTCAAGGGATTGTGTAAAATCTCCTCTAGTTATTTCTCATGTGGCATTGTGTTACCATGTCTGGCATTTCTCTGTTAATCACAGAAAAAGTCCTCCCGTATGATTTGCATTTTTTACACAAGCTAGATTCCATCACATTTTTAAATTTTGTTTTATCAAACAATCTTATTTCAATCTTATGTCCCAAACATTTTTGGTTGATACAATTACACTAATGCTTTTTCTCATATTACGTTAGGCTTCCTAAATGTTTTGGTTATATTTGCATGGTGGCGTGTGGCCTGCGTTGGATGTTTCTAAGAGCATGACAGCAGTGGACGCCGTTCTTCAGGGTCTTTGCCGATAGTTTTACTTACACGTATTCCTTTTCTTGCCGTGAGTCAGATAAAAGATTTGATACGGCTCTTATATCTGTCTGTTAAAGTCACAGTGAAACCGTTGTAGCGTCTTTAGCTCCTGTAATGTGACATATTTACAAAGTTAAGTAAAAAAACAATGAGGTGCTTGGAGGCAGATTTTTTAAACTTTTGTGGACAGAGCCAGGCTAGCTGTTTCCCTTCTATTTCCAGTCTTTATGCTAAGCTAAGCTAACCGGCTGCGGCTGGAAACGAGGGGAAGTTCTGCACTTGAGCAGTAATGTGTGTAGTATTGTACAACTTCCGTGGAACAATTTGCTGCATTTAAATGTTTGTTTTTTTTTCAACAAGGTAAGAGGAAAGAATTAACTTTTATACCTGTTTATAAGGGTCCCCTGACTGAATGCAGCAAAATTGCTTTTACACCATGTACTGCTGTAAAAATGAACAAGGTGTATATAAAGCCTGTTGTTGTCGGCTATGACTCAGCTCCGGATGAAGGTCCTGCTTGGAACTGTGATTGCTTTGTGAAAAGATTGCCCTCATTAAGGGGAATTAATGGCTCACAAAAGCAAGGAAAGGTGCAGTGTTTGTGTGTTTTTTAAAAGGAAACTCTGACGGAGGTTAGAAAACAGGAGCCTTGTTGATTTGCAGGGGATTTTGGCTTTCCTTGCAATTCATTTCCACTCAGAATTGCGCTGCAGCTGCATGTTTTGTGTTCTTGATGTATCTATATTTTCTTACAAGCCATCATTGCAAGTCCATAGTGGCAAGATTATCATACTTTGTGGTCTGTAATCATTTCTAATAAGAGTGTTTCATTTTGATTTAGTTGATTTGAGGATGTCCTTTGGAAAATGGAAGATAGATGCACATCCCTGAGAGCCCTGAACAGGGGCTTCCTGGGTTGGGAAAATAAATTCGTAGCTGGCAGACTCTCGTGAGTGTAGGGCTGACAGCCCGATAATGACACTTTATTTTCGTTTCCACTCAGGACCCATGAAGGGCTGGTAGACACTTACAGCATTCAGCATTCTCTACAGAGCTCATCTGCGCTGTTTTTAGTTTATTCGGGGCATTCAGGGAATCCATGATATACTGTAGTCCGGTCATCTTCGTCAGGGATTTGTGATATTATGGCGAACATAATGTCTGATGTTGTTTTAGACATGTGCATGCGTGCAGACATAAAGGCGTTATCCTGTTTAACCCTTTTACAAACTGCATGTTGTTTAGGTTTGTGAGAGGCGGACGATCAGTTGTTCTGATGTCCAGATGCTGTGTGTGGTAACTGTACACCTACCTGTCCTACTGGAGCGTCAACCTCGCATCTCAGTCTGTCGGCACCCGCTGGTCTGGAGAGAAGAAGCCTCTGGCTAGACTTACAGATAATATAATAATACCACAGCTGACATACTGCACCATTATTCTATGGTTCGCTGTAGTGCTGAATGGAAAAATTGGATTGTATTTTTTGCAGCCTGTGCCCAGTAGAGGGCTAAATTGGCACTCGTCTTTAGTGCAGGCAGTTTTGAGAGTTCAGTGGAGCATTTTCATTTTGATGAAATTCTAGTTTCAGACTTGAATTACATCAGTCTTACTCGTTCTTTCATCTGAAATGATAAAACGTTCCTCTTGCTGTCATTTCATGTCAATTGCTGGAGTGTAACAACCGTAACATCTGCCCTGCTGAGGAGTTTTATACGAACAGTGAATTCAACAACTTCACGCAACAGACTCGAGACACTCCGCTCCAGACTCTCTGCTTTCCATTTTGCTCTTAAATCTTTCATCCCTCTATTCTACGAAGAGATCCCCCCCCCAGCTTCTTCTCCGCCCCCCTCCTCATCACAGTCTCTCTATCATACATTTTCCTTTGCTGTTGACAAGATAGGGTATCTATGACACAAGAGCCTGTACCCGTCACGCTTGCATGCTCAAACTGTTGCAGGAATAATCCAGCATAGGTCATGCAGTGCTCAAGTAAACACCAGCCTCAGACCACCAATGCTGGCTGATAAGTTGAAAGATAGTGAAAGTGAAGCCGTTTAGAGCTGTGGGGATAAAATATAGTTAAGTGTAGAGAAAACACAATATTGCACTCACAACAGATCAAAGGTGATGGAAACCCCAGTGAAATTACAGTTTAGCCAATTCAAAACAATGTCAGTATAAAGTATGAGTTTAGAACAAAAGGGTCTTCTAAAGGCTTTAGTGGTGTCTCAACATGCAGACATGATTTTTCTTTTATTTGTCTAGATTTTGAGGTATCCGCCTTTAGGATTTCTGCCTCCATCCTGATGGAATTGTGTTTGTGAAATGACATCAAATATTCATGACTAGGTTAGCAAACATTTAACCTAAAGTTCAGTGAAAAACATCCTCATTCATTATTTATTAAGAGTTTAAGACTGAGGAATACTTCACCCTTAAAATGATCCTTTATGTAAATCAATTACTCACCCTGTGTTAACTTGAATTCTTGAAGAAAACTTTTTAGTTTTCTCGCATTTACCTCCATGGTGAAGGGAGAATCCGAAAGCGGAGTAAATCCTTGGAGTAAATGGGGGACATGTTGAACATCAGCAAAACTATATGAAAACATCCGATTACAAACTCTCACACGTCTCATGCAGTATAATCCAAATATCATTTATCAGGTCATTGTGGTAGTGGTTTGATCAAATTTGACGCCTCCTCACTCCTTTACTCAAAATAAAGCCAAAACTTTCTCCTGGCCAAAATATCACTCGAGTTACATTAGAAAATGTTTATTATTTTACTGTAATTTAGATGAACTGACCCATTAACTACTTACAATTGTAATTATATATTTATTTTAATGAAATTAAACACCAGGGATTACAATAAGGGGAAAGGATGAGTGAACACAAACCTGAACAACATGAAATAGAAGCAAAATGATATACTGTATGAATGGAAAACATATGAATTTGTCAGCATTGTGTGACACCAGTGGTATTTGTTCTGCGTAATCCCAAAGAAGTACCAGATATAAGGCAAATGTTTAAAGATTGTGTTACTTTAGGTGCAACAGTGTTAGTGGATAGTTATTCGGGCCGAAAGTACCGTATGCCAGTCTATTAAAATAGTTGCCGAGTGTAATGACATTTTCAACTTGAGCGCAGTTGGCTTTCCTCCAGTGACTTCATCTTGGTTGAGGAACTGCAATGACTGTCCTTGAGCAGTTTGGGGCCCTGTGGTCCATGTTATATTGCTCTGCGTGTCTAAATCCATCCGCACACGCACCGCAGACACATGCACACACTGCGCATGTGGCTCACACATCCCTGGTGATAAGGTCAGCCAGCAGCCATGTCATCCGTTAGCAGCAGGTATAGGGTTACACATCATTTCAATGTGACATCCAATAGCCACCAAAGTCTTAAACACAGATAAAGTATTTCACTTGAACTTGAACAAGAGAGGGATCATTTGACGCTAACCATGCACTGTATGTCCCATTTGACTTTTGGCATCTCGGTTGATAATTTCTTCGAGTGACCAGAAATTCTCCCGCAACTATTTCCGCGACCCATCACTGGAGTGCAAGTACGCAGAAGAAGGCGCACACACAGGTCTATGTGATACTACACGTCACCATCAGTATGCTTGGTACAATATTCGCCAAACACACCCTTGGCCAGCTTCAAAAGCATCTGCTGGTTGATCCCCAGGATGAAGTCATTTTGCCACGTGGCCATGTGTTCATCTGGATGCCATAGAGTCACTTTTCAAAAGGATTCTACCAGCCTGAATGATCAAATTACAGTAACTTGTCTTGTAACTAAAGTGCAACATTTAGAACACTAGGTTTATTTTCTGGCATCTGCGGCTCAGTATTTCAAGGTCTAATTAGGGATGTTGATTGACTACCAGTACTCTGGTCAGAAGCTTAAGTCAGTCACTGTCTGCAGCTAATCGATGTGTTGCTAGGTTAGGCTGAGGTTGCTTTCCCTTCTGTGTGCATATGCTGAGTGGATTAATTAACTCTTGGTCTTGGCCCATCCTCATCCGCATCCATAAATCACACCTGTATTGAGCTCTCAGTGGCTGATGTTTCTCTTGCAGACAACATGCTCTAACATGCTAACATGCTTTCAACACCCAGCGGTTCTCAGGAGCGCTGGTGGAGGGCAGATAGTTCAATGCAAGCTGACCAGACTGTTGGCTTTAGATGGCAAATTTGTTTTATTGATCTATTCCTAAACTGCTGTGCATGCACAAGAATATGCTGTATATCACTCAAAAATAAACCATTAATTTCCACTGTGGATTACACTTCAGCTTGGCTTGACCAAGCTGGGCTTATCTTCGTGTTTCCCATTTTCATTTTCAAAACACGATATTGTTGGATTTTTCTCAAAATTTTAGTTAAGATTAGAAAGTTACCCAAAAGTAACACTCCCTCACATGCAAGCGTAGGTTATGTCCTCAGTCTACAGCGAAGCTTTCTGATAGAGCCGTCAGAATGGCTGTCTGTGCCAATTTAACTCGCAGCCTAAAGTGATGGGACTTAGCCAATCGATTGGCTTATTACTGACCTGCCCTCATCAGGGAGTGTGTTCTGCCTCCATCACGACCGCAGTCAGTACTGCGGGAGGATAATTGCAGTGTGTAGCTCACGGGGTGGGTCTCAAGTATCCCAGCACTCAGCCTGTTGCCAGAGGAAAACACATTGATCTCTGAAGGTGATGAAAAGGCTCTCGCAAAGGCTCGGCTTCCTCCTCAGGAGCGTTCCAGCCTCGACACTGAACCGGAGCAAAAGCGTAGATGATCCATGCGTGCCTGCCAGCTATAGTCGTATTCATGTTACTTGTCTTCTGCGTGCGTGCATGTGTGCGTGTTAAGAGTGTTTGTGTGTAAAAGCCACTGCAGGTCCTCAGAGACTCTCAAATGCATAAAACAGTTGCATTTTCTGCAATTAGTGCAATACTGGGCAAGTCTATTTTACTGTGAGGCTTCAGGGAGAGAGATGCATTTGTAATACTGTGTAAATGGAGTCTGCAGTGACAGACACATTCCTTGCATCGTAATGGATTGACTCGCTGTTTAATGAACTGATAACTGGCATCTGGACAAACGCAGTGCAGGACCCGACCAACACACCCACAAACTCACACACACAGGCACAAAATTGGCATATTCATCAGGGATGGAGGAATGAATTAATTTCAAGTTGATAACAACCTCTGACCACTACAGAGTGTACTCGCATAGAGACGCTTGCAGAAAGTATGCTTCATTAACTTTTTTTTTTTATCAGTTGCTGCTCTCTGCGTCGTAATGAATGCTGCTTCATGTAATTAGTTTCAGATTCCTGTTGGGTGATGTCTCAGGACTCTCTGACATTAACAAGTGTCCTGTTGGTTCTGTGAATTAATTTTAACTTTAACATAATGATAACAACACTGGCAGAGACGCTTCATTATATCATAACTCTATGTTCTCATGATGTCTTGTAATTGAAAACTGCAGAACTGAGTTTCATTAGTTTGTGGAGCAGGCGTCACTGTTCATTACCCTTCGTGACTGTTTGTTAGATTTAATTCAGCCTCTAATCAGTGAGATGTCTTGCTTTACGGCTGTTGTATAAATCATACTGTAAATTCCCAGATAACTAATCATACTCTCTTGACTATCAATGTAAACACATGTCGATCTACATATAACAAGGCATTTATTACAGGTAAATATACATTTTTTCGGAAAGTTCTGTCAGAGTCCTGTTAAATTTTATTCACAAAATGGAAATTCCGCATTTGAACTGGGTAGACACAGTGTGTGTGCAAGACATTATGTGGTGATAAAATGGAGTGCACCAAAAGAGTACAATGACTAAATGCAAAAATCAGACACAATGGTCTCTTTACTGGCCATCAGATTAAACATAATTGGGAAGAATTATTTAGGAAATGGCTCTAATCATCATATTTATTCAGGAAATGGTTGCATTGGAGTTAAGTGCAGTTGGAAATGGGGATAATGAAGATATATGCCACAGAACCAGTGAAATATCCTGAAGACCATTATTGTTCTAGGTCAGGTTGGGATTCAAATGTGTGCCTTGGGAAAATTAAAATGAATTCTGAATTCTTCTGCGAGTTTATACTGAAGTCTTGGTTTAACGCTACAGGCTAGGAGATTAGCCTTCTTTAAACAGGTTAGCAAACTGTTCTGTGTTATAATCCATAATTTATTTTTTGCTTGCAAGAAAAATAATCCAAACAGCATGGCTGCTATTTAAAAGCACTTTAAGAACCACTGGCAAGGTTGATAATAGGGTTACTCTTTGAAATTGCTTGACATTACATGCTAACCATGCTGTAGTCTGCTCCTTGTATCAGATTCCTGGAATGTGGAAAGTTACCTCTAATTTCCATGAGGTTGAACTTGCATTGACACAGTGTGAAGCTGTCTCTAAGTGAGACTCAAACATCCATATATCTCATGTTTTCATTTGGGGAAGAAATCCTCCCAAAGGCAAAGTTTGTGTTCATCAAAACAGCTTTTGGGTGCTTTCGAATTAACCTTTAGTTGACCCCTTTCAAGGTGGAAACAGCCATTAAATAGATTGTGGGCTTTTCTTATGGTAAAAAAGAACATGCAGCTTAAAAGGGTTGAGTGAACTAAATGTAGACCAGCAGTCAACCAGTCATGCTACCAACATTTAGAGAGCCAGCACAGGACCTAACTCTTGTCATTTGAGAAGAAACTCTTTGTTTGGCTTTCTGTCTCTTCATCACTCTGAAATCGAAAGCGTTTGAGGAAGTTAAGGGATTAGTAAAAGTAGTTAAGGAGGTCAGTCTGAGTACAACAAGGGCTTCCTTTCCGGAGCCCGTCTGGTGGGTCACAAGTTCAAGGGGACTTTCCGACTTCTCTCAACAGTACCCATGAATGATGACCTCAAGAGGAGTTTAAATCTGGTGCAGACACAGTCCAGATCTTCATCTCGTTGTACTGTTATCCGTTCAATGTGTTAGACTTCCTAGCGTTTTAAATCAGGTGTCTGTGCTGGAGACACACAGGAGAAGTTTTTGTAACCTCAAAGACCTCAGAGGTCAGTGAAGTAGTTCCATGAAGTATACATGTACAAACTAAATGAGCTAAATCAGGAACACACAGAGAATAATAAACTACTGTAGTGATTTCAAACCCAGGGTACTTACTTGTACCCCAGGGGGTACGTCTGCAGTTGCTTTGCAGTATGTGGAAAGTTGCGGAGTAGCTTTACTTGTTTGAAAAGATAGAAATGTATGATTGGAGTCAGCTGTAACACCTGAACCCCATGTGCTGAGCATAGAGCAGAGAAGTTAATAGTTGGAAGTGATGGATAAATGGTTGATATAGCTCAAAGTTACGGGTACACTGTTAAGCTATAGCTATAAGTAATACATGAATGGTGGAAATAAATGGCGTTGTCTTAAGTGTCTAATCTGACATGATGTATAACCTGACAGACAAGAGTGGAGATTACTTTTAAATACCGTGCAGGAGCTCTGTGGTTCACTGCCTTTTTTCACAGCCTGAGTTCTTTAGGTCTTGAGGGGAGTAAAATAGCAGACTTGACATTTTATGAGTAGAATTTTTTCTCTACATAATTCTGTTGAAAAAGTGCACATATTTCAAAGCCATTGTGCAGGAGAGGCTTTCCGTGTTAGCCGTTAGATTTTGCAATTCATATTTTGACAACAATATGACGAGAGCGGTGACATTTACGGAGGAGGCCGATTGTAAAATTGTGGTCCAATTTCCATTTCTTTTCCTTAGACAGTGGACCCACTGTTCCATGAATTAGTATTTCATGTATTGATTTATTCATTGTCATGCAGAGTAATAAGGATCTTGGATCGAAATTGTTGTCCTCTTTGCCAGACTTTTCCACAAGAATGTACTTGTAAAGTAACAAATGATTGTACAGTAGAACGCCAGCTTTTGTGCAGCTTTAGTTCCGTTGACCTGGATACCCAAGTGTTGCCAGGTTTAATAAACTCATCCATCCATGTTGTGGGACTAAATGGACTATATTAAAGTCAGCTTCGACTAAATCTTCCTAAATACAAAGCTCCAAAGTTCTGAGCCTTGTTGGAGCCACCTTGAGATGGCCCAATATACCGTTTACTGTCATTTTGAGGTACTGTAGACAGACTGTAATGGAATTGAAATGAGACATTTTAAGATGTATTGAAATGATTTTTCAAAGATATTGAACTGTTTGCCAACACAATGGTGAAGCAGACATTACTTTTACACCATGATGGAACCTGACAATCACGACAAAACCATTCTGATACATTTCTACTGGGAATTGAAAGCACAGTCCATTTATATAACAGCATACAAAAGAAAAGTTGTCAGTTGGGCCTACTCCAAAATGGCTGCAGAACATTTTGGGAACCAGATCATTCAAAGTCAAAAAACTATTTCTAAAAACATTGGAATTGGAAGTATGTACCGGCATGACTTTTCTCCCAAACATTCATGCTGGGAATGGTATTTTGTAGAGATTTTGGTATCCATGAAATAGGCTGGTTCTTTACAATTTAGTATGAGAGCAAAAAATTGTTTTAAAAATGGCCGTGAAAAATGTGTAATTATTCAGACATGAAATCCTTTTATGTTCGGCACTGAGTTGTTCTCACTAAGCAGGTGTTTTTCGTTGCATGGTCTGTAGAAATCACATGTTCAAAGCGTGTAATTTCTTCTTTTTTTTTTGTGTGTCAGTAATGCACACAGTGCAACTCTGTATCTCTTAATATATACCATTAAATTATTTAAATCATCACTCAACAACAAAAAGGTACATTTTGCTGTCTACTTGTTCTGATTATTTGATTTAATTTTCACGAAGGGAACACGGAAATGTTGTTTTGATTCTCAGCATTCCAAGTTTCCCTTTTAAGCTGATGACACTTTACCATGGGACAATGCAAGCTATATTTCGCTTGCAGAAAACATTTGAATTTATTCACTTTACCTAAAAGTGGCAATTGGATTTGCTGAGAAGTCTAAAGCAAATTCTCTTCAAACCTGATTTACTTTGGAGGTTGGAGCTGGTACCAGTTTGTTGTTTTTGGCATAACTTTCATTCTGAGGAATAGCTGTATTACTCTGCGAGAGAAACTCAGAGTGGTCTGATTATGTATATCAACCCTGAAACAATGCTGGTATTGTAAATGAGTCTGTGTGGAGCTGGTTCACTTGAAATTGATTGATTAGATGGAAAAAGAGAAATGGAGCAGATGTGCAGTTCTGTTTGCTGCTCAGGGCCAATCAATATGTTGTGGGTGATGGATAGTGGTAAAATGCAATTGTATCTCAAGTGCATGAAGTATAAAGTTTATTATGTCAAGCAATGCGTAACTTTGAAATAATGTTGTAATGAACAGCGTGAGCAAAACTAGCCCCCTCATAAGGAATACAGCCATGGCTTGAAAACAGAATGTTTCACAATACTGCCAATAACACGGGAATATTTTCAGCCAAGTAACATTAAAATGACTATTTATATCTGTGTTTTTGGACAAAAACATTCTCTGGGATGTTAGAAATCTCATGTTGTTTTACTTTTTCTGAAAAAGCAGAATATGAATACATTTAGAGATTAAAAGCATTATGCTGATGGTTCCATGCTGCTCTCACAGCTAACCTGCACCGTTCACTTCCCAATCTCTTACCATCATATTAACACGTACCCTTGAGAAGTTATATGGTTCATTGTATTAGAGCAGTGTGTCAGTTTTTCAGCGTATTTCATAAACACGTCCTCGGCTGGCATTATGACAATCTTACATAATATTGTGGTGGCGGTAAAGGAAAAGTCAGGGAATCATTTAAGTCAGTTGCACTTGTCCTTTGGGGACCATGAATGTCTGCACAACATTTCTCGACAATTTCTCGTGATCCCCCGCCAGCGTTCTAAAGCGGCTTTCAGTTGCTTGCTCTGAAATACAAAATCCACCCAATAACACAGCGTCAGAACGCAAAACACCACAGGGGCCATTTTCATTTGTTTGACCAAAAAGTTTGTCTGACCAAACATTTGAATGAACATCAAGTTCACTTTGATTTATTTCACTTCCAAACTCGAAAGCTGTTGAAAAGGTTGAAAAAGATTGTTCATAGTTGTTGACCCTCATCGTGAAATTCGCTGCCACATTTTTTCTGAAACCACTGTTCCATGACGCTACTTGGGATGCTGTGAGAAAATATCTGGCCAAATACAATGTTTTGAGCAAGAGTGATGTTTTGCCTTGACGGGCAGTTTAAGATCTCTCAACACTTCACGATCCAGTTCGAGTCAGTTTCATTTTATTTAAGACCAGAGGCCTCACAATACAATACTTTTTTTTTTGTTGGTGTCTTAACTGGTTAAAAAAACATCCGAAAACTTATTTTGACTGGTCCTGATGGACTTTATTCTTTCACTTGTGTTTCATTTACTGAAATGTTCTAGCTTTTATGTTGGCTTAAATGTTACAGGTACAGTTGGTTTGTATGGGAATCTCTCTTTACAGTCTATAATCAGAGTAAAAATAGTGTGATTAAAAATTGTGAATCATGTTGATATCTGAAAATAATGTTTGGTGTTTTTGTATATGCCACCAAAATCAGGAAGATGTCGTAACGTCACACAGAATATTCCTCTCAGAGGTGTCATTTCAAAGCGAGCATTAATTAAGTGACAGCCAACTGCAGTAAACCCCTTCTGTTGCTTTTAACACCTTAAAAAACAAACTTATGGAGAAGCCAGGGTGGATGTGAACCCTAGTAAAGTGAGAGTCAAGCTCCACCTGTGGTTACATACTTTAAACTGCGCCTGGACCCTTCGCTGGCAGCGCCTGACATTATGCTGGAAACAGTCCAATAAGAGCACAGTTGGAGGTTGAAGTGGAGCCAAACAGTGGGATCAAATTGAGGACTTAGCATCAAGAGTTGTGCAATATAATCCTGCATTTTGCACCCCAGGAACACATCTGGAGTGTACTAAATCAGCTAAACACTTTGTGAAAGGCAGTGTTTTTATTTAGTTTACTCTTTACTTTGTCACTTTTATTCCACTTCATTGTAGAGGGTATAGAGGGATGTCTTCACAGAAGTGTCAGGAAGACTGGCAAGTGTGGTTGTGTTGTACTTTTGGTCTTGTTTTTTAGTTGCTAATAAAAGACCAGTGTCACAAAGTCGTCCATTTTGAGCAACTGTTGACACCCAGGCAATTACTGGTGAGCTTTACAGTCTGTTCAAAAAGTTTTTACTGTAATTATCTTGAACCTGGAACATGACGACAATATGCTATTCTTTGGAGGTCAATCGAGTCTGTAAAACAGTTTGCATAATAACTCTTCACAGTATTGTTGCTGCCTCAAATCGGGATGCAGAACCACACAGGGATGAATGTTCCTCTTGGTAACAACAACGTCCAGGCGTTTTGATCCCAACAGCTCCTTTCATGTTGATTTCGAAAGAGAAACCTTCCTTCCTAGATATTATCCATTCCATTGCAAGTCAAATGTACTTCTGTGTGATCATAAGAGCTCAGCTTTTAATGTCCAGCTAGTCTAAAATTCATAGCTTTACCCTTTTGAGTGAATTGTGAATGGACACACTTTTTTTTTTGGCAGAGAGCAAACAAAATGGCTACGCCTGAAAAATTGTTTCCAGCTGCCAACCTCAGGGAAAGACTGCAGGCATTGCTGAGAGGAAGAGTCATTTTGGCAGAGATGCTCCCAATTTCAAAACTGATAACTACCTGCTTACAATACGTCCCAGTCAAGTCGTCAACATGTAAAACCTGACACAGCGTGTAATTGTTTTACTCATCCAGCTGAGCTTTAGCACATTGATAGTGTTGACAGGAAAATGGCAAACAGGAAAACAGTGTCTAGATAAACAAATTAAAAACCAGGGCATCCGAGCTGAAAGGAAAAACTGAAAAAAGGAAAAAGAAACGGGGAGGACGGCATGAAACATACTTTTGTGACAACACAGTGTGCGCTTCCCTTTTCCACATCAGCTTATGTAGAGCCTAAATACTTAATGAACCTTGAAATTTTTTTTTGTCCAAACATTGTCAATATTTTTCAGTGGCTTTTCCTCATTCTGCTGTAGGATAGTTAGTCTGTGAGAACACTTGAAGAACATGACATTTATACGAACAGAAAGACAAGTTACTGACACGTATTATATTCTTCTTTTTTGTAGGACCTCCGGGAAAGCGAGGAAGAAGAGGCCGCAATGGAGAACCTGGTATGCACATTTGTGTGTGTTTTTGTGTGTACATGTGTGTTTTTGTGTGTACGTGTGTCCAAAGATCACTGAAGTCTCAATCCAGAAACATTCAAGGAATAATTCAGGAGAACATCAGCAAATCACACTGCAGTTACAATCATGTAAAAGTATACTGTATATCTTTGGAGGCCAAAATAGGTTATAGATGTGTAATTTGTGGCCTGGTGGTTTCAGTGTTCGCTCGGATTGTTTCAGCTTCAGCCGCTACAGAAACTCTAGATTTAAAAAAACTGTGAGACAGTGTAGAAAGGAAAAGTGATGCCCAACGTGTTCAAACTGATGACGTCCGTGTCTTTTGAGACACTCTAGCCCTCCTAAGCTGATCCCAGACATGATGTACTGAAGTTCAGCATTTACAGTATATATACGTATATATCTATATCTATATATATATATATATAGATATATATATATATTACATTACAGGTCATTTAGCAGACGCTCTTATCTAGAGCGACTTACAGTGAACTCCAGGGACAGTCCCCTGGAGCAACTCCCGGGTTAAGTGCTCAGGAGCTCAATAGTGGCAAGTATTGAACTTGGCACCACACAATGATATATTGATCTATCTGGATCTATATATATAGATCTAGATCTATATATAGATCTAGATCTATATGTAGATCTATATAGATCTAGATCTATATAGATATATAGATCTATATCTAGATCATATATATATATATGTATATATATATATATAAACATTGTGGGGTGGCTTTCTGCCTTTCCTTTTTTCTGATTTATAATCCAGTGTATGACTTGAAAGCCAAGGAAGATGGCAAAAAAGAGAAATGAAATGACAGACATTTCAATGATCTGGTTGGCTGCATATCTGAAATACCGCCAGCCTTTGTTTATACAGCACTTAACTTTCCAATAAACATCCACCATGCCAGCATATTTCAAATGGCACCACTGTCTTTCTCTCTGGTCAGCCAGAGCAAATATGGAGAATGTGAATGGCTTCCTCTTGACAAATCTATTGAAAACAAGCAAGCAATCACAACCCACTCATAACGTCTGTCCTGGAAAGACACGGCGGTCTAAGAGAAGACAGTGGGGAACAATGTGGATGACAGGCCTTACCCTTCTGGATAATGGCACACATTACAGTACTGAACAAGGCTGAAGTGATCACCTGAGAGAGTGCCTCACCTGCCAGAGACACTGTTTTATTAAAGTCTGTGAAGCCGCTTTTTATCAGCATGTTCACTGGCTATGTGCAGCTTCTGCAAAAACATTCATGCCATTTAAATGGCTTTACAAAAGCAATGCGTTTTAAGTCCTTGTACAGAGAATGGAATTTAAAATGTGGGCACTGCTCTCAAAGGGATTCTGCATATTAGCATGCAATTATAGCTCAGTTATTTCTGCTACATTTACTGTTTGGATATGTTTGCATAAGAAAACAATATTCTGTGTGGAACTAACAGAAGCATTCACAACAGTAAATATGGTGGCACCATGCTGCATTGTGAGAGCCCAGTGTCAAGCTCCCGTGTACCCGTTCCACAGGAGAAAAACTGGAAAAAATATTTAGGAGACATTATTTATACGACTGAAAAATTCAGTCCATGACGGGCACCAGCGTGCCTCATTCTGCACTGTAAGCCTTCTGCAAATCCAATTTCCCTCTTTTAAGTTCTCAACACTGGTGGATGTTGAAGGGAAGCATATTTAATTCATGATTCGCTTTAACCAAAAGTAAGTAAGCCGCAGTAAGTTTCCCACAAATTCATGGTGAGGTGTTTTGCAGTTTACTCATCTACAAAGGCAAAGGGAAGGTTTTGCCCAGACTGATGGAGAGAACACATAGGAAAAAGACATGGTGATATTTACCTATGTATTAAAAATAAATGGGATACTTCATTACCATCTCTTGTTTGTTTACTGGTAACGTATGGAAAGGAAAAGTGTGGCACGACAGTTTAGGATGAAACGTTTTTGTAGCCGTGAAAGCAACACTCTCAAACTGTTCTGCTGGTCAACGCTGGAACGAGTTAGATGTTTCCTCCCATATTTTCCTTATGTGAATAATCAGCACTTTTTACTGATGAACCTGCCTTCACTAAAGGAGGAATTGATGCTCAATTTGTGCCGGTTGAGCAATTTAACTTTACAGAGGTGCATCAGTGTCAAATATGAAGCAAAGCAGCCCTTTCTTTGTAACAAATGCCTGACTCTTCTTGGAAAAAAATTACTTTTAAAGCCCATTTCATCTTTTTTCTAACCTTTTTTTCATGCTAGAGCACAATAACAACTTTCACCATGGTGTTAGCAGACGCATCCACAATACAGTGCCTGTGCAGTGAGTCCAGTGACCTTCACACCATCGACTGAGTGGTTAGCAAAAGCAGGAGGGTGACAAACTGTGCAGGAAATTAATAGAGGTGCCAGCGTGAGAACAGAAAGGCAGGATTATTTAACATTATGTCGCAGACTATTTTATTTTACATGGATTACATTTCATCATAAAATGTTTTTGGTCTAACTAAGGCCATAAAATGTAAGAATATATACATTTTGAGGTAGCTATTATGTGCTTTGCAGCAAATTGCACGTTTTTTATCACATCATTTCTTTGATTTTCTGTAATTGCTAGTTGAAGACTTTGTACCGAGCCATTCGACACAGTGGGACATTTTAAAAGTGAAGCAGGTTTATTAAAACCTAAGTGGTCTACTGTTACTGAACGATCCATAAAACAACGCTGCAGAAGTGCAGCCCAGTGAGCCTCAAACACACGGCTCCTTAAATGCTCCAGCTGCTGGAATGATTTGCACTTTTTCCTGGTCATGAAGAAGAACAGTTCAAGGACATAGGACTTGTTAAGAAAAAATAATCCCTTTTTTTTTCAAGGTTAAAGCAGCTGGGTGCCTTTTTTAATAAGAACCTAAAGACCTTAAATGATTTGCAGATCCCTGAAGTGCGTTGGCACACAGTCCTTCGAGCAGCAGTAATTGGGGAAAAGACGAGTGTCACCTCACAAAAAACGAATGAGGATTTTTTTTAACAAGCGCACAACCCCTTGTCGTAGTGAAATTAGAGCAATTTACAAATGTAGAATGTGATCACCAGACCTGGTGGCCAATGTTGGCCGAACTGCATGGAAAATAGTTTCACACCATAGGGAATGTCTTGCATTTTACATAGCCAGTGAACGCGTCTTGGAAGAGATGCATATTTATGAAAATATCATCTAAAGCCTGATTTCCCATCTTAGTTATATTGGATGTGTGGTTTTAGTGGAACATTGATTGTCTGAGAATGTTTGATCACTGATCGAAGTGTTTCTATCCATTCTCTTTCAGGACCTCCTGTAAGTATACCTGCTTCTCATCCTCTCCAACTGTGATAGCCATGTAAAGGTAACAACTCCAACAGGTCACAATCTTGATAAGACTCTCATGTTTGTATGTTAAATATATAACTACAGCCAGCAGCTGGTATCTTCCTGGCATATCAACAAAGGTGATCAAATCAGCATACCAGCACCTAAAGTCGTGGGGTCACAGTGAGGTTGCCGTCGTCTTGCATTCATATCGGTGATCAACCATGTGTATAGGTGATAACGGCCTTCTGACCCTACTGTAGGTGTAGCAGGCCTCTTCTAACCTGTATGAGCCCATCCAATGTGCTGATAACATTTGAAGTGGGTGACTTAGTGAGCTTCAGAGGTACTAGGTGGATGTTAGCACCTTTGGACAGAGCCAGGCTAGATGTTTCCCTTATTTTCTAGTCTTAATGCCAAGCTAAGTTAAGTGGCTGCTTCGGTATACAGACACTCTTGGCAAAAAAGCATATTTCCCAAAATGTCAAACTCTTCCTTTAAGTGTTATGTAAAAATAATTAATGTTAAATGCTGTAAAGCAAACACAAAAGTATAAAACTGTGGTTTTACCATTGATGTAAAAGACATCTGATTATGACAAATTTGCCACACATTCTGACTCTCTTATTAAAATAATCTCTTCATCCCTGCCTTCACCTAATAGGGACCCGTGTCCCTGTCATTTGGGCAGTCTGGTTTATAATATCCTTGCTACCAGCCTCCATCCCTGCCAGCTCCTTGCTCCTGAACAGATTATCTCACCTCATCACACTGCTGGGTGATCACAGATTCACTCCCTTCAACAGATGGAAAACTTCAGAGTTTCCCCAAAGATGAAGACAAACCCATACATATATAAGCACCAGGGATTGTGACAGTTCCCTCAATAACTGGGTCAAGCAGGCACTGCATGTGTGTGCGCTGTTAAAATTATTTATAGTCCAGAGGCAAGTGATTGAATAGGTATAATAGCGTGTGTCGACTGAGCCGTAAAAGTTGTAAGTTAATCCTCAGAGCCTTCTCAGACACTCGCTCCTGGAGTTCTGGGATGTAAGTAAGTGCAGGTGGTCTCACTTCTCAGACTCTCTCACCAGGCCGTACATCTGATAAATATAATCATTCTGCGAGATGTCTCAAGAGCCGACTGAAGCCCAAGAAATGTTGTCTCTGAAATGTTTGATTTGCCAGTAAATATAAAGGATGTTGTTTTTTTGGAACTTTGGGGATTGTTCCTTTGGGTGAAACATAGTAAATCCAGTGCACAAACAGTAAGTACCTGACAATTTTCCAGTTCTGGCCAGCAAATCACTCTCTTATGAAGTCATTATAGGAAGCAGAAGGTGCTGTAAATGTTTGGTCGAGGTCCTAGTTTTACTGTAGGAAAAGCAACTAGCAAAAAAAAGGGCTATAATTTACAGTACAGACCAAGAAACTGTAGGGTGACTGCATTTCTAAAAACGGACAAGTCTTCAAAAAATGCAATGATCTGACAATGACTCACCCGATGGTCACCAAATCTGTTTCCGAAATAAAAAAAATTCTGCGCCAGTTTCTTTAAAAAGAGACAGTAGTAAGTGATCTCGTGTGGTTTCTCATTTGGTGTGCCCACCCGGAGGATGGCAGGGGAATACGTCGCTATGAATATTCAACAGCTTCCTCTATAACTCTGGGAACACTGCGTAAATTGTACCCAGCCCTCTGAGCCAAACAAACCAACCACTGCTGAAGCCATTTCAGATCTCAGTGATTTAATCGTTACTCAGCCGCCGATGAACGGACAGGGACCTGTGGTTGCAGAGGCAGAAAGAGAAAATAGGTCTCCTTAATCAAAACTCGTCAGGGAGACCCTCAATCGCGGCTCGCCATCATCGTTTAGACATGGAAAAGTGATTTACTTTGTTTTCTTTTCCTTTTTTTTCCACTGCTTGGGCTTTTGTGTCTGTCTCGTGGGATCATGGGGTCAGTTGTCAAATGATGTTTAGTTGGATATCTTGTCTTCCATTCAGATTAGAAAACCATTAATAGAGACATTATAGATATGGGTCAAGGCGAGCTTTCTGCCTCTTCTTATCACTGAAACCAGAGAAATGTTTTTTTTGCTGTATACAAGTCAGTGAAGTCTGTGAAATAACAGCCGAGTCAAGAATTTTCATGTTTTCGTTCCCATTTTTTTATCTACTGGTCTTTAAGGGCGGCCCGTGTCAAAACATCAACCCCAAGCACCAACCACTGTGTGCACACCATTTAGCACCAATCAAGCATAAAACACCATCCCTGAGGCTGCACTCGAGTACACCACCCGCCGACTGTATGCCATACTAAATTAAAATTATGCAGACGGAGAAATAAACTGCTCAAAGTATGCTTTGAAATCTGGTTAGAAGGAAGGGAAATTATTTTAAAATGATACAATGTTGGAAAATATCAAACCCATTTCAACATGCCTCTGCACCACACTGGAGTCTCAAGCCAGGCCAGTTACAGTGCAGCACATGAGTGCCTGCAAGAGTTCAGTTATGTTAGCAATGAGCTAAAGAAAGCTGGCTGTGACCGTATCTGTATTTGACAAGTAGTTTCCACCTCCCTGCTTCACAGGCTGAGGTTCCAGAGACGCAGGTTGAAGATGATCTGTCACAACGTATGAATTATGCAGCTGTGTTACAGGGATTAGAGGCAATGTGGGGGTGAAGAAGGGGAGCACAGGCGCCATCAATCCCTTCATCCTCCATCTGTTATGCACCACAGCTCCATACCTGTTAATAAAACATATTCCAGCTGGACTTTGATCACTTTTGCCTTACGGAAGTGGGGAAGGCTGCCAGTTTATCCAAAGTGAGGCTCTAGTTAGAGTTGAAGGAGGCCCTGTGTGCTCTGATGACGTGTTCATTTAGAATTATTACTATGTAGCATGTTGTGAATTTGAAACTGAAAATGCCTATGAACAGTTTTACCTCGGAGCAGAGGCACAAGGAGGATTTGGCACTGGAGAGGCTCACCGAGAGCTGCATGTGGATCTCTCTGACGTGACAGTGTTTATTTAAGCTCGCAAGGGCAGTGGTGCCCGAGCAAAGCCTACTGGCTCTGGATGTGACAACATTAAGAGTTTGACCTTTTTAGATGTCAGTCCTCTGCTCATGCTGTGCCCATCAGCAGCACTTGTCTGTCAGCAAATGACGAGAGGCAGAGCTAGGGCCAAGTGAGCTTTACTCACAGTGATGTGAAGCAGTCAATAGTGCACATTGGCTGGCTGAGCATGCTGAATACTCACGGGAACTGACTGGCATTACCATAGCATGTTAGGAGAATTAGCACCGTATGAATGCGATGCTCGCAGTTTAAGAAAAAGCTAGACAGCTTTTTAATTGAGAGGAATTTTCCTGCCACTCATAACATCAAATTATGACGAATGTCAAGCTGCCACTATGTGGTTCTAATTGAATCAACAGAAGAAGTGAAAGAAATCCGTTTCCAACTGGAACGTTGTCCTTTATTCAACATTTCATATTCAGGACGAGAATTTTGTGGGTCAGAAATTCGCTTGCGTATTGTGCAGAAAAGAAATTGCCTTCAATGTTTGGCTTTTTATGGATATGAATTTGGTTAAAGTAGTTTAAATGTTTCACCTCCTCAGGAATGAAGAGGCCTTCCCCGGCTTAGATTGTGAATCAGTATCTCCTCCATGTTTGACACCACCATCTTTACACCGTACTCACACCACACACACACCTACATGTATAACCAGTCACACTATCAGTTTCAGTTACCTCACTTCACAGCGTCGCTGCTCCCACCAGTACATCTAACACACACACACACACACACACACACACACATTAAAGTCATTTTATGCTGGCTAATTGTGATACACTGTGGATATGGGAACCAGATGCCATTCCCAAGTCAGTTTTCCAGTGTGGTTTTCCTATCCCTGCCTAACCTCTGCGTCTAGATTCCCCCGACGAGCACCAACCACTTGTGGTCGTCCGTTCCTGCCCATTCTGCTCTGATTACTCACATCCCTGTCCTCCATTAGTTTCCCGCCTTGAAAAAAAAGGTCCCCCCGGGGCCCACCGTATTATGATTGAGGGTTCCAATGCAGAACTAACAGATGGAGGTGTACATATAGATATGTTTTTACTGGATGTATTTTACTCTCTTCCAGGTTTGTGCACGTTTGAAATTGAGTAGTTTTCACTTCTAATCATACCCACAGCAGGCTTTTATGGCTAAATGTCCATTTTGTAGTTGCCATACCACTTTTTGTGCAATTGATAATATTTGTGTATCCAGTTGGGACATTTACAATTTGATGGGTGGAGAGGTTATGGGAAATATTATTGCGAGAAGGAATGCTACATTATCTTCTTTCCATAGTGCAAAAATAATCACTACTAAAAACACTTCTTTGCTGGTAGATTGTAATCTTTAAAGGGAGAGTTCAGCTATTTTGTTCACTATCATTAGGAGTTAGTTGAGAAGATTGATACCAGAATCAAGCATATTTCCCAAAACATTGAATTATTCCTTTAAATGAGCCAGGTTGAACTTAATCCAGTCTGCTGTGTGATCTAAAACTTTTAGGCTTACAAATATTTTTAAAAACATACATTTTTCTATGCATTTTGGCTTTTCTTCCACACCCACACAGCATTTTCACTGAAAATAATTGTAAAACTCCTGCCAGGGTGAAGATTTTCAGATACTCTGTTTTCAATGATCAGACTGGGAGTTTTTGGCTTCTAACGTCAGTGTGCGCTGTTTCCTCCTTTTTTAAGGGGTCACAAATGATGCAACATTTTGTGCAATGGCTGAAGTGGCAAAAATGTTGCATTTTCATGAGGATGGATTTGTTTTTAAACGGTGCTTGTGTGGATGGGATTTCTTTTTGCGAATGAAGAAGGAAAAACGTTTTCAAACATACCTGTGCACTTGTAGACCAGGGCTTAGTTTCAATGTGTGGCAAACATGATGCATCACTTTACAGTGTGAAGTGCGTAAGTCCGGGTTTAGTCCTTTCACCCTTTACTCTGGCCCACCTCCCACATTTGTGGAGAGCAGCACTCCTAACCTGCCCCCCTCTTGACTTACTCATTCCCTGTCAACACTCGGTGCCTGGAGAATTGCTTTGCTTAACTTCCTGTGTACACACATGTTTATTAATATTGTGTAGCTGTGTTAGAAAACCGTAAGCCCGTAAAGAAGAGGTTGTAAAAGTGGTAGTTGTTGGCCTGCGCTCTCAGAGATGCCAGGGCTCCGGGGTGAGATGATTGGATCCATGTGGCTGGCAGTTTAGGCTACAGCAACTGCTGCCAGCCCTGTTGGCCCCGGTTCTACAACGAGGATATGAGCTCCGTTTGATGGATTGATTTTCTGGACCTCGATACATTTAACAGGTCACTGTGATGAAAACTAATACAGCTGATTCCAGACAGAGGTTACATGGAGATCCTCTGTTCCTGACTCTGTGCATCTGGTTGGATTAGGTAGATTGCTTCACAAGATTGTAGCAGCAGCTTGCAGCCAAACCCACGAGAAATTCCTTGCTCATGTCAACAACGGCTAAGGCTATGGAAGCAAGCCAGCTCCTCGTCAGGCGAGCAATGTCGAGCTTTCATCCATCATGTTTTAGTAAATTAAAGAAGGCTGACCACAGTGATGTGATATTTAGTGTGTGATAGTCTAGCCTTTGAAAATATTGGAAATATTTTTGTTTATTAATAACATAATTACAGTTTTCTTTCTTTCATATTTGATGTCAAAGTCCCTTCCATACTTGCGTGAAATTATAACTATAAAATCTGCATGAGTTGAGCAAGAAAATTCCTTCCTGATGTTAAAAATTTGAATTTGACGTTAAAGTTTGACACCGTTTTTTTTCCACGTTGTCATACTTATTTGCAGGTCATCACCACCAACTTTAACATGAGTAGGAGTAGAATAGCGTGAAACAGGCGTCCGGTAATTGTATTGTCCGTGTACTCGTGTGCATGTGTACGACATAAACAAAACAAGGACCCACTCATGAACACATTTGCTCAGTGGTGCTACTGATGGTCAAAAACTCTGCTGCACACCTGTAAGGTTCATATATAGATCTTTTAGAAACTCGTGCATAATTTGTTTGGCATAAAATCTTTGGCATCTACAGAATGAAATGGTGGTAGGGATTAAAATAAAGGTTAAAATAAGGATGAAATAAAGACAAGTTCTGATACTTCTACATCCATATAATGGCAGACAGATCAACAGAGGACACATAAAACTCTTGTTGTGCAATATGTTCACGTCTCAATAATCATTGCAGGAGCCACATGTGAAATGTACCTCGTGCCAGATCCTTTTTATTGAACATCATTTACTCCTTGTTATATGAAGTGAAGTAACTGACATTGTCAGATTTGAATGGCAATGTGCATGTTGCTTGTGGATTTGGCTCCAGTTCCCCTTTGCATTTTTATATTTCCCTGCAGTCCGTTCCATATTTCTCCCCCACTCTGCTTTAAAGGTGGCAGGGGGTTCCTCTTTTTTTCTCATACCAGCAGCTCATTCAGGCCATTGCAGGAGGCAGTGGTCATGGTTTGGCTTCGAATGAGAATTTAGACATGAATATGGATAGAAAAAAGCTTAATCCTGATCCAGTGGTCCACCATAAACTTGACAATATCATGCACACAGGATGTTCTGTTACAAATCATGTCATGCAGTTTGACTTAAGTTTGCCCAGCGTTAAGCTGCAGAAGATGTGAGGCTTACCATCAACGTGATATGTGTCATTTTCAATAAGTGGATACAGTTTGGGGCAACTGCATTCTGTTCATCACCACACATATGACAGACATGTTTGGTATTTTTCAAGTCAATTACAGGCAGTGAAAAGTAAAGAGTTTTTCTGTGAAAGAATTGTTTCCACCGCTACAGTAACAGTGGAAAAAATGTCTGTATACATTTACATTACATTACAGTTGATTTAGCAAATGCAACTGACTTGAATTTTGTCTATATTTTTTGGTATTTTGTACAAAAAAACCAATGACAGTTTCTAAGCTTGACAATGCCACCTCACTAATCCCGTCCCTTTAAATGTTTTTAATTATTTTTTCATTATTTTTTCTTCATGAGTAAAATACAAATGAA
This sequence comes from Bovichtus diacanthus, assembly GCA_943590825.1. NCBI lineage: Eukaryota > Metazoa > Chordata > Actinopteri > Perciformes > Bovichtidae > Bovichtus > Bovichtus diacanthus. Next base: position 1,680,563 of record CALSBV010010391.1, read on the forward strand.
CTTCAATTTGTCTATATTTTATGGTATTTCCTACAAAATAAACTGACAGTTTCTAAGCAGGACAATGCCAATTCACTAACCCCACCCCTTTTTATTTTTTCATTGTTTTCATGATTTTTTCATTATTTTTTTCATTATTTTTTCATTATTTTTTCATTATTTTTTCTTTTCATGACTAAAATGCAAATGACTTGCAATTTGTCTATATTTTATGGTATTTCCTACAAAAGAAACAATGACAGTAACTAAGCAGGACAATGCCACTTCACTATCCCCACCCCTTTTTATTTTTCATTATTTTTTCATTACTTTTTCATTATTTTTTTATTATTTTTTCATTATTTTTTCATTATTTTTTCATTATTTTTTCTTACTATTTTTTCATAATTTTTTTCTTTTCATGACTAAAGTGCAAATGACTTTCAATTTGTCTATATTTTATGGTATTTCCTACAAAAGAAACAATGACAGTAACTAAGCAGGACAATGCTACTTCACTAACTCCACCCCTTTTTATTTTGTTATTATTTTTTCATTATTTTTTCATTATTTTTTCTTTTCATAACTATAATGCAAAGGACTTTCAATTTGTCTATATTTTATGGTATTTCCTACAAAAGAAACAATGACAGTTTCAAAGCAGGACAATGCCACCTCACTAACCCCATCCCTTTTTATTTTTTTAATATTTTTTCATTATTTTTTCATTATTTTTTCCATAATTCTTTCTTTTCATGACTAAAATGCAAATGACTTGCAATTTGTCTATATTTTATGGTATTTCCTACAAAAGAAACAATGACAGTTCCTAAGCAGGACAATGCCACTTCACTAACTACACCCCTTTTTCTTTTTTTATTATTATTTTTTCTTTTTTTTCCATTATTTTTTCATTATTTTTCCATTATTTTTTCACAATTTTTTCATTATTTTTTCATTATTTTTTCATTATTTTTTCATTATTTTTTCATTATTTTTTCACTATTTTTTAATTTCATGACTGATTTTCAATGACAATGCCACTTCACTAGCCCCACCCCTTTTTATTTATTTTTTTACTATTTTTTCATTATTTTTTCTTTTCATGACTAAAGTGCAAAGGACTTGCAATTTGTCTATATTTTATGGTATTTCCTACAAAAGAAACAATGACAGTTTCTAAGCAGGACAATGCCACCTCACTAACCCCATCCCTTATTATTTTTTTCATTATTCTTTCATTATTTTTTCATTATTTTTTCATTATTTTTTCGTTGTTTTTTCGTTGTTTTTTCTTTTCATAACTAAAATGCAAATGACTTGCAATTTGTCTATATTCTATGTTATTTCCTACAAAAGAATCAATGACAGTTCCTCAGCAGGACAATGCCACTTCACTAACTACACCCCTTTTTCTTTTTTTATTCTTTTTTTAAAAAATTTTTTCCATTATTTTTTCATTATTTTTCCATTATTTTTTCATTATTCTTTCTTTTCATGACTAAAATGCAAATGACTTGCAATTTGTATATATTTTATGGTATTTCCTACAAAAGAAACAATGACAGTTCCCAAGCAGGACAATGCCACTTCACTAACTACACCCCTTTTTCTTTTGTTATTATTTTTTCATTATTTTTTCATTATTTTATTTACTATTATTTATTATTTTTTCATTATTTTTTCATTATTTTTTCATTATTTTTTCTTTTCATCACTAAAATGCAAATGACTTGCAATTTGTCTATATGTTATGGTATTTCCTACAAAAGAAATAATGACAGTTTCTAAGCGGGACAATGCCATTTCACTAACCCCATCACTTTGAATTATTTCATTATTTTTTCATTATTTTATTTACTATTATTTATTATTTTTTCATTATTTTATTATTTTTCCATTATTTTTTCATTATTTTTTCATTATTTTTTCATTATTTTTTCTTTTCATGACTAAAATGCAAATGTCTTGCAATGTGTCTATATGTTATGGTATTTCCTACAAAAGAAACGATGACAGTTTCTAAGCAGGACAATGTCATTTCACTAACCCCTTTACTTTGAATTCTTTCATTATTTTTTCATTATTTTCTCATTATTTCATAATTTTTTTATTATTTTTTCTTTTCATGACTAAAATGCAAATGACTTGCAATTTGTCTATATTTTATGGTATTTCCTACAAAAGAAACAATGACA
>CALSBV010010391.1:1692739-1737661 GCA_943590825.1 Bovichtus diacanthus
TAGAAAAGAAACAATGGCAGTTTCCAAGCAGGATAATGCCACTTCACTAACTCCACCCCTTTTTATTTTGTTATTATTTTTTCATTATTTTATTTACTATTTTTTCATTATTGTTTCATTATTTTTTCTTTTCATGACTAAAATGCAAATGATTTTCAATTTGTCTATATTTTCTGGTATTTCCTACAAATGAACCAATGACAGTTTCTTAGCAGGACAATGCCATTTCACTAACTCCATCACTTTGAATTCTTTCATTATTTTTTTTATTATTTTTTCATTATTTTTCTACTATTTTTTTCATTATTTTTTCATTATCTTTTCATAATTTTTTCTTTTCATGACTAAAATGCAAATGACTTTCAATTTTTATATTTTATTGTATTTCCTACAAAAGAAACAATGACAGTTTCTAAGCTGGACAATATCACCTCTCTAACCCCATCCCTTTGAATTTTTTCATTATGTTTTTAATTTTTCATTATTTTTTCATTATTCTTTCATTATTTCTTTTACTATTTTTTCTTTATTTTTTCATTATTTTTTTCTTTTCATGACTAAAATGCAAATGACTTTCAATTTGTCACTATTTTATGTTTTTTCCTACATAAGAAACAATGACAGTTTCTAAGCAGGACAATGCCACTTCACTAACCCCATCCCTTCAAATTTTTTCATTATTTTTTTTTACTATTTCTTCATTATTTTTTCATTATTTTTTCTTTTCATGACTAAAATGAAAATGACTTGTAATTTGTCTATATTTTTTGATATTTCCTACAAAAAAACAATTACAGTTTCTAAACATGACAATGCCACCTCCAAAGCGACTTACAATAAGTGCAAACAATCATGAGGATACGACTCCAAACAGCGAGAATCTTGCAAGTACATAAGCTTCAAATACGTGTAATCATTCAAGTGTAGAACAAGAGCTTCAAATAAGCCAAACCAAAGTCAGTGCAACAATGTACACCAAATTGACAATCAAAAACTAAAAATGCACACATGATTTGAGCAACAATGTGCTTAGCTCCTATATAGAAATATGTAAAGGAATAGTTAGATATTTTAGGAAATAGGTTTATTCCCTTTCTTACTGAGCACTCCACGAGAAGATCAATACCACTCTCTCCAAATATGTACAACAACAACTTGTGGTTTTACAGGAGGTTAAGTGCCAGACTATTTCCTCAGCAGGCGCAGTAACTGTCCCCTGGATCTCGAGCAACCTCACCCAGATGAGAAGGCTCCAGGAAGTCAGAGTGTGTTACCTTTTAAACTGAGCAAAGCACCCATTTTCAGTTTGTATGCATGTATTTCCCAAAATGTCGAACTATTCCTTTAAAGAACATTATAAAATAGAAGGGGAAAAGTAATGCATCCGATCCTAAATTCCATGGGTACTTCCTTGACCCATACTTCACCCTTCCACCAAGTTTCATGAAAATTGGGCCAGCAGTTTTCCCATAACCCTGCAAACAAACAAACCAAGAAACCGAACTGAAAACATACCGTCCTTGGTGGAGGTAATTAGTTTGCTGTTTTTGAGAGATGCACATGGCCATTCAAAAATCCAGAGTAATCTGAATATAGATGTGTTTAAGGCACGATAGATGTTCAACAACATATCGCACAGTGAGCAAGTTTGATCAAACAGAAGCAGCCTGCTGATCCAGGGAGCACCTGCTGGAGGGTTGCTTTTGAAAAAGAGCCAGAGTAGAAGCAGTAAAAAGATGTGAAAGACATATACAGGTGCTGATTAGAAACCTTCCTGAGGGCAGACTGAAACCACAAAGCTGCAGAAGCTGCTTGACAAATAGACACTGCTGCAGTTTTACTGTAGTACAGTTAGCTCCTTTTGAAGTAGTCTTTGCAGGAGAGCTGTTTAATACTCTCTATAAAAGACACTCACTGTACTGGCTTAAAGCTGTTGAAAAGCTCCAGTGGGTGTTGTCCGTCCAAGTGATGTGCAAATGATGGGCCGTATAATGAGCAGGTGCAGACTGTGTAGCAAAATCACTTCCACATGCTTCACGAGCAGATGGAGAGCTAAATACACAAAGTCTTTTGTGCAAGATATTGTTAAGTGCGTCAAAGCAGCATTCCACTCGTGAAGTAATCTATCAGGCTTTCTCTAACCGTAAATGCTGCTGATTGTAGTTACCAAGTCTTTTAGTTTCAACCATAGAGTTTAACAGGCATAATAGGTTTACCAAAATATGCTGTTTCAAAAAGATAGAATTGTAATACATATCACTAGTCATATGAAGCTTAAATGTCTCATAGCGGCACCCAGGGAGCTCGCCTGGTCGGGCGGGCGGACCATGTACCTGAGTCCTTGGCACTTTGCTGCATGTCGTCCCCTCTCTCTCTGCCTTTCCAGTACATTTAATAAAGGCAAAAGTTCACATAGTTACCTTAAAGCAGGGTTTTCAAAGTCTCAGAAAAAGCTCAAAATGTGTTGAGTTTATCTTGAGTATCAAAAAGGTTCCTCTGACTTAGCTGGATTTCTACAGTAGATATCCAGAGGAAGAGGCTTGATATTCTGACACCTGTGAGCCATTTCCTTATTTATTCCCTCATTAACAAAATATAGACATGATTTTTGTTTGCCGTGTCATAGAGGTTCAACATGGATTGGAAGTTTCATTGTTGCTGTACTTATCGTGCTACAATCTGAATTTATTCAAATGCTAAATCATGTAGAGCAGAGTTTTAACTTTTTTCCACAAACTTCTGGTGCCGTCATTTAGCCCAGTAATTTGGTGTGCCATCTATTTGTATTTTTCAGTGCCAGATAAAATGTGTTAAGCAAGCTTGTGCAAAAAGCTGCAGTGGGTATATTTATGTATTTCTTTGTTATAGCCATTCATATGTTTGCAGGAACAGCTTGTCAATAGCCTTCTATTGTCCAAAGGCAATTTTCCTTCACAACAAAAAGCAGGCACTGATTTAGTTTATCTGCCTTCCATTTTCAGGAACATGCTGGAAACTTATTAAGCCTCTCTGGAATGGCTCTACAACATTGTAAAAGTCACATTTGATTCCAATATGTTGCCTCTATTATCCCCCCCCCGGGAACCGCAATCGGAAACATTGTTTTCATAATGGCGCATTTTGTGTTTACAAGTGTGTTGTGGCTCTTTGTATGGGCAGACAAGTAAGCAGCAGGACCACCTCCTTACTGTAGATGTGTGTGTATTAAAGCTGCTTTGTGCAGGTCCAGTTGGTAAAAACATGCACTAACATACAGAAACAAAAATCTACGGTTGGTTAACTGTGCATTAAAAGATATTGTCCAAACGCACTGAGCAGGTTATAACTCACTTCCACCCAGAGCACTGTGGTAGAAATTGGCTGAGGAAAACTGCTGGACTACCTCTGGGCATTTCAGTTTTAGTGCTTTTATGTGCCAGTGCAGTGGAAGCCTGTCTGTGTCTGCCAGCCTGCTATTCTGGGTTGGAGGCTGTTCCTGTGGACCAAACACACACTAATGTCATCCATCTATGGATTAGTGTCGTCACACTTTTCTCTGTGTGTCTGATTTCTTTGGAAGCGAGCCATGTTTGACCGGTATTAGCCCGGACAAGTAACCACTGCAGAGATATTACCGTAGTGACAGCTGAACAACTTGTTCTTTTTACCTGAAGACGTATGCGACAGTTATTGGCAGTTTGCATGGAAACGTTGGAAGAGATACACAACTTCCCAAACCTTAGAAGTGATTGTAGAAGATTCAGATCTGTTCTCAAATATTAACCTTTCATTCTACAAAATACTTTTGAAAGAGAGCTTCTCATGTGACCTACAGATAAGCATCAGTATACATGGCACAGCAATCTTTTTCTGTTGCAGCTGGGGCTCACCAACATTGTTGCCAAGCGGGTGGTCAGTTAGTCACTCTACTGACACTAATCCAAAGCCAAAAGTACGACCTCCGAGGAAGAAAGAGAGCCCAATACTGGGCTTTATCCTTCAACTTGATTGTTGAAAATAGTGTTTTTGATCACAAGTTCATAAGGCTACAGCGTATGGATGCACACCTTTTACAGAGCCCACCCAGGAGCCCCTGCTTGCTGATTGACATGAGTTGGATGCAAAAACTGCCTCACAAAATCTGCTGTTTAAAAAGAAAAAAGAAAAAAAAGAAGTGTTCCTCTTGTTCAGGGCACATTTTTACAATATGCTTGCCAACACTTGGTTGTAGGTTGCTGGATTTGATCCTCCAAGTAAACATGGACTTGATTTGGGCCTGTTTTTGGTTTTAATTGTATGTTTGTATAAGCCCTACCGTCTACAATGCAGAAGGTACCAGTTCCCAGTCTGTGACAGGGCGTTTTAATAAAATACTGAAACAGATGTCAAAAAGTGCACAATGTTAGTTTCATCAAAACTCAATTTGTTAACCTTTTAATTTCACCTTTCCCTCTAAGTTCGTGATGTTCAAGCCTTGTTAAGCAGCTCTGTTTGTTTATTGGCTCACATGATTGTCACCCTGGTTTTACAGTTGTTGTTGTACTGTATTGTATTGTGCATCAGAATGATAACAAATAACTGACACGGACCATAGTTTGTCATTTTCTTCTGTGTTATAAAAAATTTTGAACAATCCTTTTCTTTTTCTTTTTATAGGGCCCTCCTGGTACCAAGGGTGAAAAGGTGAGTAATGTTATGTTTAGTTTGATCTGAATGCAGTTGATTTACTCAGATATTTTATTCAAGCAATAGTTTGTCATTTTGGGAAATCTTATTATTATTTGCTTTCTTTTGTTTAGTCCATTGAGTGTCATTTTGCATTTGCCGCAGAAATTCCCATACAAGTCATCCTGAATATTTAAATTCTCAGGTCGTTCACAAATCCACAGCACAGAAACTCAAAGCCAGAGCGCGAGCTGGAGCCCTTAAATGCCTCGCTGAGCATTCCTCCATAAAACAGCAGCGGAGCATGCTAAATCTCCACACTGTCTCTTTATGAGTCTGCAGGACTTTGGGACAAATGTGTGCACGTGGCTCTGCTCTGAATAGACTAAAACCCTAACCCTCTTGATTCACACCAAAGTTGATGAAGTCCTTCTATTCACTCTTAATGAAAACAAGTGGCTTAAAGTGCACACTTATAAAATGCTACTTAGGAAAATGTGTTCTGCTTTACAGGCCCTCACTGAAAAGATTAAGCATTTGTTCATATTTAGTATGAAGTGAGCAACAAGTTGGACAGTAACCCACTTTATTTAAAGGATTATTGTGCTGTAAAATACAAGACATAAAATGAAATAGCGTGAGAGTGCTAACCAGAGCTAAAGTTAAACACAGTTCACAGTTCACTGTTGTCATCTGCATCAAGTCACACTCTTTGGTGACAGATGATGTTCTGGTTATGTGGGGTGTGGTCTTTGTCGCTGACCGACGTAGTGAATCAACAGTGTGATCTCTTATTTGGTGCCCCTCAAAGCATGAAGTAGAACCCATAGGCATGGCTTGCAAAACCAGATTTGGATGATTGTCGAGCAGCCGTTATGACAAATGTGAACACCCCAGTCTTGCTGATGAGATGCATGTTCATGTCTCTCATGTGAACCACTTCATCTGCAGCTTAATGAAATGAAAAACAACTGTGTGCATTCATCCCTCCCAAGACGAATACAGCGCACATCAGAGTGGCCATTCACAACTGTTTTCCCGTTAAATCCGCTTTTTGGAACGACTGCCCAATGAAAACCTAGAGCTGTTTTATTTGAAATTACTCAGGCTTTAGATTGAAGTTTGTTTGACAAAATTCCCACGTGTGATAAGTCGTTGGGCTCATTTTACTGCTGTGGCTAAATTGTAACTTGGCCAACAGGAGAGTGGAGTGCATCAGATGCGATGGTTTAAGGGTGTTCAGATATCCGATTCTAGACAGATTATGGTTATAATTCAGTGTCCAACATTTGGTCTTCCTTCAGTTGTTTCAAACAAAAGTATACTTTTGGTTTGGTTTCACTTTAATGTGATAAACCCACAGTCTTCACCATGCAGGTTGATTCGAAACTTCTTCTTCAGGAATGTGCTCCGTCCACAGAGATCCCCCAAAGAAGGCAGAAAGCCAAAGATCTCTGGGGCATAAAATCTGGCCTGGCAATGCCGTTCGCCCACACTCAGCCCCCACGCCTCCCCCTCCCACCTCAAACCCACCAAACCTCACACCGCTGCTGTCTTTCTTTCTCTTTCTCTCATACCCAATTCATGTCAGTCCATGTTATCATAAGTGATTTTACTCTCAACCACAATGAATAGTTGAGGGTTCCTGTATTATTTTTCTTTATCAATGTGTTCTGAATTATGTGTGAGTCTCAGCTTATTATTAGCACTGTACTTGTGTCTGTTCAGTGTGTGTTGGACCCTTGCATTTCAAGGCATTTGCATTTTTCTTCTTGCCTTCTGCAGGGGGATCAAGGCGACCAGGGACCACGGGTATGCGGTTTACTCTGACTTCTTGTGATTATCTGATGAATGTGACTGTGTGTCCCCCCCGGCTGAATTGTGGGCAAAAGGTTTGAGATGCATGACATTCCTGGGATAGTGTTCTTCCCATCTGGCCAAATACAACAAGCATTTCAGCACTGCTTATTTCTACATCAAGAATCGGCAGGCAAACGTGCAAGGGGGTGATATACTTCTGGAGATGCAGAGACCTTTTCTTTACCTCTTGTCTTCAAATTAAACATGAGTACAAGCGTTCGCCCATCAGCGGAAGATATCTGCTCAATCTCAGCTATAATCAAAAGCCAACTAGCTCTGTCTCTATAATTACTCGTGATTCATTTCAATCCTCAACGTGACATGGCGTATTCAGAGCTTTAATCATTTCCAGCTCTGTAGTTTGACATTTCTATAAAAGTGCAGCTTCTAAATGATGATGATGTGAGTGCTTTTCCTTGCCTGAAATGAATTACTCTATCTCCAACTAGTAGCAAGCAGCCTCATTTCTTCTCAAATAATGGTTAAAAAATTTGCCCTCTTTAAAAAGCAGACTATGACCGCACAGGTTTGTTTAAAGTAGATTGCATTAACTGGAGTCACATGTGCGCATGCATACACACACACTTTTCACTTCCCCTGTATCTGCTGTCATCATCAAGAGTAGATTGTATGGAGTCAAAGTCACTTTAAATGCCTGAAATTGATTTCCATGAGGGCAGAGAGCACGCAGAGTTTGCAGCGCATGAACAAGAGAACACAACAACACATAGGTTTGTCTTGTCACCAGAACACCAGCCATCCCAAGTGGATCTGATCCTAATTTTGTATTGGCGCCCAACCAGACGTTATTAGTTTGCCAATTAACTTTGTCAGTTCTCCTCCAGGCCAGTTCGGCACGTCAAAGCACATCGTTTCTTAGGATTTGGAAGTCAATACAAATGACCTTCCATGCGAAATTTGATTAGTGGTCTCAAAATGATACAGCTTATGTTACACATCCTCCTCAAATGACCGCCAAGTGTACGGAGTTTGAGGATCTCTTAGTGGTTTCACACTTTCTACAAATACATTTCAAGCTCTGTGATATCCTTAGTTAATTTTTAATGATATAAAAAGTATTGGATAATCATGATACGCAAAACCACTGCAAACAGGCAGAAAGGAAATATCTTTGCTCTCTGGCTGGAGTAAACTATCACCGATAGGATAGAATTTCTTGGGTTTTGCTTATAATTTGTACCCTTTTAACCAAAGGAAATAAAGTCATCTGTCTCTATCAGTGACATGATTAACGGTTTGGAAACAGCAGTGTGACTGACAGAATTGTAACAGGGACCAGCAAGGCCCTATTTGTCTTGTAGGGTAAATAAATAAACTGTGCAATTCAAGAAAACATTTCATTAACTTCCAATTACAGCATAATTTACCCCTAACAGGTACAAATTAACACGCAGTCACATATGAAGTCGAGGTCACCAGCAAAGCACATTACCTCCCCAGAAAGGCGTATTGACTTTGCACATTAGATTAGTAGGTAAATGAAGTGGAACAGTATTAGAAATATTTCCTTCATAAATGAAGGCATAACAGGACAAGTGCTGTCTGACCTTGGCTCCAACTGGCTGGAAATTAAGCTAATTTCATGCCCAGTCTTGACTGTGTGCAGAGAGGCTATTAAACCCATATGGAGGTACATGTAAACAACAGAGCATGTCCAGATTATGTCCTCCACAGTCATTAAATCTAAACGGTATACATTTAGAATAATTTACAGCACAGACTATTTGTGTTTGCATACAATGTGTGTATGTCTTCTAGGGTCAACTCAAGCCAAAGCCCCTCAGCCTCTGTGGCCAAAGACGATGTGAGAATTGCCACATGGCCAACAGAATGTCCTCACACACTTCCTCTGCCTGTTCCCCACATGTCAGGGTCAGCCATTTGTCGACTCTTAAGGTCAAAGGCCACATCCAAACGCCAAAGGTTAACCAAGCAACAAATAATAAATTGGGAAGTTTTGACCAACAAATGTGTGGCCACCATTAAAGCTCCACCAGTGGGTGTAATTAACAGGAGTTACTGGCTCTGTGTGTCACCAAGAAAGGTGTGTGTGGTCTTTTTGAGGGATGGCACCTGCTACATAGCCTGACTTGCTGGATGGTTTGTTACACCGAAGCCGTTATTGGAAACTTTCAAAAAGTATTGGCAGGTGATTGGATGAGCACCTGTCTATCATCATCAGTCAGGAAAAGAGTGAAAATGTATTTTCCCTCAAGAAAAACATTTAGGGCCATTCTTTGCTCTGCAACGAGTCAAAAGACTGGAAGCCTGACGAGATGGATTTTTATTCTCGCATGATCTTGTAATATCACGAGAATCCAGCTTCCGTGCTACGTAACCAGCTAAAGGTGTCAGGCTAGGTCAGCTAGAGGAAACATTCCTGAGATTCCACAATAAAATCTTTCCCAACTCGTCCAGGACTTTATATCTCACATTGTGGGATTTGACCAATTTGCAATGTTCTTCCAAAATAAAGACACTGTCATTATGTAATTTCCAGGATTTTACTCTCCAGTCATGAACAAGAAGTGTTTTACAGTCGACTGTTTGCACATGAAATAAGAAACCTTAAAATGAATTTCACTTGAGATACATTGGATGTATCACATTGATGCCAAACCTGAGGCTTCGAATGAATGCATTATTCCTCTCCTATATGTATTAAAGCCATCTGTGCACAGGACTGGTAATCCACTCCACATATAGATATTCAGAGAATGTCTTAGCCTAAAATTGCTCTGGATGTTTTGTGTGTTTGGTGTGGTCGGGAGATGCTGGTTCTGGCCAGTGTCCTATGTCGGCTGTTGCTGATTGTCCTCATATTTGGCTTTTTGTTTACTACAGTTGCAGTCATCTAGCTGCAGGCTAATACATAGCAATAGAGCTCCTCACCAAATAACCAACATCCGTTCTGGAGGAGAAAAGCAAAACAAAGCGATCTGTGAATGGTTAGGATTCTCTGTCAACCGCCATGTCATTATCATTCTCACACATAGACGTCAGCGCAGAGGCAGTGCAGGGTGAGCACTAACCCACACCTAGTCAAGCTTTCCCCCACGTTCTCTTATCTCCTGCAGAGAAAGATGAAACTATGGTTTTGGTCGGATCATTTTTGTCATCATGCTGTCGACTTCTCTCCAGTGTCTCCCCGAGCATATGTATCAAAATTATTGTAAAAGCAGAAAAAGGAAAACCCAGAAAGCAGAAAAAGGAAACAACCCAGAAAGCAGTCATAAGTGCTAGCCTGCATGCACCACACCACATTATCATGCCTGGACTCTTTCTATAGTCTGTCCCCCCTGACCATAATCCAGTTCTTCTTCTCCTTCTTTGTCCTCAAGATGTTTGAGGTTGTAAATAACTTGAGAAATATTTGAGCTTCAATCCCAGTTGCACACAGCATGGCTATTGTCTGCAGTATAAGTAAGAGTGTGGCTCTGTTATGCTGCAGGGCTGAATTAAATCAGCCTGCCTTGAAAGCCATATTCTTAATGAGCCATGCTTTTTGAATTATCTTTGGAAAACCAGAGGGATGGCACTAAAGCCATGTTTGGATATGCCAGATTTTATCTTAAGCTTGAATGTGGAGGAAGATGGATCTCTTACAGGGCATGTTTATGCTAGTGTGCCAGTCTTTGAGAAATACTTTCATTCAGGTTGGTTATTTGCGGTGAAGCATAACCTACAGCATAAAGATAAACAAGAGGATGTGCAAAAACTGTACAACTAATGTGCTACAATCTTTATATGTTCTTCTATAGACTTAGCATTAAAGCTAAAAACCTTTACTTTGAAACGTTCACTTAGTTGCTACACTCGTCAAGCTTTCCCTTTTGGCACAGCCCATAATGTAGTTTACAATGATACCGCCTGAGGATTTACTGCGTGAAATTTTGAATAATTTTTTAAGTTTAGTTTTGGAAAGGCTAAAACAAAGACAACACCCTCCAAACTCTTTAACTGCAGAGTATCACTATAATTACAGCCACATGAACACGACCTTGGCCTGCCGGGCCGAGTTATGGTTGCGAAGCTATGACTGGACAAGCGCTATTCAGGGAAAGGGTTATGGCTGTAAAATACTTGTCACTATCAAAGACCATCTTTGACAGGCATGCAAGAAACTGCAATGAAATAAAAATATGTCTAAATTTAGACAAAAAGAATGACAATGATAGTCAATGGAACATTGTAAACCATGTTTAGATGACAATATGTCAATGTTTCTAGATTCACATTAAAGTTAGCATCCAGCTATAAACCCCCATCTCCTCTTAACAAGGAGAAGGCCCGATGCTTTCTTCTTCTACTCACTTTTATTGAGTGGATCACATCTGTCATGACCGTTGTTGACGAGGGAATTGGAAACCATCTGATTGAATTTCCAGTCATCTCAATCTCTTGATGTTCCCCAAAACTCTACGAACAATACAGTGCCTCAATTTACCAGCATGTCTTTTTACAGCTCAGTCTGTTCTGTGCTAATCATCTAAACAAATGTTCTGTCTGTATATTGGGAAGAAAACAGGAAGGTAACTTAGCGAAGACATTGTAGCATGCACTCTGCACAGTATGGTCCCAGTGCCATTGTACACGCTGTTTCACGGCGGAGAGTAAACTTGTTTAAATGGTGAATGTTTAAAATAACATGTTGGTCTTGTTTATGTCTGAATTGAAATGTCTGGTGCTCAAAACATATTGCTTGACAGTTACATTTGACGTGAGCTAGTCTAAAGAAAAACCCTCAAATACATGTTAGAGTATTCATAAAGCTTATTTCACAAAATGTGTAAGAATATTTAGAAGTAGGATGCTTATCTTCTTCCTCCTTTAACTGTTGTTGTTCACCCAGTGTTTGAATGTCATGCGTGTGTTGTGCCATGTTCTGCTGTTTGTCCCTTTAGGGATTGCCTGGTCTCCCTACGCTGGCTGCTTTGCACAGCAATCAGATCCTGACTGTCAAGGTTTGTCGGTGTTGGTGCCGCCTAGCTGCTCAGTCCGACCCCTCGGCAGCATACACTGGGAGTAAATGAATCACTCTAGGCTGCTTTTTCTCTAAGCCCCGATGATGGACAGGAAAAACCCATCTAATTAATCACAGCCAGTCAATCGTTAGCCTCTACCCCCGCTACAGCTACCAGTCTTTCACTGTTCCACGCTACATGCCAGGTTCCACATTGAAAGCAAAGGTGGCCTTTTACAACCCAGTAAAACGTAGCTGACTGGAACAAGAAGACATGGTATGGCTCGTGTCCATTAATGCTAAAATGAGTGGAAGGAACTCCAAGAGGAATACTCGATGATGAACCAGAGTGGCAAAATGTTTTTTTTAAAGCTCATGCCCATGGTTCACCACAAATCCTCCAATCCACCAATGTGGCCTTCAGTATTCAAGATTGTTTGAGGGATGGATACATCTACTTAATACCAACACACACTAGCAGAATAATGCAAGCATTGAAAGGAACAAGGTTACAATCAACCTCAACTGCTTTCAGTGTGTGCAGCTCCCGGGGTCTGACTTAGCAGCAGGCGCAATGAAGATGATGACAGCGCTTTCACAGAGGAGGAGAAATTCCCAATTTTCTGGGGACTGCGAGCCTGCTGTGGCGCCCTTGCACCCCTGAGGTGGTAATTATGGGTCCTGGCTCCAGGAAAAAAAAAATCCCAGACTTCCGAAGCAAAACCACCTCCGTGCTGGAAAAGTGTGGATTTCTCCCCCCATCTGTGAAGGCGCTGGACCGGGGTTCATGAACACTGGCCTTTCTAACAAAATTTGTTTCTTTTTGCATTTGCCTTCCTCCTCCTCCTTCTTCTTCTGGGACCTCATCCTCCTTCAACCTTCTCTCACCTCTGACCTACGACCTCTTGACCTCACACACCTGCTCAGATGGTCTTCCCTAAGATCAATCATGGCTTTCTTTCCGCTGACCAGCAGCTTATAAAGCGACGGCTCATTAAGGTAGTGGCTGTGTCCTCATTCTTCTCTCTGTCGTGCCAAGTCTCACCAAACCTCTTCTCTCTGGGCATTCTGCAGTTTGTATGCAAACCTTCAGACAGACCTGTCATAACTCCACTCTTATACTCCTTCTGTTATTGTTAAAGGGAAATATGGACATTTCTTTTTAGAAAACAAGGTATTTTTTATGCAAAATTAGTTACTGCCCTGGCTCCACTTGAAGCACTTTCCCTGCAAGTTAGATTGCTGAATATTTTCTGAGAGTTTCTTATAATCCAGTATAAAGTGGACCACACAGTCTCAGTGTATTTTCACCCAGATTATTGTAGCTCTACAAATGCGACTTTTTTTCATTCTGTGCCTAATGCATAACCAATATTCCACTCATTAAGTCCATTTAGAAATGCATGCATTTTAGGGGATTAATGTTTCAGCTATAAATCAGATACATTTGAGCTCCATCTTGACTAGCTAGTTTTAGCCATAAGACCAAATGCAAACTTTCCTCCATATTATGAATGGGGGCAGCCCACGAGATCATTCCACTACTTTCTCTTCATTATCATTTAACTGCAAAGGCTCCAGTCTCAGCTGATCCAACAATATCCCAGAGTACTGATGTTTAAATGTTCTTTTGTCACACAGGGAGATCAGGGACAAGCTGGACCACCTGGGCCTCCGGGGCCACCTGGCCCTCCAGGGCCGAGGGGGCCTCCAGGGGACACTGGGAAAGACGGGCCCAGAGGTGTACCTGGTCTATCAGTGAGTGATTGATCCTTCCAACATATGTAACATACAAGGACTACTGACTTAATAAACTAGTGTAAGAAGCAACCATTATGGCAACATGTTAACTCGTTTCTTTTCAAAACATTACAGCGTTCCCTCGGATCCTTAAAAAGTCTTAAAAGCCATTGAATTCATTGATCTAAAAATAAAGCCTTAATTGGTATAAAAATGTCCTAAATCAATCTTTCAAAAGTCTTAACAATGGTAAGACATGAGAAGTAGGATTTTATGATTTTTTTTTTCTGACCATTTAAAATTTCAAAACAACAGGTAACATCTATTTTTTAAATAAGTTACCCGATGCTCAGGATAGCAGAACCGTTTGCGGCTGGGATGCTCAGACCAGATTTTATGTCATCTAGCTAGCGAAGACTCAGGGGAGGGTAAACTGAACAAAGATATGTTGTCAGTGTGGTATTTAAATGGCATTGAATGATTAACATTTTGTGGATTTCCCATCTAAAAAATGCTGCGTTTTTTCCATAAAGAGTAAAAGAAGTTTAGCTCTTTATGTACTCATATTCAATTTGACTTTGATCCAGTGCCGGGAGGGTTTATCCCAATGAAAACTGTTCTAATGAAGACAAGACCAACTACATTGCAGTTCATTGCCATAATGTCTTTAGCTAAACATGAACATGCTCCCAAGAGAATGCTTCACTCACTATGGATTTACGTTTACTTGGTTGTTTTTCATTATAAAGTAACATTTTCCATGCCTTTAGACCTGTCACTGGCATCACATTAATTTATGTGAACTCTGCCTGTGAGAGAAAGAATAAACAGAAAAGGCCTGTCAATTATGTTAAGCCATAAAACCTTCCGAGGGCTCCAGCTGATCTGTATTGTTTTGGGAGAGTTCACAGTAGGAGTGCAAAAATATTAAGTGTTGTTTATCTGCTTCTTTCCAAGTTTTTGATGATTATTGTTTTCAGTTCTTCCAGTTGCAGTTGCAATAGTTGTTGAGGTTTTCCAAGAAATTAAACTTCTCATGCTGTGGTGCTTTTACTTCTCCCATGATTTATTTCCCTGCTATGAATCTTCAGAAGGAGGGTGGCAAAAACCGCTCTGTAACTGTCACAAAGAGGCAAAAAGGAATAATGTTCAAGCATGGCTTTGGCATAGGCATCTGGCCATAGCATATGTCTCTCACCTCGAGAACTGCAGGAACATCCAGCCAGGCCTGAAGCGAACGCCGAGACTAGAGCAAGCTTGTTGGACAGAGACAGTGAAGCATACAGGTGCCACAGCGTGATGGAATACCTCCCAGCCAACTTGGTATAAGAGCAGAACCATGCTGAGCTCTACTTGGCAACCTGGCCCCTGTGCGCCAAAAGTGGCTGTTAAAATTGAGAAATTCAATCATTATGTGCAAAATGCTGCGTTTTTTATTTTTTACCAGAATGTTCGACTCGTTTTACTCCGAATACTGTTTACGATCATTTTAAAACTCCATGCGTGTTCTCAAATTTTTAAAGCAGACTTGGCCAACTGCTCTTCCATTAACTGGATATTTTTTGTATTTGTAGGGGGATCCAGGGCATCCTGGAGAAACAGGAATCATGGTAAGAACAAACTTTCTCTTTCAGTTTTGTTTTTACGCTTTAGTTTTTGTCCCAATGAAACAAAAGAGATATGAAATGTTAGTTGGTGAGCTGTAGATGTGCTGGTAAGAACTGATCTTTGCACAGAGCCAGGCTAGCTGTTTCCCTCTGTTTTCAGTCGTTATGCTAAGCTAAGCTAACGGCCTGTTAGAGGTAGCTTCATATTTATCATACAGACATGAGGATGGTATCATGTTATCTGTGTTCAACTTTGAATGCTCAAAGACTCCAAAGATATCAAAAGTTTCCCAAATGACTCATGCCATCTGCAAGCAGGTTGTTTTGTTTAGTTGCTGAATAATTCTTTGACTTTTTTATTTAAATATATACTGTATGTCCTGCTGTGGTATTAGCTGAATGACCTTTCTTACACTGAGAAATTGGTAAAAATATATATATGTATTTTAATGTTATTTCTTTTAGCTGGACCTGTCCAACTGTGACGTTATAAAAAGAAAAACACTACATCTATTTAAATGTTGCTGTTTAACGGAGTTTATTCATTTTAATCTTGTGTTTTCAACAAAGAAATCATGGCACAGGATATTTTTTGAATGTGGATTTAATTGGAGATATATTAATAAGGTGGTTTATGGTGAATATTAATGACACATTTGATACCCTTTCAAAATGTTTGTTTTCTCTCACAAACACTTCTCATACAGTAGGGAAAAGCTGTTCCATTTAACAGCAACTGGATACCACTTGTGGTGTTCAGCAAATAAAGCAGTTGATTAAAGTTTCCTCATAAAAGCTACATCGAATAGGTCAAGCCGAATTCCAGAGAAAGCAAAGACGGAAAACGTGACATGCAAAAACACTTTGTGATGTCAGTTTTCAGGAGTGCAGGGGAGAATAAGTGAAGCTGACAGAGGAGGTGCCATCAAGCGCTTTCATCTCTGATTCCATCTCTGACCCTTTCCATGGTGTGGAAAAAGTTGGTGGATTGGAAAGAAATGGACAGAGAAAATAAAGGATTACTGTAAGTGGCGAGGGAGACACATTAATTAGAGAGTAAGAGGCGT
The DNA here is from genome assembly GCA_943590825.1 of Bovichtus diacanthus. NCBI lineage: Eukaryota > Metazoa > Chordata > Actinopteri > Perciformes > Bovichtidae > Bovichtus > Bovichtus diacanthus. The sequence goes on from CALSBV010010391.1 coordinate 1,708,642, forward strand.
TCAAAGCTAAAATTGCTAATCATTTATAGCTCACTTAACACGCTCTTTACTCTTTACCAACTCTCTGCTTTTATGCTGCTGAAGTTTTCAGCTTTAGTTGGCTTTAATTATACATTTTACCCATTATCCCTCATTGCTGTGTAAGCAGCACAGTTTTGTTTTGAAATACATAGTGTCATGATGGTAAAATTTGCAATAAATTTCCCAGTGGTCCCAGGTTTGCTGCCATAAGTCTCCAGTGCTTATACAACCGCTCATGACAGCAGCTGGAGTGTTTTTCCATAAGATGAATCGTGAATCTCATTCAAAATGAGGCCTTGCGCAGAGCTTTGAATAAAAAATATGCGCTGCTCACTGTAATTCCTGAAATAAGGCATACTATTTCACAGCATGACACTAATGTACTTTTAACAAGGAATAATGTCATCATTTAGAAATCAATCCCCCCCCCGTAATGCAGTGTGAGATGAGCACGTCCCACAGGTTATAAGAAGATGTGACATGGCCGCTCAAACACAGAGGAGTTTCAGAGTTTTTGTTTCCAGCCGACTGCAGTTTGTTTGCTACTCTTTGGAGGGGAAAAAACAGAGAACCAAAGATAAGATAATGGAGAGAATTAGAGAGAAATGTTTCTGTAAATGATCATTTGGGCTGTTGAACTTCTGGAGAGAGAATAAAAACTAATTCTCCATCCAGAAATAAAACTCCAGCCCACACCCTTGATTGTCCTTTGAAGATCAATATGAATTGGATGTGCACAAGCAACTAGAACGATAGGCTCCAGTTTGTGCAGCAAGCTGAAAGGATCATCTTTGTTCGGCACTTTCCGATCTGCACAATCAACTCAAGGATGGGATCCAGAGGTCGGTCCATAACCAACCTTTGCTTCTTTTACGTTGCTCTCGGAGCTAGCGCCCACTTGACACGGCTCAGCCTTTTTGATGTAGATGCTGTTGTTAAATAGGCAAAAGTAGAGTCCAGAGTTTTCCAGCAGCTTTCCAAGACATATGGTGCTGGTTAGAAGGATTAAGCTCTTGTGGAGCAACAAGGAGGGAGGGGGGAGGTGGGAAGAAGAAAAAGGAAATATTTTCAGGCCTCAATTCAAAACCATCAGTGCTCTCTGGGGTAAATTAAGAGGGTCTTCAGCTCTCTAAAGGTGGCTTGCAGCCTTGCACACAGTTTTCATTTGGTCATTTTACTGCAAAAAGACTAAATAGAAAACCAGTGATGCATATGTTGTTCCATCTATAACTGAAAAAAACTCTGCTTTTGTGTCTTATTTCTAATTTTGTTTCATAACTTTGCTGCTCCCCTTTAAATTATTTTAATTTTATAACTACCCACAATGCACCAGTGACTAATTTCATTTGCTTAAATGCACAATAGGCATGCATGTAGGGATCTAATTTACTTGATATGCCTGTATAACCAGGACATACCTATAGTATTTTGCTGTCCTTGAGTTTCCTTTTGAATGTGTAGCCAGATATGAGGAGCAAAGATGTGAGTAAATGTCTTCGGACAAAAGTTGAAATCAATAGACAAAAAGATTTTTTCTGTGGAACAAACGTTCCAAAAATAGTTTTTTCTTTTTACAACCTGGTACTTATTGTCATAGTTTTAGCTATTAGCTTTTCGTCTGCTGTCAGTTCCTCCAATGTGAGGATAATCTGCTTCTCTCTGTTGTATCTTTGGGTTTTTTATGACAACGTAATTGACCAAAGATTCATCAAAAAAATATTGAATCATATGCAGCATTATTTGAGATATTAGATGATAGTTTTTGTATATGGTCCCTGAGAAAGTATTTCGATCAAAATATGTTGCAATTCCCCTAAATTCCCTCCCTTTGTTTTGATATACATTGTGACAAAGCCTTCCCCATATGGCCAAGTATGTAATTCTAGTAAATTCTAATGAAGCTGCATTAATATATGTAGTTTTCTGCCTAAAGACACTGGACTTTTAAAATATTTTGCCAAAACTATATTTTTAAAACAAACACAAAATGTGCAATGTGTGTAATTAATTATACAAAATATAAACTGATTGTCGTTAAACCCATCAGTTCCAGAAATATTTGCCCGCCTATATAACAACACTGTAGTCAACACTGTTGTGGAGGATGAATGAGGCTCACGCTCCACGGCTTTGATTGCGTGGTCTGCTACCTGCTATATTCCTGCTCGCTGCAGTTTTGTTTCCAGTAGTTGTAGCAGTAAAGCTAGTGTGATTGAAAGCTCTTACAAAATGAAAAGCCTTGTAGACAGTTTAAATAAAGAACACAACTTCTGCAGTGATGGTGGTGAGCACAGTGTTATGCTAACCTATAGCTACATTGGTCAAACTTAATACAATAAGACCCGGGTTGTCAAACAATCTGAAAGTACCTTAATTTAATGTAAATAGCAGCATAATGTTGGCAAAGCTTTTTCAAATATGTTAAACGTGAAACCGACTTAAAACAGAAGCTCTTAACTGCCCTTTCAAAGCTCCGACATGAAGCTTTACTGCTCTTTGATCAGCCGAAATATTCTCCCTGTGAATGCTGAGCGAGAAATGCACACTGCGGAAGTTCTTCAAGTGGCTGAGGGTTCAACTGCAGACTGAGTGTGGGAATTGACCTGCCAATTGCTTCATTGTTTGTCATATCCGAGTCATGAATGAAAGCACCAAACATTCAGCGCTTTGTATTTGTGCTCGGATGCTCCACTTCAATAGGCGTCCTGTTGATTTTTCACATTTGTGCATTCTTTTCTTTTATGACTGTTAAATGAGGCAGCTAAGGTGCACTATGCTGAGCATTGGCTATCATGATGAATACAGAATGATCATTTCTAATGAAAATGTTTGGATTATTCGCCATTTAAATTTTCTAGCAATGACGGGGCCCAAAGTTGAGAACAAAAGAGCCAGGACCAAGACTTCCTCAAGAGCCCTTGACTTTGTGAAAAATCTTCTTTTCACCCAGTAGCTGCTGAGTGCTCTCAGATGTAGCCAAGCTAATTAGCGCTCAGGCGAGTGGCACATGCTCTCACATACCTAGTGGGTCATAAAGATGTTTACCAAACCCAACTGAGGATAGCCAACAAAGGCTTTTAAAGGCAAGCGGGAGGAAAACCTTCTTGGTCGGCTGGGATAATGAAAGTTTTTCATTGAGGTTTTTGTTATAAGTGCAGATGGAATTCACTATAAAGGAGCTGCAACTGTGAGGCCCGTTTCTGTAAATGTGAGAACTTCTTGCTGCAGGGATTTTAACAGGCTAGTTTTGTAAAAATGAGCCTCAGTTACTTGGTGATCGCCTTGTTTCATCAACAAAAAACCAATGAGATATGGAAAGATTGAACAAACGGTTAATTCTCAGAAAATTGGCCATTATTGGGGTCCTTTTAGCTAAGCCAAGCATCAGTTGGTACTTTGGCCACAAGGCACATGCTGGCCACCACCAACCTACACTTCTTCTTCACATAAATTTGCACTGACAGTCAAACTTCTCGACCTGAATGTGTCCTTGTTGGCTATTTTTGAATACGGGCACACAAACCTTTTACACCCATCAGGGGATCAAATCTTCTTTGCCAATTATACTGCATCAACATGAATAAAGTGAGGAAAACTGTTGTTATGGAGAGCTTGTGGGGTATAAGATCTGCCTGGCCTTGACTCAAGTGAGACTGATGAGCCAAATAGCACCATTTTCTGTCAATGGTGAGAAAAATGTGGGCCAACAGGAGGTGTCTTTGCAGCCAAGCGTAAAGGTGTTGATGAACTGCTGTGGGTACAGTAATAGTGAAGCCAACGTGGAAGAAACCAACGTTCAGCTTGGTTTCTCCTTGTAGTCGTTAATCAGTCCTGCAGGCAGGTTCTGGTGGAGGTTGAGGGTCCAACGTGGTCTCTGGTTTCACTGTGATAAACAGCTGGTTGTCCTCCCAGACACATCTATTACCTTATTAAATCTGTTGGAGATGTGGTGCCTTTTTTGTCCTGTTTAACTTATTGGCTTGGTAAGGCTTTCCAACTATTAGCCCATTTAGGTAATGAACCTCTTTGTGTTGGACTGTACAATGTGGAACAGCCACACAAGTTTTTACAGTCGCTAAAACTAATAAAGTAAGAGATTTACATAAAAGATAAAACCATAAAAGCTTTCGTTATTCATGGTCTCATTAGAGATTAATGTTTATGGTGAAGCTCAATGAAAAAGAAGAATAAAACAAGGGATTGATTGTGATCTGGTTCTGCCTGAAGGGTGTGAGCTCACTGTATGAAATCCACCAGAAGCCTCGCCAGTCTCTCTGCCGTGCTGTGGAAATCACATTATTTCATCTGACAATTTTTTTGTTCTCTCTCTCTCTCTCTCTCTCTCTCTCTCTTTGTCTCTCTTCTCATTTCTAGGGACCTGAGGGGCCACAAGGGCAAAAGGTGAGTCCAGAGAATAATTTCTTGTTCCATTGACATTTCTTATTTTTCTTTCAAATGAAATTAAATGAGATTCTCTGACTTAGTTATACTGACTGACTCCACAAATACATTTCACACTGAATAGGTGCTTTCTCTGCCCCCCCCACAGTGCAGTAATGTAGTGTATATGTCTAGGGCTTTTATTGTGAAAGGGAGATTGTGATTTACAGCCGCTACATTGTGCAATCAACATTTACTTCATTATCATAAGTTAAAGCAAAAATGTTATCTATTGCAACTTTAAATTCTAATTCTAATGTAAACCAAAAGAGAATTTCTCCAGCAGCACAATAATGTGTGGGATTTGATAGTATGAAGAAACATGCTGGGTGTTGAATACACTTGGAGATTAGTGATACAGGACCACAATCAGGGCAAGTAAACAGACAAGAGGAAAGTTAAAGCTCGAACAACATTTGGAGAGAGACTGAACAGGGGACCTGCAGCTAAATGCTGCGATGCAGGCCGCGGGTCTCTGGCGGCGCTGATGTGGGGAACAGATGTAAGCCATATCCAGCCATCAGGTAGCTGCCAGTGTTTGTTCAGTGTAACCCAATCAGACACTTCCTGTCTGCGCTGTCATCTGTCGGCAAGGCCTCCCGTCGGCATAGGAGGGGTGTGTGGAGGGGTCAATGATGACACACCGCCATGGTAATGACTCATAAGCCAGGCCCCGAGGCTCCTCCATTAGATCTGCTGCTGGTGTAGTGCCGTGTTTAGCAGAGGGGCCACGTCAACAGTTATTCAAGTTTCATCACCCTGATGATTGATTTGTTGTCACTACATCATAAAAATCAAGCAAAACTGTATATAGAACATTTCATTTCAGGTGGAAGCACAATGTGCTGCACCGTGCGTGGAAGTTGTCGCCACAAACACTATGTGGATAGTGTAAAGATATACAATATTAGACATAATTAAACAGTAACTAAGTACATTTACTCAAGTACTGTACTTCACTGCAATTTTGATTATTTCCATTTCCTCACGGGCAAATATAGGCAGTATATAGTAAAAGAAAAAGCTCTTTCTTTAATATCTGCATCATTAACATTAAAGTGTTTTACTTTGTACTTGAAGTATATTTTGATACTAATACATTTGTACCTTTTACTTAAGTAAAGTTTTAAATGCAAGACGTTTACTGTAACAGACTTTTTCTACACTTTGATATTATTACTTTTACTGAAGTTATATTCCTGAAAATCATTTAGAAGTAGGAATAAAAATGTCAATAATTAAGATCAGCAACCGACCGTGATAAAAAGTGATTTAAAAAGTAACAAATGGAATCATTACATATATGTAATAATAACATAATGTGATCCTTTCTCCTTCATCCCAAGTTATATTTTGGAAACATACGAAGTAATACAAATATATTTTCATTATTTCAAGTCTGTGTACCATTGTTTCAGTCATCTCTGATCCATCTATAAATGTGACCGTAGTAACAATAAGTCATTTTTGTTCCGAAGAAGCACAGATAGCCAACATAAGCAAACCACAAGAGAGTGGGAGTTCATTAAAACAGCTCGGAGCAACTCGGAGTCTAAATCGTAGACTTTAAGCGAGGAAAGGAGTACATGCAAACATAAGAGCTACAGGATATATTAAGCCTTTTATACATTTTTTACTTTCTCCCCTCTCTCAGCACAGTTAGTCTTAGTCTCTGCCCGTATCGTCCATAACTTAGCAGATCTTAAAATATGACATGCAATATTTATTCTGGCCTGGTTTTGTAAAATCAGCAGACACTGGTCGTGCGCTATACTTTTGATTATGACTATTTTTAACAGTATTAGACTTTCTGCTATCTTTCTCTGGGGTGTTGGGTCCACGCGAAGATGTTTAGGCATTGAGAAGTAGAAAGACAAAGTACATTGTCTTGTGTATATTTGAACTTATGATAACTGCATTTTTATTTTCTTTCAGTGTGATTGTTAAATGTGATGAAACACCTAAAGTATTTGTTTATTTCTCAGGGTTCACTCGGGCCTCCTGGCAACCCAGGTGTTGATGGACTGAAGGTGAGGTTTCTCATTTAAAGAGACATGCAAACAACACAGTTGATTATCTAAGAACACATTTCTATATTAGACTAGTTTATATCAAGGAAAATAAGAGATGCTGCAAAGTATTCTCTATCAACAAATCACTTAATCTCTTTCAGTTGTAAAATTGTATTCTTCAGTCAAAAAGTGAAACATTGTTTACAACTTGTTTTTAGAATAGAGAAAGATGGCATGTCAAGGATTCAAAGATCTTTCATTGTCATTCATTGTTGCACAACAAGATGCAGTTGTAGTCAATTTCCACGACACAAGAAAAACATGACAAAACAAAAAGCAGTAGTGCTTTCCTGTAGTGCATTTTAAAATGTGCCTCAGGAGGAATGTAAACAGCACTTTCACTTTCACTTTTTTATTAAAAAAAGGTTTCAGATGGATGTTTTTCATTTGTAGCAAATTCATAATGCAAAAGTTGCAGTTAAACTGAGCAGCCTCTCTAAATTGAGCCTGAGCATGGTATAACCCTCCCTCACGAAATACCACACATAAAAAAACTTCAGAAAGCTAACTTCAGTCCAACACCTGAAAGTATTTTATCTTCAAAAGACTCACTTTAACATACTTAGAGTTTTCATTAGTCTTTTTGGCCATGTGTTGCACTTTTTATATTAGAAAAGTTCTGCTATGCATTCTGACAATTTCAAACCGCTATCCTATTTGAGAGAAATCCCCTGGGCTGCATCCTCAAGTCTTAACCACAAAGTGCCGTTTGGAGCTGCCTGTGAATCTGCTCACACTCTCAGCTCATTTTGGCCTTTCATTCTCAAACCAAGTAAAGAAGACACAGTGCAGGTGTTTCACAATGGGGAAAATGGAAAAGCATATTTATTCCAAAACAAACGGTATGAGTGACGAGAATGAACGGGGAGAGGATTTGAGAGGCGCCATCTTTCTCATCTCAAGCATGCATTTGAAAGATATGAGCGCTGTGGCACGCATGTCTGTAATAGGAACCAGAGTGGAAGCTATACTGACTCTGGAGAAGCCTAATTCCATACTTGTGTAAGGAGTGGATTTTTCCAGCATGAAATAAAACTCCAATGCTGTGCAATGCATTTCTAAAAGAGAATCTGTTACGGTGTGTAACTGTCACTCATGCAGAAAGTTGAAGTCTAAAGCAGTAAAGGCTGCTCTGCCAGCTGTGGCAGGTTGACTGGCAGACATCATATTGATCCGACATAGATATCCACTAAAAAGGGAAGATTACTAATGCAAACCTTATCAGCCCCAATTTAGAGTTTTTTCTGATGGATGATACATGATGAAGAGTTCCCCCACCAGTGGGTAGCTGAGGGGACACTCCCCATACACATAGTGTATGACTTACACACTGATATTCCCACAATGCCCCGTCATAACAAAGCATTGTGGGAAGATACAAACAGAAAGAAACTGGGAAAGAAATAAAATAGTGAAAAAAAAGAATGTTCAATAACCCAGTTTTCCTTCCTCAACGGGACTCTCCTGGTTAAAAAAGGTTAAATAAAATAAATGAATCCGTGTCATCCAGTTAAAGGTCTCTGTGGGTTGAGGCATATCTGCTACTCTTCTAAAAGGCTAATGATGGGGTAGGTTTGCAAAGGTCAGCAGGTTAATTGTTTTTGGCAGCAGGCGGCTGAGGCTGGTTTCTCAGTGACAGCTGCGGAGAACCGTGATTCAGACTCGCTCCAACAGTGAAACTGGCATTCATCACATGGACTCGGCTTTCTTGTATTGCTCATATTCAGAACCAAACCAGAGATGATTAAGCTTTAAATCAGGCTGTTTATCTGCTCTAACTTCAGATTTAGGTTTGCGGCTTCCATATTTTTTACTTTAAAAAATTTTTATTCAGTTGTAGTTGTACAGTAACATGTGGAAAGGTCATTCCTTGCAATATAGTAAAACACATTATCTATCTACTGCTATGTTATCAACTATCCTGCAAATGCATAACACCTGTGCAGTGACGACGCAAACTTAACCTCTGCTCAGGTTCGAGGTTGTCTCTACTTTTGTATCTCCTGACCTTTGGTTAGAGGTCATGCTGCTGAACCAGCACACTGAATACAGCCACTGTGTGTATGTTATGCTGTCCATAGGGGGATGTTGGCATCCCAGGATTGGACGGAGTCCCCGGAGCCAAGGTCTGCTGCACATGTTCCGTGTGCTCTCCTTTTTGTAAATTCATGGCGATCAACTTTTGAAGTCATTTACACTTTTTCTTCCTTTCCCATCAAAAAAAAAAACCTTCTCTTTTGATTTGTTTTTCCTCTTTTTTTGTTGTTTTTGTTACGCATTGTTTTTCCTTCTTCTTTATAAAACACACCTTTTCATCCATCTTTGTTGGATCTCATGTTTGCATGATCTCTATTTGCCAGTATATGAATAAGAACATGTTACCTCTATAGCAGATATAACTTGTGGTGAAATATTATTTTAAGTAGGATGCTGGCCTGTTAATATTGACAACTTTCAGTAATGACTGTGCAACTTTTAAAATACTTTACAAAGCTGATACTTGAGGGTCTGTCTGGGGAAAAAGCAGCCATAACACAAGATAATTTCCATAATCTAACATGAATTTAACCCCAGATACTATCTGACCCTTAGTGGCTGCAATACTTCCCCAACTAAACCCAACTCCCTCTGAGCTTCTCTGTGTTTAACACTCTGCTTTCTTTCCCGACAGGGTGAAATGGGAGAGCAAGGTGAAAAGGTAAAGAGCTAATTCAGATCAGCGAACATTATTGTTAGCATCACTCTTGATCTCCCAGCATGTGTTAGAACAGCCGACATGACGGCAGCTCTGCCTTTACTCCACACAACTCCAGCTTGTTTTTTTTCTAAGGTGACACCCTTCTGAGCTTTGGCCATCAGTGAGTCAGTGACTCAGTGAGTCACAAAATTAGACGCAACTTCTCTAACTCCAGGCCTCAGAGGAGACCAAAATACTCAACCCACACAATAGCCTCAGTGAGGAAAAGCAGCCTTATCCTCTCCATTCCCTAATTCTAATGGTGCTCTTATCCGCTGTTGTTGGGCAGCAGCGGGTGGGAGGTGTGAACACTGAGCGAGTCGGGAGTGAGACAGGACGGGGAGGGAGATGATGACTCAGGGTTCTTCCTCCAACACAAAACTGACCTTCAGGCACTCCTTTTCAGTTTTCTTGTTTTAAATCAGACAAAAATCCTCGTTTTCATGCATCCTTGTAGAGCTATATTTTTATAACCTCTGCCAAGGAGGTAATGTTTTCGGCTTGGTTTGTCTGTCTGTCAGCAGGATTATGGAAACACTAGTGACCAGCTTTGGTTTGACTTGGTGGAAGAATGTAACATGGCTCATATCTTATATTCTTGTATATAATTATACCCTTATATTCTTGAGTGGATCAGAATCACAGGGTGGATACACAAAGGATGTTTCACTTTCATTAACATAGCGAGATAGCTTCTACCGCTCACAGTATCATGGTGATAATAATATATATATAATATATAATATAACGTCTCAGTGTACAGCTATAGAAACTTTGGAGCTTTAAAATACAAAATATGTTTTTTATTTCAAGAGGAGGAAGATCTATTAACATAAACTGTGAAGAGTCAGCAGGCAAATTCAGGAAAGCAAGTTTTTTTATTCCGACTCTATTCTGCTACTAGACATTTTAACTTCTAACCGATGGATTGGTAGATGGAAAACTGGCAATGCATCTAAATTAATGAACTCTTGATGTCAAGCATTGTGCCTGTTACAGTAAGTTCCTTTTTTAATATTCTCCACAAGGAGACGACCTTTGATTTGAAATTCTTGGCTAACCTTTGTATGATTCACAATCAATTAGGCTATCATTTACCTAATGTAAAACCATGTGGATTTGTGAAAAATGAAACACCCTCAGAAGACTGCCAAAGACAGCACTTAAAATCACCCCAAAGTACAATGAGCTTTTATTTTGAGAGGAGCCAAACATGTTAACATGAATTGTTGTTTTTGGCTTTGGTTGCTAACTTAAGAGCCAGAAGGCAAATTCAAGAAAGCAGTGCCAGCCTTTAACAGATAAAAAGTGATCGTTTGAGAAGCTTATTACAGGAGGCTCTTTTTCTTGAAATTCTGACATCATGAAGTTAATGTCCTCCACAAGGACACAACCCTTTTTTCTTTTATCTTTGGATTTGCTCACCTTCAAATTAGGAGCATATAAAGCCATAACGTTGTTTGTATAAAATCAGCTGGATTTTATTATCAGTGCAATGATGAGTAATGTAACAACAAGACAACGACGCTGTGAGGCGTCAGCATACAAAAACGTACCATGTTCACCATCTTAGTTTAGCGTGTAAGCACAGTAATACTAGCTAACTACCCAAAAACATTACCTCCTTGGTGGAGCTAACTGGCACTAAACCAATGTACAGCTGAGGCTGATGGCCTGACTGGAATTTGTAATTGAGATGGAGAAATGTTTACCTGACGATGGTGCTACAGGAAGAGTTAAAGGATCAACAACATGAAGCGATTCATCAATGAACGCATCACATTTCATGGCAATACATCAGGTAATTGTTGAGACCACGTCAACCTCATGTTGGCGCTGGAGGAAAAGTCATTAAATATGTTGGGATATTACAGTCTGGACCAAACCAACGTCGGCGTCTATAGAATAAAAACAAAAACTAAAAACAGTCCTGACATTGAATCTATTTCAGATACAGCTTAGATGGAAAAGCTGTGAGTTTAGAAGTGAAGTTCTTCACAGTTGATGCCAGGAGTTTAATGCCCCACAGAGTGCAGCCTATTACGTCACCTGAAATCCTATTTGAACCATGTGTGATGACTTAGTGACCAAAGTGAATTTAACTTGTACAGTAATGGTACTTGGTTTGTGCTACGATATTCTTGGCCTTGTCTCCAAGCATCCATTACGCTGTTTTACACGGCAGTCAATCACAGAATAAGAACAATTGTCAAAGTCCTACTGTGTGTGATGCGTGTTGAAACAATCTGGAGATCATGTTAAATATATTTTTCTTCAGGTTTTGGATTCTCAGCTGCTCATGTATTTCAGCAGTGACACATTCTTGCGAACAGTAGACTGAATGTGATTTCGTTACAGGGCGATATGGGCGAAGACGGACCGAAAGGTGATTTAGGAGAGAAGGTATGTAATGCCGCTTTACCTTCCCTTCTTTCTGTTTATGTGTTGCAACCCGCACAGGGAAACCGCAGAGTCTGACTGGAAAACATGAAGTTAATGTTAGCTATCTGAGAGGAGATGTGTGGAGGTCAGGAGCCATCAGCTGTAGTCGAGGCTGCACAACAGCAATCATCCTGGCACTTGATGCGTCCTTTGCGCCTAATGTGGACTTAATTGCTATGCTATGCTGACGCTTCACTTTCTGGTCGGGTGGCTCCTGCTTCAATTTGGGACCATTTATCATCAAGACAGCTTGTCAAGTTGGGATCCATTTACAACAAAAAGCAGAGAGGAGTGTTCAAAGCTTAAGTAATAGATGCATGTTTCCGTCCAAAAAACTTTTGTTTTCGGGAAAGGTTCTTTTTCTTTTCTTTGCAAGTACATTGACATCATGTCCAGAGGCAGATTTCGCATCCTATCCAGGACATGTCACGCTGCCTTTGCTGTTAGTCTTTAGTTAAAGCAGCATTTATGCAAATAGATCACAGCCTTATTTGTATTGGCTGACCTCATGATAAAATGTGGGCCTCTTTACCCTTCAAATGAGTTTTAAAGCATTTCAGAAAACAAACAATTATAGATTGGAATAAACCAGTCTGTGAAAATGTGGATTCAGCTCATGCTTGCAAAAATTCTTCACAAAGTTGCCAAACAATGATACCACAGTCGCTAAGAACAGACGGCAGACACAAAGTACTGTGCTTCTTTTATACACTGGAGATGCTGCTTTTTGTTAGAAATACTGAATCAGGTATAAAAACAAAATAAAAGTGATCGACCAGCATCAGAGTAGAAGCTGTGTACTCAAAATGTCACTGCCAATTTATTGCTGTTCAGCTAAGAACAACTTTGATAAGTTCTCACTTTATGAGTACTCTGTTTTTAAGACTGCCGAGCACGGCTGCCAAGAAAGACACCATTTGAGAGAAACAGATGCAGGATATCATCTGTGGAAAATGAGTGAACAAAAAGGAAAGTAGAGGGAGATAAAACTTTGCAGCTTGAACACCGCTTTGATCTGGTCTACCTCAACGCAGTAAAAGCGAGGGGAAAAAAAGAAAAATCTTCGCTGCAGGAGTAAAAAAGAAAAAGTGGAATTGAGTACCATGGGAATTCAAACTTCTGTAGCCAGTCACCTGCCATTCACTTTTCAAGAGCATACTCATGTATTTTGCAATAAAGAGAGACGGTCGGTAGGAAGGTAGTGTAAAAACCTGGAAGTCAGGAGGATCTTTTCCATTAGTATCGATAGGGTTACCTCATCTCCTCAGATTTGTAAAAGTGAGCATAGTTCACAACATATGATCGGAATAATTGTTTTTCAATCAAGATGTAACGCCATAGATGAGTTTAACGTATGTCAGATACGCCAAGGTTTGATTGATTTTGCATTGCAAGTGGAAAAAAGGTCTCGTGAATGTGCTCATATACACACATAGGATCAGCTGGAGGAGAAGTCACAACACGATCTGAGCCTCCTTTCATCAGAGTTTTGTGTTTGATGAGTTTCTCATCTCTGCTATTATTGTTTCACTGGTGGAAGAGGAAACCAGAGAGTAGTGGGGACAGAGGAGGGGAGGAGATCATCTCTGGTCTTCCATGCTGAAGATGCCAAAGTTAACAATACACAGCACGCACTGCGGGGAAAATGTGGTAACACGGGGTGAGAGGTGAGGCGGTGAAAGCTCGGTATGGTGAGCAGAGAGACCTCAGGGAGTGCAGAGGGGAGAGAAACGGCAGTGCAAGCAGTCGGTCCAGGCTTTGCAGGATACAAAGGGAGATTGTTTTGACGGCGGGGGATCTGCGGAGTGTGAAAGAGACTAAATGACAGGACATGCACGCTCACTCTCAGACACAAGTTTACATTTCTTTCCCTCACATTCTGAGACACAATGTGTTACTCTGGATCATGACAAAACCATGAAGTTTTATGCTTTAGAGGAGCAAAAGCCATTCAAGATTTTATTAAAAGTGCATACATATAATCAGAAGAAAGTACTAAAGTATTGAATACAAAAGTACTAATTATGCATTATATTATCTTATTATGTAGCTACTTTCTACTCGTACACCTGTGCCCTGCTGGACTCCCGAAAGCCCGGTTCAGTTTTTGTCGATTGGTTTCATATTATTTGATTAATTGCGAAATAGTTTAAAGGTCTCGATCGACATTTTGCTTATGTGCTTTCTTGCCGGGAGTTAGATGAGAAGATTGATGCTACTAGCTAGAGCGAGCAGCAAGTTAGCTTAGCTTAGCATAAAGACTGGAAACAAAAAAAACACCTTGGGTTATTTCCGTCCAAAAGTAACACAATCCACTCTAGCAGCACCTCTAAAGCTTGTTAAGTAACCCAATAAGTTGCCATTTTATGGGTGCTTACTTGCCCAACTATTTCTTGGCCAGGACCAGTAACTTCCCGGAGTCTCCACTGGTTGTCTGGCCATTGCCAAGAAATAGTCCGGCACATAACCCCCCGGAAAACACCAACAATTGGTGTTTTTTTTACACTTCAGTTTTTGTCCGGGTTGAACAAAGACGTAACGTGTTAATTCGGGAGCTTTAGAGATCCTAAGGTCCTGCATTATGACATAATCTTTGTGGCCCTGTCTTGTCGTGGGGCCTTTTGTAATAGTTTAGAACTTAATATTCATTTATAATGTGCTCACTTGGTGCATATTCCTAAATAAAGTGGCGTTTAATCATACTGCCACACATACAACCGAGACCAGGTGTAACAAGGCCTCAACAACAAGGTTTTTAATAATAACGCATCATATAAATAATATTATAATATATAATGATTATTACAGCTATCACATAAACGTAGTGAAGTAAAGAGATTAAATGCACTGTAACTTTCCACCACTCTTTATAGTATACGTTATCTGTAAGTACAGTACCTGCTTTGTTGCTTTCATAAACAATCATCAACTGTGAGGAGAAATGTTTACAACAGCCTCTGCATGTCCGTCTGCGGCCTCATTTAAATCAAATCATCTCCGCCGTCAAAAGATTTACTTCCTAACCATTTACCTCATGCATTCTGCCTAAGAATTTAACCAGGTGTGAAATTAACTGTGACTCTTCTAGTTGAAGAAGTCAAACCTCAGAGATAGGAACATTTCTTGAAGGGTTTTTAAAAAAAATAAACCCAAGTAAACTCTTGAATTGGTCCTGGGAACTTCCAGGCCGAGCTCTTGGCTCTGCCGGTTTTGGCACAGTGGTTGGTATCATTTTTGAATCCTAAGATCCGGTCCAAGCTCTTGTGAACTGGCCGTGTTTCAACTGTTGGCAGAGCCTCTGCCCTGGGAGCCAATCGTAATCTGTGCTGCCTCACATATATTCCAACTCAGGGACGGAGGTCGATATTCAAATGAGGCCACTGAATTCGGTCGTCTTTATTAATGATCATAATATGAAGCAGGAGTCATGTTTGAGGGCTGTGGGGACATTTATTAGTTACGTTTGTCACAACTTCATTGCTCGCTGATTAATCCTCTCCATCTCGTTCGTTCTCACGAGCCAAACAGCTGGAGACTGGCCTGGTTTACCAAGAATATATTATGAGATCTTCATGCCAGTATTATCTTTAGGTGGCAATAATATGCGGCGACAGTTCCGGGTGCTTATAATGAAGCTGTGGTGACGGCTCTCCATCCTGCTCTGCTCGCTGGGTAAATCGCAGGCTGTAGCTTCACCGTGGTAATTGGCCCAATGGGGACATTTCAGCACTCTGTGCCACACCTCAGCTCACCTCCCAGCTACACCACTTTTTCCATCTCATATTACTGCATTTGTAATAGAATAAACGTCTGAAAGCTCTGACTCGGCTCTTGGGCTCAATGTCACTTGTGTTCGGTCCGTCATGACAGAAAACATCGATGTGGTTTATCAGTTCGGCAGCTTCTTTTCACATGGTGACTTTTTGTTTAAACTGTGTAAACTGCACTGTAAATTTTTATTTTCCATAATATTAGCTCCGTATGCTCTCACCCTGCTGAGATTAATAATGGGAAAGAAAGTCCGCTTCCGTATAGTCCCTAGCTTGATTATGAGCTTAACAAGGTGAGATCTTTTGTAGTTTGTATAAGATGTAACAATTAAGTACAGATGTGATGCATTCTTGCATATCTATCCCTGCCAGAAAAGCAACAGGTGTAAACTAGCTCTGACTTTGATGTTTGTTTTTTGAAACAATCACTCAACGAAAAAACAAAAAAGTCAGAATAATGGGCCTGTGTAATGTTTCCTGTTTTATTATCATTTTTAGTTCAATCGCAACATGACATCCATGTTGTTTCTTTTTACGTTTTACTTCCTCGTGTAAAATCATGTGAAAGCCTTTCATTCACCTTCGATAATGTAATGTGTGGAGCCTGTTTACACAGCAAACTGTAAAAGTTCATTACATCATTTGTAACCTTAATAAAATATATAAGAAAGTGCACATATAAAAATTGGAATGATAACTTTTAAGGTATGGATAGAGGCACACTTCAGTATGCAACAAAGCCCAGCTGTAAACAGTAACACAGTTTATTGTCTGCAAAAAAAAAATGCCGCAATTAAACATGCCTTGTGTGCTATGCATCGTAATGACTCCCATAAAAAGCTGAGGGCGAGAGGCATTCCTTCAGCAAACTTCTGAGCGCAAGACGTATGTGTAGTGAAACCACACCAGAGCTAAAGACCCAGTCTCCTTCTCCCCACTCCCTTTTCCCACCAACCGCCCATAATTGCGCTTATTGGCCCCTTGTTTTATGTATGTTTTTACTGTACGTTGCAGCAGTAATACAGTGACCAGGAAAGGGCCTGGATGTTTGAAAAATGTGATATAAGAAGCTCCGTCTCCCTCTAGTTCAACACCCTACCTGAAGAGATGCAATGAAAACAAACTTTAAAGGGTTGCCATTAGTCCAGTATATCTTTCAAGCCCCTCACCTCCTGTACTGATGTATTTCTTGCAGTTTTAGATTTTATGTCATCACCAGTATGCAGCTGCACTCTGTAAAGTGTGAAAACAATGAAACGATTCCCAGCACTGTAGTTATATAAATGCTGTCTCAAACTTTTGTGAGAAGGTACATTCAATCTGAGCACTGCTTAGAACAGCAGACAATCTCTTTCTAATAGGATCTCACACCATTCTATTCTGACAGCTCAGTAAATGCAGCAATTTAGAAATGATGTTATGCATTGTTGAGTAAAAATATGCTTGTCTCACATTTGTGCTGCAGTGCTGTGCGTTCCTGGACAGAAAGCCCTATCCAGTCTTG
Source organism: Bovichtus diacanthus (assembly GCA_943590825.1). Taxonomy (NCBI): domain Eukaryota; kingdom Metazoa; phylum Chordata; class Actinopteri; order Perciformes; family Bovichtidae; genus Bovichtus; species Bovichtus diacanthus. The sequence goes on from CALSBV010010391.1 coordinate 1,725,628, forward strand.
TAAGTGTCACTTCTGGTTTTCCATATTGTATCTTTCTAATTGTTGTTCTTTCTCTTAGGGAGACGCAGGCTCCTCTGCAGCTGGCATCAAGGTGAGAGCGAAGCTAAAGGTTCTTCAATGTCTGTTTCTTGATCCTCATTAAGTGTTGCTTGCACCAGCTGTTCGGACATTTAAGTGCTACTAAATTTAAAAGATTTGCACTACACAAACTAAGTAGTTCTTACAAAGATGTTAGTTCTTACTAGATATTTACATAAAGTAACCTAACTAACTGAACTATCTATCTATGTCCCCCAGCTCAATATCTTCTTATTATGACTCATTAAGGAGACCTTTTGCAGATCTTATGTTCAAAGCAATGGTTTTCCGTGGGTCAAAAGTTCAATGTATGTTTCCCTGTGTTAATATGTTGAATAATGATAATGTTGTACTGATATTATACATAAAACCTTTACCCTCAAATTAGTTTTCTTGACGTAAGACATTGATATTTCCACAGTAACTGAAAGGATTTTTAACCATTCAAACTGCATTTGAAGCGTCTGTCTTCCTTTGTTCTTTTGCAATTCGAGCTGCGAAGATAGCCCTTACCAATAAAACTACTTCTAAAACTCTGTGCATGTATTACAGGGTGAACCTGGAGAGTCCGGGCGAAGTGGAATGAAGGTAATAATTGCGCTTTGCTACACATTGCTCTTTGACACGCAGTATAGAAATACATTAATATAAATAGATGCAGCAGTAATGGTAGTACAGTTTTAATCTTATGGAATAACCATATTTTGTTGAATATGTAGTGTTTTGGTAATGTTTTGTAAGGATGGTTGTACATGGGCAGGTGCACTGATCCCAGTGCTCCGACTCATTTAACATTCACTTTGGCTTGAAACTTGTTTTGAGCCGTGCAGCGTCCCAGGTATCACACTAACACCTCCGGATGCACTAAATCTTTTGGATCTTTTTGCTCCATTTTATTGTTACCTGTACTTGACAGAGTCTCAAACCACCAGGTAATCCCATTACTTTGCTTTGCATCAGTCCAACTACACACGTTTTTGTTGTTTAAGCAACGTTTTTTAGTATTTAGTAGTATTTTATTCTCGTGTTTGACACACTTCAGAAGAATATTCTTAAAGAAACAGTTGCTGATAATTAATAAAACAAGCATGCAGCAGAAGAGGATCTATGTTCCAGCAAAATAAAAGCCTTTACTTGTCCCTTGACCTGATTGCACCAGGTCTCCATCTAATTATACTTTTTAATCCCAAGTGCTTAATTCTCCCTCTCTTTTCTCTGTTTGGATAAACTGGTTCCAGACAGACAGAAGGGTTTTTAGCAAATGTTTTTGTTTTTTTTCTGCTGTCCTGCAAAAACAACACTCGTGTTCTAACTGTTTTAATTTTTTTTTTTTTACTGCTTTATCTTATCTCTCAGTTTACAGCCGTTCTGCTTGTGCTGACACACTTACAAATTGTATTTCTCATCAAAATGGCCATCATGAGATTGAGTTGTTTCTCCCAATTAAATATGACCATTGGGTGTTAGTAGCAGTCTTTTATTTCTTTAGTTTTACAATGCTTTCATTAGCCACAGTGGAAATGTACAGCGCTCTCTCTGATCCCCTGAGTTGATCATTCTTGTGCGGCGCTAATCATTTCTTTGCATATGCCATAAATAAAATGGTCTTAATGGAGCATTAAATTATCCAGACATTTTCATACATTTTGTTTTGAAAGTCTCACAGACGCCACAGGAGACTTGACCTTTGATTTTTCCACAGTTTAATCAAATAACTTAGTCAAACGTGCATATAATGGCAGTTTGGAGTTCTTGACAATGACCCGACCTTGGTAGCAGAGAAATAGGCCAACTCTCGACTTCCAGCAGCGCCAAACTCTTAACTTCCTTGAAGCCACGGCAGCTCTCTAATCCAAAGATTCTGACAGATTTTCCTTCCTGAAACAAGAACTTTTCACACCTGCCCAAACCAATAAAGTCATAAAAATAAAACTCCACTGCACTTTGTTAAACGTTGAGTGTTATAACGAGCACTAATCACGCTGTCAAGCCACGGCTGCATGAGTTGGTTTGAATTTGCATGTGCAGTACCTTCTGCTAGTGCTTACCGCAAGCAAATGACAGTCAACACACACTCACAGAACGGACAGCAGGCCACTTTCAGAACTAGCTTGATAGCCAGAGAAAACACAAATAGAAAATAAAGTGTAAAGCTAATAGAACCCCAAAGAGCCTCCAAATGAGGCTTGACTCAGCTTAGCTTGGCTTGGCTGTAACATGTCACACTCTTCCTGTGTAGGGAGAGCCAGGACTTCCAGGGCTGCCTGGACTCCCAGGGATAAAGGTAAATGCTTCGCTGTTTTTATCCCCCGCTGTTGTCCTGTCCATCCTCTTCAGAGCAAAACTCAGCAGACCTGTCGTCATGCCCCATGCACAACACATTAAGGTCTCATAATCTTGCCGTTCCTGCTGTGTGGGATTTGTACCTGCAAGTAGGACTGTCACGAAAACTCCCTTCGTTGGACGATATATTGTCCCAGAAATAATTGCGATAAAGAATAATATTGTAATGTAATGCCACTGATATAATGGTAATATATTAGCATCATAATGCAAGAACACCCTTTCAAAGAGATGTATACGAATAGATATAAGAATATTTATACATTGGAATTGTGGAACATGTATAAAATGAAACCACACAACCAAAACAAAAAAGAAAAATGGAGCGCTAACAAAAATGTGCAATGTCTGAGCAATGCCCAAATCTTCTTATTCTCAGGAAACCCTGCTGTTTATTGTGACATCATGCCGGCTAAAATGTTGGTGACATTCTCATGTAAACAAAAGGGGAAATATCGAGGTCATCAAAAATGATTGCGGTCACGTCCATATATGGTACGATTGGTCGAAAGTGTCATTACTGTGACAGGCCTAAGTGCAACAGTAACACCTGCACTCAGTGCAGTGAAAGGTAAAAACTGACGAGACCAAATAGTCGATGCTTTTGATCTGAACAAGCCAGACGAAAGCTGTCTCATTAAGGTTTGTGAAGTGTCGAGGTCTATGAATTAATGATTGGAAAACTGCATCCCTGGCAACCGCTTCAGTCTACTTCCTGGAAGTGGCATCAAGAGACTCACTGCAAAATGTGTCAAAACTATACTGCTCGTTCAGGAGAGAAGTTTTTATTTAATTATTTACAATTTAGGCTTTTCTTGTTTTCTTTGCCTGTTCACTGTATTTTTAAGAAAACAGCAGATGGTGAAACAAGCGGCGCATAATATTTCACTGCCATCTTATATTTCAAGCTAATGATCCTGAGAAAGTGTATTCTTTAAACATAACGTGAATGCAAGGAATGCTCACGCGGGCATGATGAGATGATGCTTGTTGCTGTTTTAGTTTTCTCTTTCTGTGTGCTTGTAATGTGCTGGCCTTGTAAAAAACAAAACAAAGCCCTTTCATTTTACATTTTATATACTCCTGTTTTCACTTAAGAGGCCTGAATGCTTGATGGATTCTAACAATATTTTGCTAGCGTTGCACTCTCGGGCTCTGAGCTTGCACTTTGTTCTGCGCCGCATTCTTGGCTGTGTATCCAATCAAAGTTTGAGAGGCAAGTGTCCATTACCTCTCCAAAGGTTTCCACAGGGCCAAACTACAGTAGATCGTAACAGATGGTATAGCAATTAAGTTATTTCACAATCGGATGTAAATCAAATCAAGCGCAACACTTCATACTGGAAGCTCATCGAAGCAAATGCAAAAATGCAAAAGCTTCGTAAGTGGCAGAGAGACGGGTTTTTACACACTTCTGCAGAACACTTCTGTGTGAGTTTCTAACAAGGTCAGTCGCACCGTCTATAAAGGCTCATGAGAGGGAGTCATTAATGTCTGTGAAAACAGCAGATCACTTGACAAACGGCTGATGATTTGTGTCCATGTGTGTGGTTCATGCATGTGTCCCTGAGTGAGTGTGAGTGTGTGTGTGTGTGTGTGAGCAGTAAGAGCATGCCTGTTGTTTTGAATATGTTTGGCCATGCATCTTGTGTATGTGTTTAGTGCTCATTAGCAGCGGGTGGCAGTAACGCTACACCAAAAATGTCCTGTAGAAAAATAAGTGATATTTGTTCATTTCTTTTTTCTCAGGGTGAGCCTGGATTCCTCGGTCCCCAGGGAGAGCCAGGGCTCCCAGGACTCCCAGGAACTAAGGTGGGTGACTTTCGCTTCCCTCATAAATCTTAAATCACAATGTGAGAGTGACACGGGGCATATTTCAAGTCAATGACAATGAGTTGCACCAGCTTTTGACAGCTTTTTATCACAACCTGTCAGTGGGATCATCATTGATATCAGTAATTCCTCCAGGTTTATTATCCATTATTGTCACTTTAAAGAGATGATTAGGCCTCTGTTTCTTCAAAATGTCACCTGGAGGTGGTCAGAAGGAGCTAATCCTCGCCGCTCCTCTGAGTCATGACATTATCAGGCTGTGGAGCCAGAATTGATGTTCACGTTGTCCTTTTGCATCAGGCTGATCAAGATGTATCTGTCTTGCATTGTCGGCCATATCTCTGTCAGGGTACAGCTGAAAAGGAGGAGCATTGCACCAACAATCTAATATTTTTCCCTATCTTCGGATCTTATGCTTTGTTAAAAAACAATTTAAAGATTACTGCTGATTTTTTTTTTTTTTTTTCAAACAAAGAGTCTGCAGATCAGTTTTTTGCCATTAAGTTATCATTAGAAAGCAGTTATTTGAATAGCCTTGTTGACTCAACACTGCTGAGTAATGGTTGTGTCCTACTTGGTTTTAAGTTTCAGAGATAAGTAGTGGAGAGTAGAGTTAGACCACACCCCCCTCTATTGGCTGTCTTAAGTCACTTCAGATATGAGAGAAGAAGCACACAGCTATAGATTTACAATTTTCTTTTAATATTCAACTTTAGGACAAAGAGACCTTTCACAATTTCACCTTGTCAAAGGTCACGATCTACCAGCAAGCAGATTGTGCCGACTCAACGTAAATATCTACGATCTCATAGGGAAGTAATAACAATACTGCATAACATGAAGGAGATTGAAGTTAATGCTTCACAGCTCATCTGCTGACAATAAAAAATAAAACAATTTTATTTCTTTTTATTTAGTGAAGCAGAGAGTAGACAAGACAGAGTTTTATACATTGGGTGACATGACACGGGGGGAAAGAATAAAAAAATCACCATATTTCTGACAAAATACCTCGATATGGATATTGCGACAATATTGTAGCGTTGACTATTAGTGCTTTCACAAAATATTCACACAATGAGATGTTTGATAAAACAACTATCAGTAAATAAATCAGTCATGTGGATATAATCACAAAGTGGTTAAAGGCAAGTGTGGGAAGTTCGGAAAAGTGCATCACTTTACTGTAATGCAGCCTTTAAAAGACACTTAAGTGTTGAGACTAAATCCAGTCCCGTATCACGATATCGATATACAGTAATATGGATATATTGCCGAGCACTAGAGGGGTGTGTGTATTAACGAAGGTGCAGGCCAGTCTATTGTGTCGGGTTCTCCGAGTGTGTATACGAGCGTAGAGAACCCAGAGGGGGGAGTGTTTTTAAGAGGGGAAAAAGAAGAGAAGAAAGAATATTAAAAAGGGAGTGTAGGAACAGTAAAGGTTTTCCTGCCTGGGGTGGTAATGAAATCTCTTGGTACAACTATTGTTTGTTGTTTACTGCGTGAGGCGCTTCTCTGTGACAAATGGAGATTAACTTACCTCTGTTGTTGAGCAGTTTGTTCTTTGTCTGTGTAGGGGGAGAAAGGCGACCACGGGCCACAAGGAAAGGGTGAAAGAGGAGAGCTTGGACCCCTTGGACCAAAGGTCAGTTTTTCAAGTGCATACATGCATGTGTGCAGACACAAATGGCACAAATTATGTGGAAAAAAGCTGGACCATTCTACAGCAGTATGTCTTTAAGTCTTCTTCTTGCTGTCAACTGTCTCTCCACCCTTGTAATTCACAGATTGCTGCTGCCATCTAGAGCTTTGCATATTTAAGCACACATAAAAACGTTTTAAATGAGAAAAAGTAGAACCTATTCCCAAAGTGTGGAAGCGTGGGCATATTCAATTCACCAAATATTTAGTAATGTTAACAAAGAGAGCTGGATAAACCATTATAGCCTGTAATAAGTTGAAGGCTTTCCCTGGAGTCTGCGTAAAGTAAACCAAATATAAATGAGTTTACTCTTGTTTATGTCTGGCACTGACCCAGCAGGTAGCTTAAGCTCCAGTCTAAACTTAGACAACCCACGGATCTGTTTCACATCCTATTAGAAACCCCTAAAGTGGAGCCCCTCCTTTATCAGTGCCAGAGTTCAAATAAACACTTTCTCCATTGCTCGGCAGTTCTGACATATTAAAAGCTGGTTATGTCAGAGAAGCTGACTGTGTTGCTCTCTCGGGAGCAGAACCGCATTGATGATATTTCTTCTGTGAAATGTGCATTTTGAATGCATAGAAGTTTTTAATGATGACGTTGGATTGAACCCATTAAGACAGTTTGTTTTATGTTTTTCATGTTTATATCTAAAGTACATAGCGTGTCTTTTTATAGTGTCCATCATCTGTGTTTTCTTACTCCGGCAGGGTTCACAAGGAGAGGCTGGTACACCTGGTTTTAAAGGGTCAAAGGTGAGCTTAGCAGATATGTTTTCTTTACATTTACTGCCTTAATTAGCTGATTAGCATTAATGAAAGTTTGCAGGTGATCCAGATCTCGGATTTCCACTATTCGATGTTCACTGTTTTTTTTAGTCACTGCTGTTGTGTTGAACTCACGTTCTGTGGAAATGTCTCACATCAAACATTTGTTGGCCATCAAACCCTGCAGACAAACGGTAAGCAGATGTAAACCTTTATATCTGCAGAAGAGGAATGCAATGCTGGTGTTATTTAGTTAGTTAGAGTTATTCATAGCAGCAGTTATACTATTGTGGCTATAATATTTATTAGTGCTGTTGCTCTCCCCAATGTAAAAATATGAATAAAAAAAGACTTAATTGCCTACTAAGGTCCTTGAGGTGAGACGCTACAGGCAAAACATTGTTTTTTCATGCACTGGTACATTTTGAGATTATTATTATTATTGTTATTATTTTGCTTCCATAACATGTTTTCTTTCAGACAAGTGGAAAGAAAACAACCACAATTTATTTGACTAAATCTGTCTATTTGCATCTGTAGATTTCTGCTAAATTCACCAAAAGTTACATCACATAATGCCTCATTTGCATATATAAACATAACATTTCAAAAAACTTGTAATACAAAAACATTTTTGTCTCAATGTTAGTAATTAACTGGGGAAGTTTCATGGTGATATCTATTAGTTAAAATATGTCCTATTGACCTATTGTCTTGCAAAATGTATGAATTTCACAATACAGAAATCTGAAGCTTTTTACAGAGGCCTTTGTTCACACATCATTCAGAGCCTGATTTCTAGAGCATTTATTCCTAAAGAAAATGTTTCATGGTGGTATCTATTAGTTAAAAATATAACCTCATTGACCAGAAGTATTATGTGTCATATGTTGTATCTCACAATACTAGAACTAATGAGGTATATGTGATTTATGATTCCAAATCATATTCCACATTACAGCTTTCTATTAAAGGAGAATGTAGTAATAATAGTAATGACAATTATTTTAATAATTTTTGTTTGTCTTCTCACATTAGGGTGAGACTGGAGATAAAGGAATCGTGGGATCTGTTGGCCCGAAGGTTAGCAAGTATATTAAAGAAGATAAATGCTGTATGCTGATGGATGTTAAAATGCTTCACTACACACTGATTGCCACCAGGGGGCAGCAGACAGACCTTAGCGTTTCTTGGAAAAGAGGCATCCTGATATCTCTTAAATGTCTCTGATGTTATGTGTAAATCAGGTGTGCAGCAGTACATGTGTTTCAATGTGTTTCTGAATGTTAATTATGTGCAGGGCCCTCCTGGGCAGAAAGGAGACCAAGGAGCCACAGAAATAGTCGACTACAATGGAAATATTCAAGAGGCTTTACAGGTCAGACAAGTCTAAACTCACTCTGTCATTACTGTTCTTTAAAACGACCTACATCTGAAGAGCAGATGACAGGGAAATGTGCTCATAGGTGCGTTTTGTGTTGTATTTCTGTTATGTAATAATGACTTAGTTCTTTTACAACACATGGTTTTGCCCTATGTTACTTGATATATATATATTTACTTACCATACTGAAGATACATATTGCATATTTTGTACCAAAAAAAATACGGATGCAAATTGTGCTGTATGTTGGCTTAAACTGCACTATAGGCTTCTTCAAATACCTATAAGAAAATGTATTCCTTGAATTTAAGTGCTCAACACTATTCAAAATGTGTCCTCTCCAGATAAACAGGCTAATCTGTTCTTTAATAAATAACTCCTTTTGAGGGTGTATCTGTGCCGAAATGTGCTGAGACAGCGGTTTCTTTCCTGTATGACCTCTGCAATCTTATCTCTTCCACATTACCACTCCTTTGGCCCACTGCAGAAGATTACCACTATTACAGTAACGGTAATTAGGCTCTGTGTACTCTGTGTTTTATGTCATTAGTGATTCATCTTTGTCCTCGCATGGGCCCGCCCCTGGTTTGCACTGCCTCGCTGTATTTGTGCCGCCTCACCCAGCAACATATTTGCTTAACAAGGAATGAAACAACATTCAGCGCTGCGTTTATGCTTCTGTGTGATCGAGCCCACAGGCTGCCTGAGTTGCTGGTTGACTCCCTGAATGTCCGTTAAACGGCTTTTAAAACATGAGAAAAAGGATTTAAAAAGGGTGTTCCAAAAACTCACACAGTCTACTTTTGGTCGAAATCAGAACAAGCACATAGCTGTCATTATGATAGTTTTTATTCTTCTTTTATTGCAACGTATAGCTAAGTTTATGATTTATTCTCCATGCAAAAAAACTGCACACATTTGTAATAGTCGAAAGATTTCTAAACTCTATTCCACTTTTAACACATTTCTGTGTGTCTTAGAAAAGTTTGTATTGCAGAGTAATAAAATCAACATTAGGTACTATGGTAGATCATTGTCATGTTTATCATCACGTGCTGAACTGAAATGTTCTTAAATGTGTCCTACTTGCATTATCTCTCGTTCCCCAAACTACCAATGATTGCAACAAATCACTGAATGTTAGGAGTGAATAAGTACTCAGTTTCTTCCATCGTCACAGAAATGATTGCTTCAAATTAAAGTAATGTTTTGATTCCAGCTTTATCTTGAAATAAAACATACATAACTCACTCATCAATTAATGATAATTATTTTTTCGTATGTTGTCGCTAACATGTTTTTGACTTTGTATCTTTCAGTTGAGTTCATAACTGATAGCTAACATTTTTTGTGCTGTTTGAAAGTCATTTCATTGTGATGGATGAAATGTAGCTACCGGTACTTGTAATTTAAACAATTGACTTGATCAACGCCAATAAAAAGTACATTTACTCATCTAATAATTCTGGTCCTGTGTCTTTCTGTTCAGGGTCCTCCTGGACCGCCCGGGCCAATCGGACCGGAGGGCGTCAAGGTAAACTTTCTGCACTCTCACAACATATTACTTGTCTGACAGTTGCAAAATCAAACGCTCTGCATTTCTACAGTGTTTGTAAAATGTCTTTGTGTGCTCTTGCAGGGGGATCGTGGGATGCCTGGTCTCCCTGGACTCGATGGTGAAAGAGTGAGTTCATTATGTATAATCATTTATAGACTAGTTCAATGGGTTTATGAAGAAGAAAAACCTTTGCTTAGTTTATTTTAGTTTATTTGCACACATACTTAAAAACTGTAAGAAAAGTAAGAATATTGTGCAGGAGAGGCTATTAGCCAAACATGTGACAATATACAAAGTAATGCACATTAAAAATGAATAGAAGTTTGTATTTTCTAAAGAGAGGAGCAGATGAGTCGCTTCTTTAAGCAAAGCTGATCACTCAAAAAATCTTAAATCTTATTAATATAAGTGAAGCTTTTAATTAACAGCTTAAATTTGTTTTTTTTAATTAAACTGTAATAATTAATGTATGAACGATCTTTACTCATAATACCAGTTCAAGTTCAATATGGTGTGTCCATGTTCATGACTCACTACTAACTTAAAACACTTTATGTTAACGAGGCTATTAATGGAGGATTATCTCAGAGCAATAAGCAGACCTGGAGATTTAAGACCTTTTCTACATTTTATTAATATATACAAAGACATTTTCATTCATTTTGACAGGGAGAATAATTAATATACAATCATTTCTTTCTATTTTCTCTCTCTCTACACCTTCCTCTCCCTCTCAGGGATATAAAGGCTCCAAAGGAGACATGGGAATGCCTGGAGCTTCAGGGGAGAAAGGAGCAACTGGTTTAACCGGGTTACCAGTAAGAATCTACATATAAATAGTCCAACCATTTTGCCAGACTAACCCTCTGACGAAACTTTGTTTACAGTCCTCTGAAGTCTGTCTCATGAAGCTTTTGTTCCATAGGGTGTCAATGGGTTGAGAGGAGATAAGGGAGATTCAGGTCTACCTGGTCTGCAAGGATCTTCAGTAAGCCACATTTATTAAGTGTTCGTATAAAACATGCTGTGCATTGCAAACGTACGTACAGTTATGTGTTGTACTGTTAATGTGAACTGCACGCAGAATCATGATTTGGTGATGAAATATTAATATTTGCAGATCATCGGTACTCCAGGGCCTCCAGGGCCCCATGGACCCTCAGGACCCATGGTGAGTGTTCAATCCCAGAATATACAACATACAGAGTACATGCAGCCATCTGAAGAAGACACAAAGCCTTCTCCTCCGTGTGAACGAGCCCAACCCGTTTATCGCTGGGTGTTTTTAAATGTTTTGAGTCATGTAAACAAGCTGTGGTTACAGATCCATTGAACATATCACACAAAAAGATGTTCATATTAAAACAACTGCAAACTTAAACAAACAAGTCATAACTCCTCTTTGTATGTAGTACTAACCTCAGGTAAACTGCACCCTCAGACGCTAAAGTTTCATGGCTCAGATTAAAGTCCTGCACTCGTTCTACTTGTTTACTGGGATTTAGATTAAAATGAGGTTATATTGTAGTTAGAAAGACAAAAAAAAAAGCTTGGTTTAGTTGTATGAAATTAGAAATATGATATGATTGATTATGAGGCCAGCCACAAATTAATATTTTGCTATGTTTTCATTGTTTTCAGGGCCCCCATGGTTTCCCTGGACCAAAGGTAAATCACATTCACATTCAGGCCGTTATAACTGCTGTAATAAAACCAAGACGGGCACTTTTTATTAGTCCTCAGAATCAATTGTAGTTGTAATACCTTCCTGTTACGTATTTGTTCATCATCAGTGTCCATTCAAAAGTGAAACATTTAAAATGTGCAGACTCGTCGAGTGTGAAGCTTCGTAAACGTGCCTATTTTGAGATTCTACGTTCTGTCACTGATTCATCTTTTGATGAAGCTTTAATTAGTCTTTGTGTCAGATACTGTAAATCAGGATGAACCACAGGAGCGAGTCTAGAGGTCATTTTTATTTATTTTTTTACATAACATGTATCTAGCTGTCACTTTTATCCAAAGTGACTCACAATAAGTGCATTCAACCCCGAAAAAGTGCAAGAATCATCATCAACTTCAATCAGTTCTGACCCAAAAGAGACACAAATGTCCGCCTACTTCCCGTGTTTCCTTTGTGTTTTTTTTTAGGGGGAACCTGGTTTGCATGGTGTGAAGGGTATCCGAGGAGAAGCAGGACATAAAGGGGACCGTGGACCGCTGGGTCTCCCCGTGAGTAAAGCCGTGCACCATGGGATATCTGCAACCACAAAGCCCTTTATTTCCTCAGACATCCTTAGAAATCTCTCATTTCTGTTTTTAGCCCCCTGTGTGTGTGTGTGTGTGTGTGTGTGTGTGTGTGTGTGTGT
>CALSBV010010391.1:1737761-1750830 GCA_943590825.1 Bovichtus diacanthus
TTGTGTGTGTGTGTGTGTGTGTGTGTGTGTGTGTGTGTGTGTGTGTGTGTGTGTGTGTCCTCATTTCATTTGCCTGGGCTGACTACTTTGCTGACCTCCCTGTAACACACACAGTGTAATTGAGTTGTTGTAAACCCTGCCATCAACCTGTCCTAATAACAGTGTTCATCTGGTACTAATCCCGCCTTGTTCATGTCACTCATACTCCATAACCGCGCAGGGAGCCTCCGGCTTGGACGGCAAGCCCGGAATTAGGGTGAGTGTCATGTGACCAAGAGGCTTCACCACCCAACTTCTGCCTACTTTTCTCCCTCTCACCCTCCATACAGTCCTCCCTTTTCCTCAAATGTGTTACCACCATCACCCCCATTTTATTTTATTTCACTGTGAATGAAGAGAAAGTTCATTTGAACTTTATTTTAAGGTACACTAATAAGATATTAATAAAACGTACTCTGTATCAAATGAATGAGATGCCATACACTGCTGTCATTATAATAACGTATTAGACCCAGAATATTCTATACTTACACACTCTTATACCAAATTACACCACAATTAGAAACCTAATAGGAGATCCTAACACACCATTAAACACCATTTTACAAGATCAGAGTCTAATTAGAAAACTAAAACAAGGCCGTATTGTATCCATAATATGCTACTCAACCCTTACTACTAAATTATGCTATTTGTTTTCTCATTGTTTATTAGGATCTCCTCTTTGGTGTCTAATTAGAGTATCATTTTATATAATAGTCTAATTATAGTTAATTTTGGGTATTATATGCGTTTTCTAATTACAGCAGTGTATGGTGTCTAATTATGGTAAACTGTTTGTTTGTTGTCTAATAAAGAACATATTATTTCTATTAGTGTACCATAAAATAAAGTCCTATAAACTTTTGTTGGATGTTTACATCTTAGCTCATGATTTGAATGAGTTTGACTCTCAGGATAGAAAGCTGTTGCAGCATTTCAAGGCTCTCGTTTCGTCCCGTGTTGCATTAACTCAGCATTAACACACACTCATACATTAACTGTGTCAGCAGTGTTATAAACGTCCTGTTGTGGCCAATGCACGTGTACTAGCAGCGGTTCTGTGTGCTGGTTGTAGGTCAAACCAGATGGGAATATTGTACAAATAAACATAGTTTTTGCTTTCCATCTATTTGTTTGGAAAATCTACTTTATTTTGAAAGACGTGCTGTCGTCCAATGATCTCACCTTGACGACGCTACTCTTTGCAGGGCACGGATGGGCCTGCAGGTCCAGCTGGGCCAGCTGGGCCAAAGGGCGACATAGTAAGATCAGCTTATGATTTTGACCTTGTCTGACGATACAGTACATTTCAACTTTCATTTTAGGAGGTTTATTTGGTGTTTTTTAGGTTTCATGTGATTGCAACACTGATTCTTTTGTATTAGGGTGAGAGAGGAACAGCAGGCGAGCCAGGACCAAGGGGACCGTACGGGCTACCTGTAAGTTTGATGATGAAGAAACATTATCTTCATTTAGTACACGGCTTTGTTGAAATATTCTATTCTGATTGGCCAACTACGACATTCCACGGCCTTTTATTTCTGAATAGCAGAGCGCTGCTATGGATAAAATACAATAAAATAATTCTTTAATCAATAGTTTGTTTCTAATTATTGATTTATTTAGTGAGTAGCCGTGTAATAAGCCAGATAATGAACATTATCTGTGCATTAACCTTTACTCAGGGATGATTTTCTGGCTTTGAGAAGTTCTTCCATTCTGGGTCACAATGCCACTCAAAAACAAGAGAAAGTGTTTAGTTTTTTTATACATTGGAAACATCATCTTATGCCCAGCAGTATCACATTTAACTAACTGGCACATTTCTCACATGTTGCTGGAGCAGGAACAACAGGCTTCCACACGACGAAGTTGAAAAATGTCTCTTAATATCTGTTGGTGCTAGAAAGGCATCGATGTCATCGGCTTTAAGCCGTAGAAAAGTTACCCCTTTGTATTAAATCTGCACATTTGCCCCATTTATTACTCAAGGTAGGATCTGTATATTTGTGCAGTGTGACGCATGTACACGTCAGCTTTTGTGAAAGTCAACTACGTGATAATGATCCAACTGTTTTTTATTTGCAGGGAGCTGCTGGATCACCAGGCTTGGATGTAAGTCTCTTAAACTTTGTTTGCTCAGTTTTCTCTGAGTGATTAGTGATGGGACAGAGAAAGCTTCCTCTAGTGGGGCTGTCTGTCAAAGAAGCTTTTCAATTTAGAAAAAACATGAAAAGGCTGGTTTTTTTTTTAAATTGTCAAAAACCAAACTGTCCAATCTTTGAACTCTTTCGTCCGTAATTGTCTAATTAGCAGCAGGTGTGGAGCACAGAGAAACACAACCCGTGTGTACGGCTCAACAGCAGCTCACTTTATCATTTTATATGTATCACATATATTCTCAAGTAACCAAGAATATATTCTGTAGCTTACGTTAGCACATTTATTCAGTAATAAAACATTTTAGTATTATTATATTTTATTTTTGTTTTATATAGATATTGCGACAATTGCGTAATTGTAAATTCTCTCGGGCACGATAATCGTGTAGTTAAAATCTGATATAGTGACAGCCGTGAGTAACATTCTGTTAAAGAGCCTGTGACTCATCAGAAAATATACCAACATTTAAAGGAAACTCTGTATATTCTGTTGCTGAAGCATTTGCATTCAGTAACAGTGAGACGAAAATGATACTAAATGCACAAATCATGAAATACAATATCCCAGCATTCATCATATTACTTCCTCACTTCATATTCAACATATTTAATATGGATCCTAGTTCACCTTGTGTATTTTATGTGGCGCTCCACACCTGGTGCTCATGAGCTAATCAGTGATGGTTGACTAGTTTGTCCCTATTCAAGCTTATGTCAACATTTATTATTTTATTAAACTATTTTTTTGTGCATATGTTGCAGCAATTGATTCTGAGGAATCACTGCTTCCCCCTTTTGTATGAGCATGTTCTGTATTTAAAAGCCAGCTACATATTTTGCACATCCCTCCACTTTCTCTTGCCGTCTATTTATTCCACTTTTCACCCTCTTTCAGCTCCTCATTTGTTTTTTCTTCAGCTTTTGCCGGGACAACAGCTCTCTTGTCTTTGCATAGTAAAGCCAGAGTAATTAAGTGGAGTTGTACTTTTGCAGGGGTTGCCAGGCTTAAGGGGAGAGAAAGGCGACGTTGGGGAAAGAGGAGAAAAGGTAGAGAGGATATTATGGTTTGGAACAGAGGACTGATGTCAATGGACAGTAACAGGAAATGTAAAGGGTTTATGATAACTTGGTTGTTGGAAAGAATAGAGTGCTTGAAAGGAATTTATAATAAAAATATATTTTTTTATGCTTCCTGATGAATTTCTTATATTGTGACGGATATGAAGCATTCAGACTTTGTTGAGAGATTAACTCGGCAACCAGAATTTGTATCTAAATAATTGGATAACTACGACAATGGGCAAAACAAACCACGGAGCCAGGGGAAGGGGGTAATTAAATAATAGTTTAAGTGGTAAATTTACGAGAAAAGAACTCAGGAAAATAGTTTTGTTTTTGCCAACCACATGGCTTCACTTCACGAGGTTGAATGAAGCTGTTCGTGAGGAGTTGCAACATCGTGACATGTTCTTCATCGCTCCATGTGTTGTAGTTCCTGATGCACACAAGCCCCTCATCCATTTCACTGTGTGGTTTTCCTCTGTGTAATGGTCCAGATGCTTATGATATCAAGCTGATCCTGGGCTAAAATCACCATGACATCCTTACTGATGAATCCTATTACAAAGTGTCATTCGATTAGTTCATACACAGAAACCAGCGTCTGTGGTGAGATGAGGTTCATCCAACCTTGCAAAGAGAAGCAATGTGGTTTCTTGACAAAAACAATATTGTTTTTTCTCCAAATTCGTGACTTTAACCTCAGAGAATTTCTACGTTTTTTCTTTATAATCTCAGGAATTGTGTTTTTTCGGGGGGATAATTATTACCCCCCTCCCCTGGCTCCGTATTTTATAAAAGAATTTACCCACAATGGCCCTAATAGATAACAACTCCATACAATGTAAAATATCTTTTGCATAAAATATCATCCAGTTCTCTCAAACTTTTGTTCTCCACTTTTGAATGATTTACCATCTCATCATCAAAAAAAAAAAAAAAAAAAAAGTGATTCAACATGTGAGCCCACACAAGTCCATTGACAACAGATTCTTAAAATTCATATTTGTTATATTTCTGTCATGCATGAACATACTTAAAACATGTCACTTCCATGAGCTCTGTTGATAACTTCTCCCTTGCAGTGCTTAATCTCTTCCACACTTACTAACTCTTATGTGTTCCTTAGATGTTGGATGTCTTTGAGAAACTGTATCCCATTCCTGAAGGATAAACACAATTTGTATTTGGCGTTCTCACGTTCCGCTGCAACTCTGTATTTACCAAACTTTGTCCAACTCAGAATCGATCCTCCCGCTGCTTCTGTTCCCTGTTTAGCAACAACTCAGAATCTGAATCTGAAAGATTATGAATGACAGACTTCTAAAGTGACAATGAATGAATGAATAGGCACTAGTGAGTTATGAGTACTAATAAGGGTGTTGAGATATACCAATATAACGATAATTAATTTAATAGTACAGCTATGATAATGTTGTGTAAATAATGCAGCGGAAAATAAATATGCTTTTGCACAGTTCTGCTTACAGTCACTCTCTCCACCTCCCTACACTCGTATATTGAGTGTAATTCATTTTCCAAAAAAGAGACAAAACGCACAATAAACTAAGTTAAAGATGCATTTGACTGACAGCATTATTATATAATTATTTATATATGCAGCCCTAAATACTGATAAGTTTTAAAACACAATACAGTACGATTTGCTGAAAAAAACATACCAAACATGGCGCATCTCATCTCATGAGGTTTGTAAAAGTAGCCGTGATATTACCTCCTGTGAAGTTTAGTGCAGAGAAATGCACTTCTGGTAGAAACTTTTGTATCAACTTCAGACAACGTTTGATATCCTCTTTTTCTTCTGTATGTTCGTGTCCTCTCATGCACGTACTGAATGACATGAGAAAACTAACTCAAACCCAAATATGAAGGGATACAGTTTGAACTTTTCCTGTGTGTACTAGATTTAATTCTGTCCTTCTGGAGGTTTTTTCCCTGCTACTCTTTCTCATCCTTCGTGCCCTTGACACCCTGTGGGCGATCAGCTCTGCTTTTTACTCCTTCCTATTGTAATGTTCCCCTTTTCTATCCTCTTCCTGCCCTAAGGAATGTTTTTAGAATACCCAGTACTGTCTGGTATCCCCTCCTATCTAACGTTGACCATTTGTCCTTCTCCTCTGTGAGCCATAGCTTCCCTTTTTAATCACTCCCCTCCTAATATGTCCCAAATGTTAAAAAAATGATGCTAACTTGATCCAAACGTTGTATCCACAGGGGGAGAAGGGAAAGAAGGGCAAAAAAGGGCCTAAGGGCGAGAAAGGAGAACAGGGTGCCCCTGGATTAGATGCACCCTGCCCATTGGTATGTCCCAACTGTGAGCTGGAAGTTGCCTCCCAGCCGTGGAAGGATGAGCGCCCTGTGGCTAAACAGATGCCCAGCTTCCAGCAGAGCATAGCAATCTGAAACAGAGTCCTTTCCTCTCCTGTAACTCAGGAATTCAGACACAAAAACATGCCATTAAATGCTGAAAAACAAGTGTTTGAGCTGGATTGTGGTATCAGCAAGCTCACAGGGCAGCTCCTCCCTCAGCCCCCCCCCTCTGTGTCCGTGGTAGTGGACGGATGCAGGGGTTAAGGGTCTTCCAAATCTCTCCCAGTAACACTCCTAGGTCATCTTTGCAAACAGGGTTTCCGGGGATTTAAGGGTGAAAAGGGGGAACCAGGGCAGCCAGGTCTGGACGGGCTGGATGCCCCATGCCAATTGGTACAGTATTCCTCGTTTTCCTTCACCTCTTACTCGTGCACGCCGCTCACCTTCAGTCATTACTGAAACAGAACCATGCATGACTTGAGAGCTTGACAGGCATGAACACACTTTATTTTAATCACAACTACATTTATGAATCGTGAAAAAAAGGCTACATGCACCGACATATACTTCACTAACTTGCTGACTGCAAGCAGCCTCTTTTAGATAATACACATCCTTAAAAGTGAAATATACAAAACAAACATATGATTATTGATATAATTGATACTTTAATCTATCCTTCTAACAAAATCCTTCAATTCCCTTGATTAAAACTGGAAAAAAGTTCTTAAATCCTGTTTCCTTCCTGCTGACCCTTCCATGGAGTTACCTTTTAACCTGATGCTAACACAGACCCCCCCCCCCCCCCCCCCCCACACTCTGTTAACTCTCCTGTCTCCCTTCCTGTATTTGTACCAATTGGACCAGACCATGACGACAAGGGAAAAACAGTACAATAAACTGGTTATTGCTCCAGAACTATTCAAGATGAGAAAAGGATTTATTTCTTTTTATGATGCTTTCTGCTTTTGAAACATTGCTGTGTAATGCATAGAAGTTCTTACATTATGGGTAAAAAATGTTAGTTGTTTAATATTAGAGAACTAACTTTAAAAGGCCGTAGTGATTGTATTAGCATACCGTGTGCAGACAAAGAAATGAGGCATAGTAGGTGAGAAAACATTCATACATCACAAATGTCATCTCATCAAATTACATCTAAATCAACTTTATTTTCAGATAAACTCACTGATTTTGTTACAGTGTCCCCAAATCCAGCTCACTTTTGTTTTAAAACTCAACTGTGGGGCGACTATGATAAAATCAGAGAGCAGGATCATGTGCATGCGCTATATTTTGCTGTTTTATACGTGCATGAATGAGAATACACTTGTCATTACGTGTAATATTTCATATGATTTTATCACAACACTCAGAGGAAACATGTTATCTGCATTAATGATGCAGACTTGATGTGATCAGTGATATGTTAATATGTCCATCTGTTGGGTGGAGACATGCAAACAAGCACAGTCAGTCATATTCAGCGTTGTCTAGCTTGTGGATGGTGAAGTACTTCCTGTAGCTTGAAGGGATCGTTCAGATGTTTCAAAGTGGGGTTATATGAGGTACTTATCCACAGTCAGTGTATAACCTGCAGTAGATGCAGTTTGGAGAAACTGACAAGAGGAAAAGCAGGAAGCTCGGCAAAGTACTGCCGTGTATTTTAGACACGGAAAGAAATCATTAGGGCTGTCTGCAGGGAAGCTTTGGGGGTGAAAATGTTCTAAATCTAGCCTTCACTTAAACTAAAAATTATTTTTTTAGCTGTCTAAAATATGTTTTGCTGCACCCTGTCCACAGCAGTACATACTGAGCTTCCTGCTGGTACATCTACTGCAGCTAATACACTGACTGTGGATAAATAACTCATACAACACCAAACTATCCCTTTCAGTTCCTGTTACATAAAGATCCTTTTGAAGAACTTACTTTCACAACAGGTGCAATAAGTCGGGGGAAGTTTGTGCCATTTGCATTCTGACATTTCCTTCCCTAATCTAAACACTATAGCATCGAATTCAGCAGTTCAACATGGACTTGATGATTCAAACACTTAAAGACAGGAGTAAACTGCACACGGGCTGCTCATGTTCACCAGACAGTTTGTAATCAGCATGGAAGAAATAAGTATAATTAATGTGCATAAATTCAGCCTTCTGATTTGACTCGTGGTTTGACTTTAGTTTGTCTTTGCCAGAATGTGGTTTTGAGAAGTAGCTTTGATGTTTGGGCTTATTAATTTGATGCACACCAAACCTCCCATTACGGTTTCAGTCCTTATGTTTTTTTCTTCCCCCGCTACTCTTCTCTAAATAGGGCCCAGATGGATTACCAATGCCTGGATGCTGGCAGAAGGTAAGATAAGCATATATTTGAGTAATATGACAGACTTCAGTAGGTCAACTACACATTTACAGAGTGAACTAAATGTACGGACCGTATCTAAAATGCTTTAAGGGGAGACACTGCAGGTGAACAGATATCACCATGAAACTTCCCCAGTTCATGACTTACATTAAGACAATAAATCTTTTGTATTAAAAGTTTTCTGAAATGTTATGATTAAATATGCAAATGAGGCATTATGTAAGAAATCTACAGACACAAATAGACTGAGTTTGTAAAATAAACTCCAAAATGTGTGTTTTGGATGTTTTTTCTTTCCACTAATCTGAAACAAGACATGTTATGAAAGCAAAATAGCAGAAATCTCAACCTTGACCAGTGCAAAAAAAAAAAGTTATTGCCTGTAGTGTGTCGCCTTAAAGCTGCAGTAAAATGACCAGACAGTATTTGCATTTCTGTACCTGGAATGGGTTTGGAAAGGAGAATCAAAATGTTATAACTCTTTCCAGTTAAATTGACATAGAAAGTGCTCCTAATATTTTGTTCACTCTGTGTCAGTTCATTTTTTTCATGTGTGTTTCAGCTTCTCTATGTTTGCATGGGTTTCCTGTTAAATCAGTCGTAACAGCGTTTGACTTTTGTGTGGAAAATCTCACTGTGTCAAAATCAGATTGTACAACTCATGAAACAATGTGAAAACCTTCATGTCATTCTCTCTCCTGTGTTTTTCTTGCAGTGATCACTCTAACCTGAAACGCATGGAGTTTGTAAATAATGCTTCTTTTATGGTATTTATAGTTTTTTTAATGGAAAAAAAATGTCTAAAAGAAAAGAAGTCTATGTGTTCAATGATACAACAAGAGATAATCGTCTCGAGTTTCACGCCCTAAGCTGCTTCTACTCACATCACCGTGTGGAAAACAACGTGTGTGTCCGCTCTCTCACATCCACATTGTGGTGGAGTTCAGATCCTCGGCTGTCGGCAGAACTTGTCTCTGTAGTCTTTGCATGGCTCAGACTGCAGCGGCGCAGGCCGGCAGATTCACGGGGGGTGACGGGAGACGTGGAAGGAGGAGGAAGTGGAGGAGGGGGATCTGGACTGGCTCTCTAACACCAAACGCTACGTGTTTTCTGTTGTTTGGTCTCAACAAGCTCACCGCCCATTCATGCAGCAACATTTTCTAAAAGACTAAAAAAAAAAAAAAGAAGAAAAACTGTGCCAAACAGAACATTGCACCCCTGACCCTGCAAAGCATGAGTAGTATTGAAACTATATTTATATGTATTGTACATACATGTCACTGTTTTGTGGTTGGCTTCTGCAGAAAAGAAAAAAACAACACTAACATAAAAACAACCCCAGAGCTCCGAATTAGTAATTTCTGCTTTCCTTTAATCTTCCCAAGGGAGTCACGCCATGGCTGGTAGCCTGAAAACCCCCAGAAAGTAAAGCTGTTGATTATTGTTGCTTTATTGTGGTGATGCCTGCAGAGGGTATGATATCCGCAGGTTTTCACTGTTGCACTCATGTGGCTCAGCGTCAGCATCAGTGTGGTGCCTTGTCTCCGGACAAGAGGGGAGAACTTGGCAAGCTCGCTGCGCTGTCAGGAAAACAAATCAGGCTCACATGGATTTGAGATTGGACAGGCCTGCTCCCCCTCCGAGCACGGGGACGGATTCTGCAGGAGAGTCGCTAAGAGTCTCATCGATCTCCATAGAGATCGGCTGGAGCAGCTGCCTCTCCCAACAGGCAGCGCTTCAAGATCTACTGAGAGCGTCAACACAACGCAACCATCTTGTTTTCTTGTTTTTCTTTTTGCTCTCATCCTTTATCATTGTATTTGTGTATAATAGCCTTTGGTGCCTCAAGCTTTTATTCATTCCTTTATCAGAAATGTACAACTTTATATTATATTTTGAATTATTGGAATGTTGTTTATTTCAGGAGGGCAAGCTTTGTTTGGTAAAGAGTATTGTAAAGACACACTTTGCGCACTGTTTTTCATATAAATCATTTTTACCAGAAGTTGAAATAGCATGTAGGTTGCAGCTTCACCTGAGCACACAGTAAGACTGCATCCATCTTGACTGCATCATGGTTTTAAAGAAGCTTGTTGTTTGTGCAAAACTCATCCAGCATTGGAGCAAAATATGCTGCTTGTTCATTCTGGACTTGATGTATGGGCTGTTAGTTGTATAGTGTTGTCCATTCTGCATGTACGCAATTTATTACTCATGGAGTTCCTAAATATTGAAAATAAGCATTTATTTGAGGAAGTGTATCAGAGGCATAAAGCATCAGATTTATCTGAACATACAGCAGCTGGTTCTTCACACATGTTGAGCAGAACCATCTCAGTTGCATTACGCTGCTCTTTGACACCTCGTGTATGGTCTTAAACATATGGAGAATGTGTATAACGGTGCAAGAAAAGCTGAATTTGACGGACACAGTTAATTGGTCAACTTCCATTAAACACCACAGTCTAACTGGTGGCCAGTTTTGTCACATTCCATGTCAGATGGAGCAGTAGGTTTATTTTTCACCATAGTTTATTCATCTTTTCACATTTCTTATATTCAAATTGCCTTTTGACATAGTAGGTGCTATGCAAGGTGATGCTTCTTTTCTTCAACAGTAGAAATATGCATGTGAAACACCAACATTTTGTTGTGATGTAGCAGCAACCACAGGTGGATTCAACGGGATTTCTTCCCACATGGTCTCCGTTTGATTGTACAGTTCAACTCCTCTGTATACAATGGTGCTATCTGATAGTAGGTCTGCAGCGCTCTACCAGTGGCAAGAACTACACAACATGTTTCTTTATTGTTGTTGGGGTTTTATGTATGTAACAATTTACATTTTTCTGTGCATATATTTGTGTATTTGTCTCAATATTTTAAGTGGTACATTATTTATTTTTCTATAATTTCTTAAATGAAGGCATTTTTGGTTCTAAACGGCATTCCTTTAGTTGTTTTGGCTTTTGATGTCCGCTGCGTCTCTCTACCATAACGTCACAGACGGTGTGAAGGAAGGTGTCATTTACAAAAAAACAGACCAGTGTGTATTCACTGTGTTTTTACTTCAGATTATAGGCCTTACAATGGTTCGTCTGCTTTTATTTAATTTTGTGTGTCAAAAAGCTAACAATGACAACAAAGTACTGAAGGCCTGAATGGCCCAGCCAATGCACCGGCGTAAAGTTAAATATCACAGCTTTTTCTCATGCTTCTTATTCTCTCTCTCTCTCTTTGCATTGAATGTAGTTTGATATATGTATAGTGGATTATTAATGTACTGTTAAAATGTGTGCTCATTTGACAAGAAGTGCAATTTATACTTTGGTTAATGTGCGTAGCATCAGATGCAGCTGAAATATCACATCGTTGTGTTTTTAATAGCTCCATTTGTTCAGTCATGCTACCCTGTATACCACTACCTGGAAAGACAAAGAAACAAATGTAAACATGGACCTTTCATTGAATCTCAATGTTTGGTTGGTTTAAATATGTCCTCAAATACTGTCCCTCATATTTCAGAATGTTATTTCCATTACTTAATATTTACTAAATAGTTGTTTTTTCAAGCCTTGTTACAATGTGTGTTCTCACAAGTTGCTGTATATTTAGCATGTGCAGCTAATCTTTTTAATTGATTTAATTTTTTATTTTTTGTTTGTTTAATTGATTGTTGATTCTTTGTTAAATAAACACATTTAGTTTATTCTGCTACTAGCAGAAGGCCCAAAAGTATTTCAAACATTTACTTCCATATCAGTATTGGCTCCATAATGACTCACTGATGTCCACATGTGTGTAACTGTTGTTGTTGAGTGGAGACAGGAGCATGCAGCCTCAGATTAGAAGTGCTGGTGGCCTCTTATCAGGAACCCTTGCAGATCTATACACCGCAGCCTTATTCAAATAAGTGTACTGCCACATACTCTCCAAAATAAAATGCAGTCTTGGTGCAGGAGCAAAAATGCTACGCAAAATCCACGTCGTGGCTTTGAGTTAAAACTGCATTTCTTTGGTTGTGGTAAATGTTCAGTTTCTGTTCTGTGTCTGTATTACTAATTTTTTACCCACTTGATTGACATTTCTTTAAAGACCATTGTGTTCACACACTACTATATTTCAAGATGACATTTCATATGACTGTACTGTTGGAGCCAAATAAACACAGTCTTTCAAATACATAAAAGAATAGGCTTGCCTTTATTGGTAGTGCATTTTTAACACCACTGAATATTGCACATCTACAAACTGGAAGAAATGTATGCAAATATTGCAAAATGAGGTGGAACTCATTTTAACTAGTCTGTCAATCAAATGAAATATAAAAAATGCATACATTTAATGGAATATTGAAAAATAAGTTGTCTAAACCTAATAAATAAATGACATCAATACAGTCTATACCAGTGAAATTGTTATTTTAAATATGACAATGTACGTTTTTTGTTTGTCATAATGTTTTTATATCTATGTACAAGTTGAATTCAACTCGAAAAATAGTAAAGTTTGGGAAGGATTTACATAATCTTATATTCTGTATGTGAAATGTACAAGTTTACAGTCTGCAGCACATAGGTGGACACCTGCCTGTCACACGTCTCTGCCCTCGAGGAACCTGCACTTTGTTAGCTGTTCAATTCCGACCAGGTGGCAGCACGAGAGAGCTGCACGAGCTGCGGCGTGTAGGAGTGTTTTTGAGTGTTTCTCCCTGAATGCCCGCACGTGCGCATATGTATCCAGCCGGGTTATTTTTTTGCACGAGCAGATGTAGCTATTCTTCGAGTCAGTGGTGAGGAAAGAGCGCGCGCGTCCTCCAGCTGGACAACATCAGGATGTCTGCGGAACGACTTGAGAAAAAGAAGACGATAGACCTGAGGAAGAAGCACATCGGGTAAGATGGAAGACATTGTGCTGTTAAGTTAAGATACAATATTAAGTTATAGTTTAAGTAATAGCAGATTGACAAAGTTATAAAAGTATGTTACCTTTCCTATAGACTTCTACAGGCGCAGCAACTTGAGAATAGTGAATTAAAGTTTGAATATATTGAATACAACTCGACAATATTGATTGAAAGTTTTAATATATTGAATAAAACTCGA